>OX422207.1:745227835-745562835 GCA_949130495.1 Sambucus nigra | reverse complement strand
CTCTCAGGAGAAGAGGAGAAGAGAGATATTTAATTAAGTGAAGTATACTTGGGTGCCAGAGAAGTTATTAACCATTTCTTCTCTCGGGAGAAGAGCTAGTTATTATGATTACATGAATGACTATAGCCATCTATGTTCAATGAAGGCCTCTTTTTATAATTACAAGTTATTGATATGTCTTACAACTCTAATACATGAGTCCTAATGTATTTCTCCAACTAACTTGTTGATGGATAAGACTTATCCTCTCCGGTAGAGCCCTTCTCGTGCTTCTTTTTGTTTCTAACTAAGGTTTATCCTTATCATAGGGGTGACAATAAGTCACGTCGTGTCCGTTTCGAGTAGGGTCTTATCGGTTTCGTGCCAAAATCACCTTCACCCAAATTCGGCCTGTTTTGCCTTTCATGATATATCGGATTCCTGTCGTGTTCAAGTTGCATATTAATGAGTCACGTCGTGTATTCCCACTAAATGGCTAGACTCAAATTTTATTTGTTATCGTGTTTTGTGGGTCCACCTGTTAAGCAACCGAACTCATTAAGGTTCAACCCAAACCCGCTAAATACCATCTGGATCGTGTCGGCCACGTATGTAACATTTTGTCACCCCTACCTTATTTGCCTTGTGATATGCGGGGTCCCGTTTATTTGGGCCAGGTCAGAGATATATGACCTGGTGTTCGTATTGCTTGAAGTCGGTTACCGACACGGTTCAAAATATCATCCGAGTTGGCTCGGTTTCATGGCTATTTATTTTTCAAAGGTTTTGGGATCTGACCCGTGTCAAATCTAGATTAATTTTATCCCATATAGATTAATTTTACACTTCCGCACCTCTTTATTTACATAAGTGACACCGCTTTCTTAACCACATGGAAGAAGGGTCGGCACTCACTAAAAGACCAGGAAGTGAACTGAGTAACTGTTGCCAATATTCCTTTCCACTTCTAGATTTGAATCGTAGTGGCCAATCGCTTTAGTTCTTGGAGTTCTTTAGTCTTGTTTATGGTTCAAAGTTAAGGCCGATATCGTGACGATACGGCCGAGTTGACTAGGTATCGGTGCCCACCGATCCGATTCCGAGTTACGAGTTGAGTTTTCAATTATTGATGTGAATCAACCCTATATCGGTAATTTCTCGGTAGGGGCAATACACCCTTCGTCAAGAGGAAAAATCTGGATTTTGGTGGCAACAGAGTGCTTCACAAAGTGGGCTGAAGCAATACCACTTAGAAGAGCAACGGTCGGCGTGGTAGCTAATTTTATAAGAGAGTACATAATCTGTCGTTTTGGGATCCCAAAAGTCATCATCTCTGATAACGGAATCCCTTTCGTCAACAAAGAGGTAACGATGCTCGGCGACAGATACTCCATTGTCCATTATACCTCAACGGTGGCATACCCCAAGGGAAACGGCCAAGCTGAAGCGACTAATAAGACTTTGGTCAATATTTTGGCCAAAACGATGGAAGACTTCCCAGGATCGTGGGACGAGAAGATCCCAACAGTATTGTGGGTGTATCGAACGACCAGGAGAAAACCCACAGGATATACACCGTTTTCCCTTGTATATAGAGCTGAAGCCAGTGGAGTTGGAAGTTCCTTCTGCCCGTTATGCCCTGCGAAGCAGCATGCTCCCTCAGAGCAGACATGTACAATTAGAAGCGTTAGACGAGCACAGAGATAACGCGATGCAACACTTCCAAATGTACACGAAGCAACTCTCAAGGGCATATGATAATTTGGTAAGACCAAGGAAGTTCGTTGAAGTAGACCTCATTTTGAAAGTAGCTGTGAAGCAAATCAGAGGGCTCCCTCTCCCTAAGCTTGCTGTGAATTGGGAGGGACCTTTCATTGTGAAGGAGGCTCATGATTCAGGTTACCTGCTTAATTTCTAAAATGGAAGAGGATGAACCGTTTAAGATTAATAACAAATGGTTGAAGATTTACCATGTTTGAAGGAGTGACCTTAGAAGTTTTATTTCGTTTTTTTTTTGAAAAAAAAAAAGAAAAAAGGTTACAAGTCATTAATGAAGTCCCATCTGTTATTATAACTAGATATTGGTTTGAACAGTGTAAGAGTTTGATCTTTGCAATAGACAGAAGAATAGTTGTAACCCATGGAAACGATGATATGGCAGAACGAACTCTCTTTTTCATTTATATATATTTGAACTTACATTACAAAAGTGGGAACTACCGCTCAAGAATTACATATGAAGAAAAGTGAAAATTTATACAAGTGTTGAGAGTCATCAGCCCAGGAAGGACCACAAGTCTGGGACAGAGAAGAAATTCCCAGGCAAGCCCAAAGAAGCTGCCAAGCACGCCTGCTGGGCACTGATGGAACCCTCCAGCCTCGTTTGAACTTGAGCACGCACGATAAGCAACTTCTTTCGTTTCAACTTGGCTATGCGCAGAGCTTCCTTGATAACCTCCACTTCTCGATTCACAACCTCTAGCAGAGGTACCAACTCAGCCAGTCTTGCCTCTTCAATCCGTTGAGCCTCCAAGTGCTTCTGCAACAGTTTCCTCAGACTTTCCAACTGATGACTCTTCAAAGTCTTCAAATGTCCGATCAACCAGTTGAATTGAAAGCCATCTCTGCCCAATTACTTCAAGTTAGCTAAGAATTGATTAAGGAGGGGCTTAATAACATTTGCAGTGGGGGTATTGACAATCTCAGCAATAACGGTTGCCATGCCCTGAAGACTATAGCTCATCACTGAATTGTTCGAACGAAGACAATCCGCTGTAAAAGTGTCAGGGTGACCAGTAGCAATTTGCTCAATCACCGAACGATGGCAGGAAAATATTTGAGGTTAGTGGCGAAGAACCATGAGGCAGAACTCGTGAGGGGCCAGCGTAGGCAAAGGAAGCTCATAGCCAGATTCGCTATCAGCGGGAGCGCGAGTCGTGGAACCTTGATCGTTAGGACTTGACTCCTCAGAGCCAGCTGGTTCCCGGTGAGGTGAGGCAACAGGTGAAGGAGCTTGTCGTGTTTGCTCTTCAGCACGAAGGGACTCCCTGGCAACCTGAAATGCGACAAAAAAAAAAAATCTTTACAAGTGGTTTTCATTGTTAAGTCACCGTCATTGGTGGAGTTTGACGAGAAATCTTAACAAGTGGTTTTCATTGTTAAGTCACCATTACTGGTGGAGTTTGACGAAAATTTAACAAATGGTTTCATTGTTAAAACAGTTATATTGTTCCCCATTCTTCGCTTTAACCGGCCTAATGCAAAAAAAAAAGCTTGGGCAAAATGACAAGAAAAGGCAGAAGTTACCTCGGGGATGATAGCTAGAGGAACAACGGTAGGGTTTACAATAACATCCTCCCTCCGATACTCAGTTGATCCTTCGGACGGAGGAACGTTAGCTGAAGACGAAACACCACCACCTTCGAATGGCACAATGTCCAAGACTAGAGCCGTTTCCTCGGGGGAAGTTTCAGCGACAGGTGTGGGACCCTAGAGAGGAACATGTCCTGTCGAGGCAATAGGAACAATGGAGCTAGATGCATAAATTGAAACGGCAGGAACCAGGGGACCACAGGCTGAAACGGGAGAGTCAAGCCTGGAGTAAGCTGGGAATGTAAAGCTAAGTGTTAGAAGCAAGGCATATCACAGAAAGAAGGGGCAAAGTGAACACTCAACCTATCTCAGTGATGTTGGCAAAAGGGGCAAAATCAGAGATCGGCCTCAATAAGGGCAGTTGAAGAAGGACATCAACCAACGAAGAAGCTAGGGACGAAGCAACTTCAACCTGAAACACAACAAAGCAATTAGAAGGAACGCAGAGATAGAAGAAAGATTCGCAAATTACTTAACAACTTATTACCCCTGGAGAAGGTGGCAAAACTGGAATGATATCCAAAGGAACCACTGGCAGAACGGGTGAACCAACAGAAGCTAGGGGAGTCTCCTCTGGAAGAGAGGAAACTCCCACCAATTCAACAGAGGCAACAACCCTCCTAGCAGTCTCCTCTGCACATTTGAAGGCCGAACCATGGGTGTAAGTTTGGAAACCTGTCATAGGAGACCGAGGGGGAGATACATTGGTCGTAGCAACACCAAAATGGCCTCCCACGAAAGGGCTCACTGGAGGAGAAGTCCTTTCTTCAGCAGCCTCCTAACGGAAATAAGAAAGGGGGAACAAGTGTTAGAAATGAATTTTTTTAAACTCAATAAGCTCTAAATTGCTAAGTGTTAGAAGACTTACCTCTTGTTCAGGAGGGGGAGAATGGGTTGATATGACCATTGGTGAAGAAGGTGGAGAAGGAACTGAAGAAGCCCTATCGGTTTGGCCTTGGCCGGCGTCCGGACTGTCATCCACAGTTATAGTTTCAGTTGCTCGTTTCTTTTGAGTCTTGGTGCTTAGAGTCTTCTTTCTAGCACCAGAAGCACCAAGGACTGAGGGAGCTCTTGTAGTCTTCCTTCGCTTTAATCCTCCCTTAGATGGATCTACCAAAATGGTAGGGAAAGCAACAGCAGGAGGAACGGAAGGAGTGTGCCGGTGAAATTCAGTGTTTATTCGTTCGACCTCAGCTTGAACTTTCTTTCTTAATTCCTCACTCATTTCGGCAGACATAGGAGGAGGAACGGAGGCAATGGGGAACGTATCCAAGGGAGGTTGAGGTTGAGGTTGGGACTTGGACTTTGAAGAAGTCCTACTCTTGGATCTCCTAGTCCTTTTGGCTGGTGGCTTGGAAGATCCTTCGCTAGGAGCTGCGCCGGTTGGAACACCCTCATCAGAAACACCTTCAGAAGGAGCAGGCTGATTTGGGGGGTGAATATTCTTGGGTTTGGGGGTGGCAGTTGGGACCATGGGGAAATAAGGGGTAGCTCACCTTGAGGGTCCTTAGGGGTCTTGCTCAGAGGGAACTCAATCCCAAGAACAGAATTGCCTTTAAGGCCCAACTCCAAAGAAGGAAAAGAGAGAACTGGGGGGTACTGAGAGGGATTTTGTATAAACTCATGAATTAGGGCCAGTAGCATCAACCAGAATTTGGTGGCAAATGAAGTGGATACATTCTCTTTCCTGGTGGCACTGGGGATGGTGACACGACTATCCATGGTAGAAGTTATGCCAAGTACAGCGGCAGAAAGATAGAGAGTGCAAGCCTCAGCGAAAGTAGCCTTCTTATTGGTCAACTGAAATACAGGTCGAGGATCCCCTTGGTCAAAACCAAACTGCCTACTGCATCGATCGGGGTTGTAAGGCTCAGAAGTATACCTCCACTCAGTAAAGGAAGGAAGGAACCCGGGGGTGAACAGAAGAACCACGTCTTGCGAAGGATCTTCTATGACAGGAACAAACTTGACTACTCGCACCGCAGAAGTAAAAAAGCCCCTAGTGTGAACATCGTTTGTCTCCACATAAGGCCTCATCACAAAAGAGTCCAGTTTGTCAAAAACGCCCATTATCTCCTTTTGGCTCTGTTTTTATGGTAACACAGGAGGCGAGGGGGCTTGATGGTGTGGCCAGAAGGATAAGGAACAGTTTTGGCAGCAACAACAGGAAAACGGATGTAAAGGAAACCCGTCAAATGAATAGTGTTGGCGAAATTGGCAAGGTTATAACGACCAAGGGACCGTTCCATGTCGAGATGGGTCCGATCCAACCAGGTGTAAAAAAACCCCAGAGCAATAGCAACCAGAGGAAGGTTGTAACCTCTGGCCAAACGAATGAAAATGTTTATGAGGTCCCTTCTGGGTTGGTCATTGGGCTTCCCAGTCAAGATGAAATGGGAGAGCAATACAAGTATGTTGGCGGGTAATTCAAGGGATGTACCTTTACCTTTGCCTACGACAGAGGGGGCATCTTTCACAGCAGGAGCCTCGAAGAAATAACTGATTAAGGGAGTAAAAGTAGCCTTGTTGGAAGAACCAGTGTCGCTGCGGCATCCGATCCAACTCAGCCCGATCAACAGCTTCTTCGGCATCCAAGGCCTCATCGGTATATGCAAACTCACCCATAGGTTCAAACCCAAGCAACTCACAGACATCCTCTAAGGTAATGGTGAACTCTTCCCAAGCAACAAAGAAGGTGTGAGTTGTGATGTTCCATTTGGAGACCAATACTTGGAGGGCAGCGTTGTGCTTGGAAAGAGTGAACTCCCCAAACCAGTGGGCTTTGCAGACCAACTTTAGCAAGAGCTTCCGTGTGGGAGCTCTGCATATGTGTGCCGAGTGTTGAAATGAGCTGGAGAACCCCCAGGTGCTTCGAAATCAATCTGGGAGCAAGGAAAGTCACCACGATCCAATCTGAAGCGCAGGGTCCCCTCTGGAGGGAGAAAACCCTATTTAGCCAACTCTTCATCGTCATCACCCAACAACAAAGGGTCATACTTGGCTAAAAAACTGCAAATCTTGCACGCATCAGAAAAATCGTCGTCCTTACCAAAAATGAGAGAACGACGGTAGAAACGTAGCTGCTTTTGGCGTGCTGCCACCAAGGCGGTGGCGCTCGAATGAGTGGCAGTGGAAGGAGTGGTGATGGTTGCAAACGGAGAGTTCAAAGGGGTGGGAACATTGGTGGCACTGGAAGAAGCCATAGCAAGTGGCGAGCAAAGAAGAAAGCTCAACAAGGAGAAGATGTAGACAAAGATGGTGGGGTATGGCCACAGGAAGCGGTGAAGAAGTTGACGAAAGAAAAGAAACCAGAGAAAAGTTTTAGTAACAATGGCGGGTTGGGGGTTTTCTCTCTCTAAATGCTCTGGAGTTAAAGAAGACGAAGGTAAGGAAAATGAAAAAAATGGCTAAGTGTTTGAATAATAGCCGTTTGAATTTTCTCAAATTGGCTTTTGAGTTTCCCACCACCACACGTGCAAGGCTGCCCACAATCATTTCAAATGGACACGTGACACTTCGGGGAGTGTCATGACAGTTGAAAAGATGGCACTACGTTATTTAATGAAGTGACGCATGTAAAATATAAAAGGTTGCTTTCAAAACAAGTTATGATTTTGGCTCCAGATTTTTTTTTCCAGGCGCATCGGATATCCCACAACGCAGAAGCTGTTACCACGGTTCAATAAGCTACGATGCCCCCTCGCCACAAGTCCCACTGGGGTTAGCTTTGACTCAGGCACATCGGGGAGAATTTTACTTTTCGAACAAGATGAAACGATGACGCAACACAGTCCTAACGCAAATACCAACTTATTACAACTAAGCTGCATGGTGACACGGAACAGTGCAGACAAAGGAGAGTTTAACTTTTGAACAGTCAGATCGGATAACCAACAACTTCCTCAGATGTTTCAAGGAATTCCAATAGCCAGTGAAGAAGACGGAACGGCTGAGGCGCAATGGCAGAAAAAGTCGCGATGCCCCCTCGCCATTCGCTAACAACTTGCAGCGCTTTGGTTCAGGTACATCGAGGAGAATTTTACTTTTTTCTGGCAGAGACAACGGCAGAAGTTGTAACGAAGGCAGAGATGTAAGATTTTCTTTTCACAAGAAGGGGGTTTATCGGATTGAGAAGTTTTTCGTGCAGACATTTCTTGTTACCACAACAAATCTCTATACGAAGGGACAAATGTAGGGGGGATTGAAGATAATCTCGAGATTAGAGATAATCCCCCCAGCTAATACAACAGACTCAATGGCAATAAGGCAACGAGGCAGCTCAAGCGAGGTAGCTCAATGTGGCAGCCCAGGGAGATCTTCCCGCGAAGTAACTGGTCGAGAGAGCTCACTCTTTAGCTTTGTTGTCTTACTTGGTCATCTTGTATCTTTTTATATTGGCTACAACTATAACGATTGTAATGATGTAACGATTTTAGCGCTATTCAGTGTGAGGTCAAACGGTACTCACGAGAGACCAGGCTTGACAGGGCCTGAGAGAGCTTTCATGCTCTATCGAGAGACCTCGCCATGGGAACTTCAGAGGGATTTGGTTTGGAGGATTGAGAAGTGAGGCAGTGTTGGGGCTTGTCCCGACCATCTTAGATACACCTGGTAAAACACCGAAAGACCTTTGATCGTGGAATCTTAGGTGGAGCAGCCTTGAGTTCCATCGTGCGTTGAGTTGTGAACCAAACAACCCTCTACTTAATGTCACATCTACTTTAGGTAATGTCACTAGCCAACTAAGTAATGTCAAATCTGCACTTGAGTAAACCAGCGTGGCATTTGGGGCTGTCAGACAGTTGGTGAGCCACCTCTGTGATGACAGCCCCCTAATGCACAGTGGTTAGGCAAAAGGCATGTCTTAGCATTTAATGTTTATGACGTGGAGCTGACTAGTCCATCAGGCATTTAATGTTTGTGACAAAAAGTATGAGGGATGTCTTTCACAGCTGTAAAAGACTGAGGCACCTCGGGAGTGGTGTGGGGGGGCTATTTATGGGCCTCAACCACTTCTGAGGGATGATATGTTCTTTGGAGAGTCCTTCTCTAGAGAGATTATCATAAGAGAAAGAAGTTATTGCAAACGAGAGCTCTTATTCACCCACCATTGTCATTTATTGTGAAGCTTTTAATAGCTAACTAGAGATCTTTCAGAGGTTGTGGTGTGTTTGGCTGCCTGCCAAGGTGTATTTAGGGTGCTTATTCCTCTCTCCCTTTGACTGAATTACTTCTGAGTTCCCTCTATTAGGGTTTGAGTTATACACGAGTGCATTCTGAGTCCACTCTGAGTGTTGATCAAATATAATATTGTGTGTTTACTTGTGTTCATTAAAGAGTTTATGGGTTATCATTTATCACCATACCTATAAGGGTTACACCTCAACTAGTACTATCATGCTCCCAGGCTACAAGGGGACTACCCTCAGACATAGTTATAGTTAAAATGATTAGAGAGGGCTAGATTAGGTATTTGGTAAAGGGAATGTTCTAGTCCATTATCATCCATGACATCACATGTGACCTAAGGATTCCTTAGTGGGCAAGTCGTAGATCCTTCTCTTGTCTCTATAAATAGTGTAATACCTCATTGGGGCAAATCATTCAAATAATAAATAATTTGAGCGATATTACTCTTTGTTTGAGGGTAACTTATTTTTGTACCATTGACACCATTTACATCACTAAGGATCTTAATCGTGTTATGGTTGCCGATTTGTTTTTTCTTTATAAACGTCATCAATGTAGACCTCCATCGTAGTGCCGATTTGTTCTTAAACATGTTAGTAAAAAGTCAATGATACGTTGCCAAGACTTTATTGAGACCAAAGGGCATAACCTTGTAACAATAAAGTCCTCAATTTTTTATACCTTCCCTTCTTTGGTGAGAGAAATTGCGTGGGGTCCTACCATTTACCATATTTAGAGAGAGGAAAATGCCTGCTTGTATTAGACTGAAAACAAATTCAAGGAAGAGGAATGACATTTTTCCGAATAGCTTGAGTAGGTATCCATAAAAACTTATACGCTAGTGTCCGGCCATTGAATTCATTAAATGGTTAATCCTCCCAGGGGAATCTGTCGTTAGGGCAAGCCTTGTTAAGGTCGATCAAGTTTTGTTTTTCTTTCTCACCACCACTATATTGGAGATTCAATATGGAAATTGAACTTCTTTGATGGAGCTTTCTTAGAGAAGCTTGAAACGTATTCTAGGTTGAATTTATGGGCTTTCGCTTGATAGGGAGGTTAGCAGGATCCACGTGCATCCTGACAAGTGACATTTGGATATCATAAGGTTGCCATGTAAAGATGCCCACGTTCTCTTTAAGAAATTTAACTAGTTGGTCGACTTCGTCTTCAATGTGCTCGGCCCCAATAAGGAAAAACTTGCCAGCTCGGTCTGCCGAGGCCAATCGAGTTTCTTTCACCCTAGGCTTGGCCTGCCTTTCGTTGCTATCTAAGGAGGTCGAGCTTAGAGTCCTCATCTTGATTTTTCTTTGAAGGTGTTGGCTTTGGCTTAATGGTGGCAACGAGACAGCTGCGTAGGGTGTCCTAATCTTCTCTTATTTTAATTAACCCTTGATCGGTGATGAACTTCAACTTTTGATGGAGGGAAGATGGGTCTGTTTCTATGATATAAAGCCAACCTCTTCCTACCATTGCGTCGTCAGAGGAGGACTCTGATTCAACTATATGGATTTATATCTTTACATTAATCCGCGAAGTGTAATGAGTTATGGATTTGTTAGTTGATGATCTCTTTCCTAGTCGAGGAGGGACAATAGTCCCTCTCAAAACATAGAGGAATATAAGTCGGATGGATGGCGAATGAGAGGTAAAAAGTACATTTTATGCTACACCCATTCCTATTTGATAGAATAGGATCCCATGATAGAATATATCTTGTTTATCTCGACGAAATGGGTAATATAAGATTAAATTTGTAGTATATTTGAAAATTATGTGGGTCGACTTTGACGGGTAATATGATTTTCACCATTGGAGTTTGACATTGCCGTTGAACCCAATTAACAGTCTAATCTTAGTGTCAAGGTCCTTCTGACTGTATCTCAACATGTACATTATCTTTAAGAAGTATGGATTCTCTTGACGTCATAGTTTGCGACCCTCAGTTTTATAAGGCATCCGTAAGAAGGAGATTAACGCCGACCAAGTCTTCTTCCAAAAAAATGGTAACTCGATCTAAGTAGACCCCTTGTGCTCCCTTTTATGGAGGATTGAATTGGAAACTTCCATTTCGAAGGCATCCTGAATACTAGCTACGATCTTGATCTCTCCTTGACTTGTGAAATGTGATGGGTCGGTATACCCATGGATTGTGATCACCATATATGCTAGAGGTTTTTTGTTATTGTTAAGTTGACATGCGTGGTTTTTTTGCCCCTCTTTCTGCGTTTTGTTTGGATCAACGGAGTCAAGGTGACCATGTCTTCTAAGTGCTCTTTCAATAGTCAATAATCCTCAGCCATAGTGTGGTCTTTGTGATACGTGCATAGCCCCCCATTTTAGGGGGCCATTTGAAGAATAGTTTCTCTTTGATATGGGGCAAATGGTTCCTTAAAGAATGTATTTATTTCTAAGCACGAGTCTTGCTTTGTCAAAGCCTTTTCTTTATCTTCTTGCTTGGCTTCTTGTTTATAGTTGATCCCCCACCATTGGTACCTCTATTTTTTGTGACCTTCCTTGGCCAAGAGGAACTCGTGATTCGGGCAACGCTGATATTACTTGGTTGCTTATTGGTGTAAGAAATTGATAAAGATTATATATCCGGCGAGGTGAAATTTGAGGAACGAGATAACTAATTACTCATTATAGTTGTCAATTTCATTGTAGGTTTCCACGTAGCGTTGAGCGTACTTTTAGAGGGTCTCCCCTTTCTTCTTCTTGAGAAATGTCAGTGAGTCAACCTACTTAACGACCTTATATCAACCTTGGTGTTAGCTTCTCAAACCAATTTAGTGCGATCCCTCCCAGTGTTGATGGGAAGACCCCAAACATAAGTATGTTGTTGGTGTTCCACAAAGCTATGGTCTACTGATAATGACGAATGTGATGGGCGGGGTCTAATATTGCATTATATATGTACATCTTCTTTTAACACTTCTTTGGCGATTCAGTTCCTCTATGAATAAAAGGAGAGACCGACCTTACCCAAGGGCTCTTCTTGCAAGAGGATAGGCACCTTGGTATTAGAGAGCCGCTCCTTTAGCTCCTTTCTTATGAGGGATCTCAAATCCTCATTGCTTGGTTATGGTCGTCCTTCGAGTCTGATCTCGTGGGGCTTGTTGACGACTCCCATAGGAGCATGCACCTACTCATTCGGCTACCGAAGCAACACGAAAGGGTGGCGCACGCCTCGCATAGTGAGTCATTGTGATTTTCTCGGGGACTCCTAAATCGGGAGTTTTGATCATCAATGGGAGCTGGTAGTGTCATTGGAAGAATGTTTCCTTCTCTGGTGGCGAGTGGATTCATGGGTGCTGGATCCACATCCTTCATTCTTGTCGCCCAACTATTTTTTTGCAGTTGGGCATTCTTATCCATATATCTCTGGATCTCTCCTTTGCGTTTTTGCAGGCGCTCCTCGTACATTTTGATTAAACAAACCCTAGGGTTTTTAGCGGGAGTCTCCTCACGTGGTGTCGTGACAACTATCATTGTTGCCGTAACTCTCATGATGGGTGGATCGCTCTAGAAGAAGCATAAGGTGAGAGTATCTAACAAGGGATCCATAATGCCTTAATGCGGATTTCATATCTAATCTTTTGCCAGACACTATTTTTCGAATGGTTCACAAATTGATTACTGTGTGCACTCATGACTACGAGAACGACAAATTATCAAGTGGTGGGATCGCCAGACGTTCTCACAGATGGTATCATAACCGTTATTAGGAAATGTGATAGATTTATACTTGTAAAACTGGTATTATGTGAAAATATAATTAATATTGTTAGTGCTTATGCACCCCAAGTAGGATTATATAATCACATTAAAGTACAATTTTGGGAACAAATGGATGAACTAATTTAAGAAATACCCATAGGGGGAGATCTTAATGGCCATGTAGGAGAAGATCGTGTAGGATATGAGATAATGAATGGAGGATATGATTTTGGAGATGGGAACGACGGTGGAGAGCCTATCTTAGATTTTGCGATGGCTTTTGATTTTGTACTAATAAATACATGTTTTAAAAAGAGTCTTGAACACTTAATAACTTATAAAAGTGGAACACATAAGATCCAAATAGACTTTTTCATTACTAGGAAAGGAGACCAATTAACATGTAAAGACTATAAGGTTATCCTGGGAGAGAGCTTAACCTCACAACATAGGATAATGGTGTTGGATATAAATATTAAAACTCAATCATGAGTGCGAAAAGAGAAGATTAACCCACGAACTAGGCGATGGAACTTAAAATGAGAGAAATTCGAACTATTTAAAGATTAAGTATTATTGAAACATCATGGAATACCGAAGTGGAGACTAACATAATGTGGGATAATATGGCCACATGCATTAGGAGAATATCAAAAGAAATTCTTGGAGAATCAAAAGGCATGGCGCTACAATCTAAAGAAACTTGGTGGCAGAATGAAGAAGTACAAAATATAGTAAAAATCAAAAGAGTGCTTTAAAACATGACAAACAGCTAGAAACAGAGAAAATTTTGAGAAATATAAATGGGCGAAAAAAGAAGTTAAGAAAATGGTAAGAGATGCTAAATTAAAGGCGTATGATGATCTTTATACAAAATTAGGAGCACAAGAGGATTAATGTTAGATTGGAATTGTGGAGAGAAACTCTAGGAATAAGAGGATTTGAAATAAGTAGGACTAAAACAAAATATGTGGAGTGGGATTTTAGTAGTAATAGGAGGACAAAGGGGGATGTGGTGAAATTGGAGGGTCAAGAGATACCTAGAAATGATCATTTTCGTTATTTAGGCTCGATTATTAAAAAAGATGGAGATATTAGTGATGATGTTACTCATAGAATAAAAGTAGGCCAGGCTAAGTGGAGAAGTGCTACCAGCGTATTGTATGATAGGCGTATACCTTTGAAGTTAAAAGGAAAATTTTATAGGATGATCATTAGGCTCGCCATGTTATATGGGGCAGAGTGCTGTGCAATCAAAAACAAAATGTGCAGAAAATGAGTGTGGCGGAGATGCGAATGCTAGGATGGATTTGTGTTCATACTCGAAAGGATACATTAGAAATGAATAAATTCGTGAAACGGTAAAAGTAGCTCCTATAGAAGATAGTTTGAGAGAAAATTGACTTTAGATGGTTTTGACACGTCAAGCGTAGACCAATGGATGCCCCCGTAAGGAAGAGTGATTTAGTTAATATTGATGGTAACGCAAGGGATAGATGTAGGCCTAAATTGACTCGGTGGGATTGTAAACAAGGACATGATATCACTTGGTTTAACCGATGATGACGATATTGAATAAAACGGAATGGAAAAAGAGGATTTATGTATCCGACCCCAAATAATTGGAAAAAGGCTTTGTTGAGTTAAGTATAAAATTTGGGTGCTACATATGCTAGGTGAGAGCCAAGCCGTAAGTTACAATGTTGTTTAGCAAATACCTCCTCGTAACTGGGGGCCTTTTCTATGTATAAGTAGTTCCCTACCTTTCAGTGAGGATGATATAGGAGGTTTTTGACGTCTTGTTGTTGCGTCTTGGGTGGGGGTACAAATCCCTGGCGGTGGACCTCGTAGAGGTGGCGGACGCGGGGTAGGGGTTTGCGAATGTTGGAGTCAATGATGGAGGGGTGTGTCGTTTGCTAGTGGTGACAAGGCGAGAAAGCGGTTCGATTTCGTGGCGCTTATGCGGTTGGCTGGAGATCTCGATGAGGAGGGAAGGCCTCCTGGTGTCAATCGGCTAGGGTTCAGCCCTGGTTGATTTGACTGCAGTCCAAGAATGTTGGACGACAACCCCTTTGACACAACAAGGTGGACCTTGGATCAAGGTCCGATGGTGTGGAGTGCTGCTGTGCTCGATCAACGTGATGGACTTGTGCAGAGGGTTAGACACCGGTGAGTGGCAAGAGGGGGGTTTTGAGGGCTTGACATGCTCAAAAAGAGTCTCCATGGAGGCCTTAAGTTGGGCGGAGCGGCGTTTGAAACCAGGTTGTGACGTTTTCTCTAGAGCCAATATAAGTGTGACAATTTAAGGTTTAATCGCTCAAATTTGAGCGAACCTCGATATAATACCAATTGCCGTGACACGGCAATAACACCAAGAAAAAAGAATAACTTAGAACAAAAGATTGAATGGATGACCCGTTTGGGGAATTTGTACATGTAATCGTGACAGCACTAATTTCCTTCTAGACCAAATATACTATCAATGTACTAAAATAGGACAAAGTGTGACAAAAAGAGGGGTACACATATACCCCCGTATAATTTACATCAAATTCTTTTTCTATCCAAAAGAAAAAAACTTGATTGTAATAGAACAATCCTTTCTTCCACAAATACTCGATCTTAATAATATAAAACCCTTTAAAATATCGAAGTATTTCGTGAGTTGGTGGTGTTCATAGAGCTGGCACAGACCCTAAGCCCTTGTTTTCAATCACCAAAAATTTACTCATGCAGAACCTGTCTTACCTTGACCTTTTCTCCCACCTTTTGTCAAGATCAATACAAAATATCCTTAAAAGGACTGCATTGCATAACTTCTAGCAATAATTTCCTGAAAATTCTGTTACAAAACACTTTCTACAATCAAAACCCACCAGAACAAACTTTAGGTGTCTTTCTTAGGTCAACATAAACCTGTCAAATGTTTCTTGTGCTACTCTTCACTAATGCCTTGGTAACTTTTCTACTGCAGACAGAAGATGACTGATGCACTCATGGACACAATATCTTCTCTTAATAGATTTGAGCAGGGTATCAAGGACTGTCTTGAAATTTGACTATTTTGGATTCCTTCAGAAGTAGAACATTCTGGCAGATCTGTGTGAAGATTCTTCGTAATGGTTGCTTCATCGAAGACAGGAAGTGTAGAAATAGGTCTTGTTTTTGAATAAGTCGTCCCTGGTCCTCTTAATTTAATTATTAAATGACAAGTCTTCAACATTACCTATCAAAAAATGAAAACAAATGTCTTGTACAGTTCGTTCATCTTTAATTTACATCCCACCAAAATGAAAACCCTTTCTACATGTATTTGCATTCGCAGTATATCTGAAAGACGTTGCTGTTTGATATTGTTACCGATGTTTGATTTGTACAGGCTTGGAGTTTCTGAAATGCTTATTAATGGTTTGTAAAATCTCTCTCTCTCTCTCTATTGAATGGAAGATGAAATAAGTGAAAACTTGTCTTGCTTCTGTGATGAAACCACATGAACTGTTTTGAACTTGACTCTAAATTATTAAAATTCTGCTTTGTTTAATAGCAAGAGCACTTACCATTTTATGGGCTGTTTGCTAGGCTATACCTGTACAAGATCTTGCCAATTATTTGCGATTTTCACGGCTTAACATTATTGATAAAAAGAGGTAGGGAAAGGGATCAACGAGGTATGTTAATGATTTCCAATTATTAGTAATTTCCTGGCAGAAGATCAAGAAGAAAACGGCATGATAACCAGGTACATCCATTTTAAAAAGAGTATGACTCTCTCTGCAGCTGCCTGCCTGAGATATGTTTACGGTCTCTAATAAATGCTATTGGATATAGTGAACCACTATTACAGTTTTCCTCTTTAAACACATAATGGAACATTGACACCTGCCTAAATGAAAGAAGTGTAACTACTTCCTACTTTGATCATCTTCAAGATGCCTCACATGCATTTAGTGTATAGTATTGCAATGTTAAATTCTGAACTGTGTTGTATAATGATATGTTCCTGCCTGTACTGCAGCTGTCTAGGTGGAGGACGTGTACACCTATTTGCCTATTATTTTCTTTGAGAAATGATGTCACATACATTTGGTGATATAATGTCAAATTCTGAAACTGCCTTCATATTTATTAATTGTTTGTGCCAAACATCGTGGCTAAGTCAAGTTATAAATGCTAGTTCATTCAGACCTCGTGCTCTGTGTGTTACTTTCATAACTTTTAGTTGGTGTTTTTCCTTTTAAAATGAATGAATGGAGTACCCAAATTTGTAAAAAGAGAAGTGGAACAACCATAGGGGATGGTGTCGGAATTTCGTACCCCCTTTCTAAATGTCAATGTTCACAATAGTCTGAGAGGGAAGGAAAACATGGCCGTGAACATGCTTTCCTCTTCCTTTTTCCCCGTTAACTTGGTTTTTTCCGGCATCATTTGAGCAGGATTATTATATAAAAATAATGGAAGTATTGACGACTAAGTTTTTTTACCCCTTGTATATTGATATATAGATAATTTTAGTCATCGGACCAAAGGAAATGTAAAGCATTGCCCCCATAAACACGTTTCAGTTATGTGAGCATAAGCTGTCCACACGACCACAACGTAAAATATTTCCTAGTATAAATTTTTTGACTTGCTTGGATAATTACCTAATAGCTCCCATTTTGCGATCCTGTTGTCCAAATGCCCTTTGTATTTCTAAGGCAGCAGTAACAAAATTTGATGCCTACACCTATGCTATAATTGGGAGTTAGACATGTATGGTATCTTGATAATGAAGAGTTGGCATTTATGGAATAGTTTTGTTCGGTGAACCAGAAGCCTGCACAAAATACAAGCGACAACATGGCGTCCCATCATCAGGGTGTGTTTGGATAGATCTGGGTAAATTCCGCAGCTTGTTGAACAAATTTAGTGGATCATGCAACAACCCATATTCAGCATCCGGGTCGCCAATCTGTGATAGGTTAACATCAGAAAACCCTAGAGATGGCAGGAGATGCTCAGGCCAATCACTATAGAAGTGAAAGAGTGAGTTTGAAAGTGTGGTTGATTGCTTGTTCATGAAGTCTGCTAAGAGGACTGTTTGAGTAACAGTGCAATTGTCAGCTATAGTCTTGAGCACACCCATTGCTTGGGAGTGGGAGAGGTAATAAAGAATCCCTTCCAGAACCCACACTGTATTTTTCTCTGGCAAGAATCCTGATATCTGAAGTTTTTCGAGCCAGTCTTCGTCTCTGATATCGGCTGCCACCCTTTTCAGCGACTTTGCTGTCACCATCACGTGCTGGTGTTCCTTTGTTGTTTCTGTTGCTGCCTGTAGAATTGTGTTCTTCATTTGCAGGACCTCGGGAAAGTCAACCTCATACACATCACTCTCTTTCAAGCAACTCAAGCGGTATGCCCTTGCATCCATTCCTGCAATAAGCAAATACGTATGGCTCAAATTTGGTTCGACTCTGGGAATTAGATTTATGGATTTATCAATATGTAATGAGAAAATAACATAAATTTCAGGGTAAATTGAAAGAAATCCTCCGAGCTATCACAATAGTTGGCAGTTGCAAATATAATTCTGAACTATTATAACACACACAAACATACACAAAATAGAACTAAAAGATAATTCACATTTTTTGCTATTTCCCTCTATGTCACTAATAGAGTTTTTAGCTGCACATAAATGGATATTCTCATGTTTCTCATAGTTTAGGAGGTTGTTGGCAACTGAAGGGAGTATTTGCAAGCAGGGGGATAGTTCAAGGGTTTTTGCATTTTATTCCAAATTTTATTAGGTGCGGAAGTTAGGGATGCTTTTTGGAGGAGGCACCCTTCAGACATGTAAGCTATCTTACATTAGACACTTTATTGTCGATGCAACCCCCAGGAGTTTATTGTTGCAATTCTCTACCCTCCAAAAGTTGAAAAGATTGGACCATCTTTGCATTAATTATGCACATGCGTTAGTTAATTTCCATCAATGGTTTATCGTGCATACACCTCTTTTTTTATAATACATTTGTTCAAAATTAAGAGTCAAACTTTGACTGTGAACATAAACCGCCAAGAGTGAAATTTGCTTGAACATCTTAGAATTTCATAATTGATTTTCAAAATGGACACGTAATGTGAGATGTAAGAAAAAAATATTAAGACTCATAATTCCGGACGGAGATAGGAATTTCTTCATGTCTAGTTCCTGCATGTTCAATTTGCAGCACTTGTATTGGATTTCTATCTGACCGTATCCATAAATGAAAAACATATTATGCACATTTTTTCAGTAATCGGCTTTGTCTGTGTTAGTTAAATTTGCTGTGTACAGAATGCAAGAAGAATTTGGTCAGCATAATTACCAACCTGCACCTAGAAGAACAACCTGTGCTGCCCCACCAAATGAATCAATGGCAGCCTTGAGTTTCTCATCAAACCAGAGGGTTCGAACGGCCAGGATCACTCCCGAGACTTCTCTAGCATTGTTGAGCCGGTCTTTCTTTATTTTCTCATAAAGGCTCTTTAGGTACGACTCTCCCGCCAGTAATTCAGCTAGTGGGTCATTGACTGCATGCTTCCACAAAGCTCTCCCGGCTGCCGTTTGGCATGCTGATCGTCGGATAGAATCCCACTCATTTTCAATGGCTGAGTGGAGTTCTCGAACCGACTCACTGTATATCAGGTCCGGCTCAGGCCATGTTTGCTTTCCTGGGACCCCATTTTCTTGATCTGACATTTTTCTTGTTTTTTATGCTGGTTTTTGAGAATAATAGGAGGGGGAATGTGGGGGGAGAGGAGATCGTTGGTTGATACAAATATATAGCAGAAATGGTGTTGTTGAAAGAGTAAGATGTTGTAGGTAGGGATAAGGAAAGAGAGCCACACACATAACCAACGTCTGAGAAAACAGCACAATCATATCCATTTTTCTCTGGTGAAAAAGGGAGGTTATGAGGGAGGCCACGACTACCACCTATTCATATGCTTTGTTCACAAGCCCTTTTCCCTCTCAAACCTGTCATTTTACACAAGTTGCTAAAGTAACCGAAGGGTGGGCTCCCACTAGGAATGGCCCATTCCGAAGGGGTGGGTGGCTCCCATCTTGTCCAATCTGATTGAATGCATGTCTGTACTTGGTCACCAAGTACTCTTTTGTTTGTCTGGTTGTGCATGCACCCTGCTTGCCTATTTAACCATTCCCATTACAAATTTACATGTGTTGGACCAAAGATAATTCGTGGGAGCCTTTTGGGTGGATGGGCGTTTTATGGTGTTCGAGTTCACCTTTTTTTTTTTAAATTATATATATATATATATATATATACAGACAGATTTTTGTGCACATTAAGTTTGCACATTATTTTTTTAAAATAGTAAAAAAAATATTTTTGAGTTGTATTTTTTTGTGTGATATTTAATCATTTTAAGGAACCCATATAAAAAAAATCAACTCAAAAAATATTTTTTTTACTATTTTAAAAAAATCGATCAAATTTTCACAGTTTTTAAAGCACTTAAAAGTGACAAAAGTTTGATCGATTTTTTTAAAATAGCAAAAAATATTTTTTGGAGATGATTTTTTTATATGGGTCCGTTGAAATGTTTAAATATCGCATAAAAAAATCAATTTAATTTTTTTTTTTAATATTTTATAAAAATAGGTGTGCGTCAGCACATGTGCAAACTTAGTGTGCACATGAGCCTCTCTCTCTCTCTCTCACTCTCTCTCTCTCTATCTCTCTCTCTCTCTCTCTCTATATATATATATATATATATATATATATATATATATGTATATATAAGCTGCTGTGGAAATTGATGTACCTGTTTTTTTAACCCTCAAACTTTAGATATCCCAACTAACTACATTAATAATTCCCACTTCACTTTTATTTTTTGAGACGTAATCAACTAACTAAATTCCATGATATCGAACAAGTCTTGATCTTCACCATTGATTGAGTGTATCTTTAACAATTATCGTTTATTTATTTATTTATTTTTAAATCTAAACTATTAGTTCGAACAAATAGAGTATTAAATATAGGTGGGGTATGTAAACATAATAAAAAAAAGGGAGGGGATATTCCCACATTCCTTTTAGCTTCAGCCACACCTTTTATTGTTTCAAGGCAAAATATCCCATTTTTTTAATCATCTTTTATCATTAATTACCCAACATAAAATACCACTTTGTTACTAGTGTACTACAAAGCCAAATATATCCTTGTATAGGTTTTTTTATGTACCTAATTAAAAAAAAATCTAACTAGGAACATGAAATACAGTGTTGTAAACTGCTTTAACTGTTAAAACAAACAACGTTTATAATATTTTTTTAGTAAAAAACTTGTATTAAAAACTGTTTGGTTTATAAAAAAAAACTGTATTTTTTTATATAAAAAGTGTGTTTATTAAAAAAAAAACTGCTTTTTAAGAACAAAAAAGAATTTTTTTATATTAAAATCGTCTTTTTTATAAAAAAAACGGCAAGGGTTTTTTTTCAAAAAATATTTTCTTCCAAAAAAGGCAAAAAATGTTTTCTATACATCATTTAATGGATGTGGGTCCGCGTCAGCGTAACAAATCACATCAATTTTGTTTTTCAGGAAAACTGTACAAGTTTTTAAAAGTTAATTTTTCAAAAAACATTCTTACATTGTTTTCTATAAATATATATAAAAACTAAGAAAACAATTGTTTTTAAAAAAATGTTTTTTTTATAAAGAAAACAGTTTCTTAACGGTTAAAACGGTTTGTTATATAAAAAAAATAACATTGTTTTTTTTTAAAAACAACTTTTTACGAATGAGTGATATTCCCATAACTCACATTTTTAGGGTTAGCAAATCTTTCATTTATGTGGTGGAATGGAAGCATAAGCTTAGAAAAAAAAACTCTAAAATGTAAAACTCTAATATTTATTTCAGAAGAAATTAAACACACAAAAAACTCTTAAAGTTGTGAAAAAAGAAAAATAAAAAAAATAAAAGTCGTCTCTAGAATGTAAAAAGTTGTTTTTAAAAAAAAAACAATGTTAGTTTTTTTATATAACAAACCGTTTTAACCGTTAAGAAACTATTTTCTTTATAATTAAAAAAAAAAAATCTGTTTTCCTAGTTCATATATATATATTTATAGAAAACAATGTAAAAATGTTTTTTTTTATAAACTAGTTTTTATAAACTTGTACAGTTTTTGTGAAAAAAAAATTGATGTGGTTTGTGGAGCTGGCGGGGACCACATCCATTAAATGATGTATAGAAAACATTTTACCTTTTTTTGGAAGAAAACATTTTTTGGAAAAAAAGCTTGTCGTTTTTTTAAAGACAATTTTTATATGGGAAATGCTATGTGTCCCAAACAACTCCTTCAAATCGTCCCCCAAATAGCTTTAAGTGTTATACCTTGTGGTATGGGTCTCGTCAGGGCACAACTCATTAATACTATTTGAGAGAGATTTGGGGGAGTTATTTGGTACCCATAGCACCACTCTTTTTATATAGAAAACATTTTGGTTTTCAGAAAGCAGTTTTTTTAATAAAACACATTTTTTTATATACAAAATACAGTTTTTTAAAAATAAAACAAACAGTTTTTAACACAGGTCTTTTATTAAATAAAATATTACAAACACTTTTTTTAATAGTTAAAGCAGTTTACAACACTGTATTTCATGTTCCTAATTAGATTTTTTTTAATTAGGTACATAAACCACAAAAAAACTGTACAATGATATATTTGACTTTGTAGTACACTACTAACAAAGTGGTATTTTATGTTGGGTAATTAATGATAAAAGATGATGAAAAATGGAGGTATTTTTGTCTTGAAACAATAAAATGTGTGGGGAAGCTAAAATGAGTCTGAGAATAGCCTCTCCCTAAAAAAAAGACGTAATTAACAATTTTATATGGATCTATAAATCTAACACATGAATATCCAAGAGTGATTCTAAGAGCACCACAAAAATTGCTTCAAAATACCACAAGAAAAATAAATAAGATTTTTGATAAGGTCCACCATCCCATATATATACATTTTTTAACCCAACTACAACACAAAATACCACTACAGCCCACACTCTTCCTTTTTCTTTCTATCCAGTACATTCCAAACTCTTCATTTCTCATCTTCACTTCACCCAACAAATTTGTCTTCATTAATCCAACCAACCATCTTCAACAACATTATTAAAGTTTTATTACTTTGGTCTTCACACATCATTATTAAAGTTTTGTCCCCCACCAACCATTTACATCAACATTATTAAATATCTGGGTTTGTTCTTTAAATATTCAAATACTAATGGATATTCCACCATTAGACAATGACAACACCTCAAAAGCAAATGACAACTCTACAAATCCCATTGTTGAGGTGAACTTTTGGTTCCATTACATATTTATATTTGTTTTTTTATAAGGTTTGAAACTTTAAAAAAACACAGAAAACGTACAGTTGGTTCGAGATCGAGTCCCCGATTTCAAGGAAAAAATTCGGGGTCAACCTCCCGAACCAACTTTATATTTTTTTGTTCGAACTAGGGCTATTCGTTATAATCACGCCGAACTAGATATACATATTCGACATATATATCCTGAACCATCTATAACTATTCATTAGGTTCACCCCGAACCATATGAGTTTCTTCGTTAGGTTCACTCCGAACCATCTATAACTATTCGTCATCTTCCCCCCCAAAATAATGAAACCATTTCGTTATATTCATTCCAAATGGAATTCAAACATAGACGATGTTGCAAGCTTGTTATCAAGTGTAATTACGTTGTGATTAAAATTCCATTTATTCCTACCTAATAATAATTTTATCTATGTAGGATGCCTTTATGGATTTCAATTCCTTGTTATTTGATAACGCTTTAGCGAACATCAATATACCCCATAACGGGGGTGGTTCGGTGTTTGTAGATGCTAGTGCGATGTTCTTTACGGAGCAAGTATTATAATGTCTATTATTGATGTAATATTTTTTTTGAACTGGAAATTTATTTATAAACAAATCGGATAAAAAGCCTCTCCTAGGGGCTCTAACAAGCGTAAAAGATTAAAACAAAATAGGAATTTATAGAAAACTTGGAACTACGAAAATTTACGAGATTTTGAACGAGTGGCAGAAGACCTTAAATTATATTTAAGCACCGATTTTTCTTCAAAGCTTAAATACGGAAAATAATTAGAAGGTAAGTGAGGTGATGATTTTTTGTTTATACCCTTAGAATTATGAGCTCCTCCATCTACCTTATATTGACTGATGATTGATGCATCTTCAATGTTTCTTAAAACTGTAAGGGCTCGTTTGGTTCGAGATTTGGAAATGAAATTTAGGATTCCTGAAATTTAAAATTCCCCTTATTTAGAATTACAATGTTTGGTAGGAGATTTAAGGGGAAACTTAGAATTCTTGGAATTTAGAATTTCCACGAAATTGGAATTCTCATTTCCCCTCTAAAATGGGGGTAATCCTATATTTCCGGACATATTACCTTACTTTTGTGGTGAGACAAAAATACTATCTCACATAAACTCATACGTGCTCTCAATCTCTCTCTCTCTCTCTCTTTCTCACACACACACACACACACACACACACACACACACACACACACACACATACACTCTCTCTCTCTCTCTCTCACATATACACACACTCCCTCTCACACACATACACACACTTCCTCTCTTACACACACATACACACACTCTCACACACACATACATACACACACTCTCTTTCTCTCTCACTCACACACATGCTCTCTCTATCTCTCCCACACACACAAACACTCTCTTTCACACATACACATACACACACTCTCTCTCTCCCTCTCTCTCTCTCATGCACACACACACTCTCTCTCTCTCTCTCACACACACACACACACACACACTCTTTCTCTCTCTCTCCCTCGCTTTCTCTATCACACACACATACACACACACTATCACATATAAATACACACACACACACACTCTTTCACACACACACACACACACACTATCACACATATAAATACACACACACTCTCTCTCTCTCTCTCTCTCTCTCACACACACACACACACACGATCACACACTCGAATCAAGTAAAATGGTGTTTTAGTTAAATGATATTTATTCCTAATTTGAAAATATAATTTTAGATGCCGAGAAGAAAAAAAATTCTGCTTGAACTAAACAATAGAAAGAAATTCAAGATTCCCGTTCCCTTTCCAAACTTTGAACCAATCGAGTTGAATTGTTGACATAAGTTTGGCCACTTATATTTGAAGATAACTTCTTGCGATTTTTCACCAAGTACCCTTGTACCCAAACTGACCATCTCGATCTTCAATAGCTACTTGCATCATTAAATGCATGGTTGTTTCTTCTCTATGCCTGTGGAGATGGTAATAATTGTGGATATGATCTCACTTTCTTTGGGCACTTTTATAGGTGAAAGGTTCTCCTGTGCATTTACACAAACACTTTCCTCTTTCAGACCCGATTGAACATCATTATCGCCTCGTTGAAAGGATCTGTGAGAGTGAGTAACTTTTGGGACTTTCTGAACTGTAATATCCTCGTTTACCTCGCTTTCAACTTGATAAACCTGTTGATCTTAAACAACAATATTAGATGTGTTTCTAACCTTTGTGGCATCAACTAGTACATCTCCATCCGAAGAAGCTGATTCTAGATGTTTATCCTTAACATTATCCACATTATAAATTTTGAATGGAGACGAAAGCTGGGTAGAAACCACTAAATCTTGATTCGGCTGAATCATTGTAGTGGTGTTATCAACTTTTTCTTTATCTATATTCTCCTTACCAGGTTGATTGGGGTTAGCCACATTTGGAACCTCTAATTCTTTATTCTTTGATTGATAACGACAATCTTCTTTCTTATGACCCAATTTATAACAAGAATTGCAGTATGAGGGAATATTCTCATAGTCAACGCCTTTCCAAAAACCATTATTACCGCAACCTATCCAAAATACGTTGAGGAAAGGGTCTTTGCAAGTTTAATTCCACACAAACCCGGAAAGGCTTGGTCTGAGCAAATCAGCAGTAGCATAATCCATCTTTAAAGGCTGTTCAATGAGTTGAGCAATAGCAAACAAAGACGCCTTTTCAAAAAAATGCACAGGTAAGAATGGGATTCATTATATTCTTAATTCTCAAGTATTTTCCACTCACCAAGAGTTGGTTGCTTGGACTCAAGAGCAAGCCCGATACGTTAAAACAATAATAGTCATCACCAAATTCGATGCACCTTCTTCAACACATAAGGGACGTCTACACATGGGTTATGAGAGAGATGGTGAGTACCGTGATTATCACGGGAAGAATGATTGGAATGTAGGGTGTGTAGTCAAGGGGAAAAAAGTTGGAAGAGGTACACGATCACTCGGAAGTGAAGTTGTCCTTTTTTGTTGAAGGGCATTCCGCTTGACAACGGACAGTGGATGTTGTCAGTCTTTAGCGGCGTTCACAATCACCAATTGCCGAAAACGTTAGTTGGACATGCATATGCCGATCGACTTACTTCGATGGAGAAAAACATTATTGAAGGGATGTCCTAATGTTAATAATGTTTCCACCATTCTATCAACGATATAAAGTCGTAATGTTAATAATGTTTTGACCATTAAAACAATTTACAATGCCAAAGGGAAGTTGAGGATTTCCAAACGAGAGAGTAGAATGATGATGCAACAGTTAATGAAGTTGCTTGGTGATAAACATTATGTCTATTGATATAGAATGAATGAGTTTACCATGGAGGTGGAAGACATTTTTTAGGCTCATCCAAACTCAATCCAACTAGCTAAGTGTTTTTCGTTCGTTGTCATTGTTGACTTCACATATAAGACCAATCGATACAAGATGCCTTGGTTCGAGATGGTTGGTAGAACGTCGTGTGGAAGGACTTTTAATATTGCCTTTGTTTTTTTAGCAACAGAGAAGGAGGAGAACTATTAGTGGGCGTTGAAACGTTTGAAATCCCTATTCGATCTGTTTGCATGTCCCACGGTTTTCACCACAGATTGGGAGTACGCGTGCATGAATGCGTTGTGGGCTGTGTTCCTCGAGCCGAGATCTATGGTTTGCACTTTCCACGTTCATCACAATTTGGATCTCTATACTAGGAAAGAGATCCATAATGAGGATACATTGAAGAAGTTATGAGGGATTGTATGCATTTCGTTGAATCCCCCATCGAGAACGATTTTAACTAAGAGTTGGTGCTATTTCACTGTGATTGGGTTGCATACCCGAACACGCTTCACTACATAGATTGCAAATGGTAATATCTAAGGGAGAACTTTATTCACGCATGGACAAATATGGTTAGGCACCCAGACAACCGAATTACCAACCATTGTGAAGGAGCAGTTGCTAAGTTGAAGTGGCACTTGAAGAGTTCTCAACCTCTTTTTGATAAGGTTTTTATCGACATGAACAACTACATTGAGTTGCAAGTGACCGAGATTAAGAGGGATTTGGAGGATTCTTTGCAAAAGTTAAATCACTCCCACAATATTCCTATCTTGCGTGAGCTCATAGGCCGGGTTTCTCATTATGCCATTAACCTAATGTAATACCCCATATTTTTATGCTATATTAATTTGGAGATTTATTAAATTTAATGTGAATTAATTATTTAATAAAAAATCCGGAAATTAATTATGATATAATTATTAACGTGATGAGAGTTAGTAATTATGGGAAAATTTGTTGAATATTACTAATGAGCAAAGTAATATATAATAGTGGTCATATTAAATGTCACGAGTGAATAAAATGACAATTTTAGAAATTTGAGTCGGGACGCGCCCGTGTCGCGTCGGGACGCGCCCGTGTCGCGTCGGGACTAAATATTGATAAATAAAAGTAAATATTTTATAAGTTGTTCGTATGGTCATTTTGAGTGCGCCAACGCGTCCGGAAGGGTCTAGATAGTCAGAAAAGTATACCCGGAAGTTTGATTTGGGTCTCGGGGCGTTTTTAGGCCTAATTAGTACCCTAGGAGGGCATTTTAGTCATTTTGTATTTTTGGGTAATTAAACCCACGAAAATTAAAGGGGTTATATCAGATGTTTAGGTTATCTCCTAGGGTTAGATAACTCAAAACACTAGAACGATCATTGGATAGGAGAGGAGAGAGCTCTCAAGGCATTCCAAGGCTCAAAACTCACCCGTTTGCACCGCCGCCACCGCCAACGCGTAGATCGCGAGACGGGGAACGCAACCACACCAAATTCAACACCAAATCAGAATTCTGAAAATCCCAGGCAAGTGTTTATCTTGCTTATTTCGTTGATGCATCATCCATATTAGTTTAGGAGTTATTATGATGAGATTTATGGAAGAAAAACCCAATTTGAGATGGAAAATTTTCATGTAGTGATGATTTATATGATATTCTAGAAACCCTTTGTCATGTAAAGGATTAAGAGTTTGATTAAGAAAAGAGTTCTAATCAGATACAAACACTATTTTTTTTTCGGATGATCGGACCGGAATTGGATGAAATTTTACAGAGAATTAGCTGAAGCCGAGAGGAAGCTACAGAAAAAAATTCAGCTCGATCGGACCGTTCAATATTTTTTAATATTTTTTTTGCTAGACAGTTTTATGTTTTGAGGACTCTTAGAGATAATAAAAAAAAATTCAATTAAAACTCCATTTTAATTCCGATTTCAAAACCGTTTGAAATTCTCATCTTTGAAAATAAAATTCAAAATCCTTTAATATAAGGCGAAATCTATATTTTTGGGATATTTTGCATAAGGGATAATGTAAGTATATATTAAAGGGGAGAGACACGTAAGAGAGAGTTACGTTGGAACATAAATGGATATCTACCGAATTGTACATTTGGAAGAATAGAATCCATGAGGGTTACGTAGTAAGTTGGAAAAACCCTTCGAATTAAAGTTAGAAACGAACCATTATACTTGATAAATAATAATGGAAAAATAAGGATAAATGTTGTGAATGTGGGTTATTGGATAAACCTAAATTGATATAATAAAAGTGGTATATTTATATGATTGTGTATGCATATATTATATACTTGTGAAAATCATGCCCGCGCTACTTGCTATCCCTGAGGTTTCCGCGCTGGGACGATCTTATCTCGTGTGCCTTATGGGGGATATTGACTCGTACCCTAGAAGATAGAAATCCTAGGTACAGGCTATCGAATCGGTAGTCACGGTCCTAAGAGACGTGAGGGTATGTACTGACCTCTTGGACTTGGAAACTATGCTTCGCCTCAATATTGTTTGTGTATGTATTTATACAGTTCGAGAGTGATTCCGAACTTGTATTCCCTTTAGTACGATTGATACGGGGATTGGATAGCAGAGTATGCCCGCACCATAAAATTTTATGTGGGGTGCTGTTAGAATATATATATATTATACGAGTATTTAATATATATATATGAACTTCTGAAATATGGGAAACTGCCTACTGTGTTATGGTAAGTAAGACATGTATAATGACTCAAATTGGAAATACTTGTTTTGAAAAGTATAATATGATATTGAAAAACTTTATGAATCAATAAAGTTAAAATGAGCGTTTTGTACTAAATGAAATTATCCTTTTTAAACCATGATGTTGTTAAATCTTAATTTTTGAGAGTCACCTAAGATAAGTTAAATCCCTGGGGAAGGATAGTGTGATATATGATGAGATAAACCATTGGGAAGGTTAGTACGATAGGAGTGCACATTAGAAGAGAGGCGAGAATTTCTCAAGAGAGTGTCGCACTAATATGTTGTTGCATTGGCCTGTATCAATTTAAATACTTGCTAAACGAATTTTTAAATCATATACACTATCGGGCTCTGACCCGTTTCTATTCCTCTTTCTCTCTTGTATATATATGTATATATTACAGGTGCCCAGCCACAGGGGCGTCTTGTTTAGGAACCATTGGAAGGAACGTGCTGCAGCTTAGGTGGGAGTTGCAGGCCACTTGCTTAGACGATTTCATTTACTTGATTCCACTTCTATCATTCTCCTTATTGGGCATGTGTCGCCTTTCCACTATTTATCTGTTTTATTGGGACATTTGTATTTCAGTTATTTCTAGTACTGTTACTTTGGAATTTATTCAGCATGTATGTTTTACTTTAAGTTTTAAATGCTGGGGTTTAGTTGTTGAACGTTTAAATTAATTGGATTATATGTTCCAGGATTTTTGTGGTGTGATTCTTTAAATATTGAATGGTTGTAGATAATTAAATCTTTATTTTCAAAATAAAATTTGGAAAGTAATGTTAAAAAATGGTTTTGACACTTAACTTAATTAAATAGGGTGTTAAATTTGGAAAAGTTATTTTTACGACAGTGATGCTAAGAATGAACCAACTGTTCACCTTGATTTTAATTTAATAAAGGAGTGATCCCCCGGTATTTAATTAGGCGGGGTGTCACACCTAATTATTAAGGAGCAGAAGACTTGTGATACCGTTGGCATGGATGTTAAATCATGCCTACACTTGGCACATAATATTTATAACGTACCGTGCGCTTATGAATTGGTCATCTACCGGATGGAGGGTATGGCAATACTATGGGGGGATGCCATTGCACATTGGCGCAAATTAATAATGGTTCCCGAATTAGTGAAGTACCATATGGTTGATTATGAGCCGGAAATGATACTTTTTAAACAAAGGTGGGAACGATTAACTATCGATGAGTAGAGGGCCATGTTGCAAAAACTCAAGGACATCAATTGTCCACCACCGCTAGGTTATTTGAGCCATCCGTTCTTAAGCATTGCAAGGGTTGTCTGAGAGGTCGAAAACTAACTGCTAAAGAGAAAAAACATAAAAAGTCAACTAAAAGGGATCCCTCAGGCTTCTAACTTGATAGGAAGTCAACAGAAAAAGGACCACCCCGCAGTCAAAAGGCCTAAGAAGAAAATTGATTTCACGGAGTTCACTCTCCTCCCCATGGTGCCTGAACTACTCCCCCGTGTATAAACAATATATCAATGAGATACTGATCTTTTATAAATATTTCGTACAAGATATCGTCGAGGTTGAAGCTGACGAAAATTATGGGTTTAGATGCTTTGCTAAATGCCTCAGACTTGGACCTGATGGATGGAGACAGATGAGATCAGACTTAATTAAAGAAGTTACGACAAATAATGACTTCTACGCACACTGTTTTGGTGATTGGTTTTCGACCACTATTCTACGTATGTTGGATGATTATTCAAGCCCATGTATGCCAAAGTCTTGGATGATTGTGCCCGAGTGTGGATATCTTTTGGCAAAAAATTACAAGTGCGTGTGCATCCTCATCTCTAAGAGACAGTGTGTTACATTTCTACTGATGAGACATGACCGAACCACGCATCCAATGTTCATAGAGATTGATCATGTTTGCGAGAATCACTTTGTAGCTTTGAAGTTGAAGTATGGCTTTCCAATTCCCCCGGTATCAAGTCACTTGAATAGTTGTTCATTGCCCGAAGCAAAACCTTGGATTGATAAATACGCGCAATAAGTAGCGGAGTTTTGGGAATTCTTCCCAAAGGCTGTAGCAACCAACGGTCAACCTATAGAGATCAACTAGTTGGGGATGTCTCTTATTTTACGAAATTATGTAAAGTTTGGTGTTATATATGAAGATGAAGTACAATTGGGATTAAGGTGTATGAAATGAAATGTAATAGTATGAAATGGATTGTATATGTATGTTGCAAAACGAACTTGTATTATATGAAATTGAAATGAAGTTGTATTAAATGAAATGAAGTTGTATGATATTCAAATGTATTTGGTTGATATTCAAATGAAATTGTATGAAATCAAATTGAACTGGGGATTATTAAAGTGAAGTTGTATGAAATCAAATTATGATGTTGTAGTAAAAGTCCATTGTTCGTTATGTTTATCCCTAATGAAGTGACATTATTCGCTATGAACATAGTGAATGAATCCACGCCTTTTTTGTTTTAAAGTGCACTATTTAGGATGTTTGTAATGAACCAAATCAAATCTCTATGTTTAGACCGAATGAAGTGACCTTATTCACTATGAACATAGCGAATGAAGCCAAGCCTTTTTTGTTTTAAAGTGCACTGTTTGGGATGTTTATAACGAACCAAATCAAATCGCTATGTTTAGCCCGAGTGAAGTGACCTTATTTGTTATGAATATAACGAATGAAGCCAAGCCTTTTTTGTTTTAAAGTGCAATGTTTGGGATGTTTATAACGAACCAAATTAAGTCGCTATGTGTAATACCCCGTGATTTTGAGGAATGAGAATTTAATTAATTTGGGAGAAATAAAATTTATTTGAATTGGAGAATTTTGAACTTGGCTATAGAGGTCAAAATTTGAGGTTGTTATAAAGTATTTTCGATGACGTTTCTGAGTGGACGGTTGATCCGGGATGGGTCGAGATAGTCATAATGACTATCCTTGGATTTTATTTTGGTTTCGAAATATTTTAAGTTAGTTTGACTCGAATTGGAGTAAACGAGTCATTTAAAGTGTGTATTATCATTTAAAGTTGGATATTCTGGAGATAAGGCTTACAAAGCCTACGTGAGATAACAATCTCATTTGTGAGAAAGAGAAAGCCCTAGAGAGAGAGAGAGACGAGAAAAGGAAGAAGAGAGAGGAGAAAAGCCAATACGTGATTTCGAGGAAGATTTAACCTCTACAACTTTGAGGCAAGTGATTAAACTTGCTAAATAATCTATGTGTGTAATTTATTTCATGATTTGTGGATAAAAATATGGATTTGGGGTTAATATGTTCAAAACTTAGATTTTTGGTTAAATCTTGCATTTGAGGTGTGTGTATATGGATTTGAGGTTGTATAATTGGTTGGGTAGATATATATGATGAGTTTTGATGTTAGAAACATGTTTGGGTTGAAGATTTATGATTGGAAGATGATATATTTGGGTTTTGGAAATTTAGGCTTTGAAAAAAAATAACCATTTTGTAGCTTGCTGAACAAGCCGAATCGATATCCCCCCTTTGCGAATCGATTCGAAATGTTGCAGACCTACAGGTCTTTAGGACCGAATCTATTTGCCCCTTATGCGAAATTGATTTGGCATGTACCAGACTTACAGGTCCTTTGTACCGAATCGATTCGCATACTGGCGAATCGATTCACTTTTAGGACCGAATCGATTCGGACTGGGCTGAATCAATTCGGAAACAAGGTTATTTTGCGAAGTTTTTCTAGAGTGAGTTTTACTCCGTTTTGATCGGGTTTATCAATTAGGAACATTCTTATATGATGCGAGAAATATGTTTTGGAGGTTTATTGGGAGGTTCTGATATGACGTGACGTTGTGGGCTCATCGAGGTGGTTGTAAAGGTATGACTTGGAGTTGTTATGCTGACTTTTGTGTTGAATCCTCCTAGCGACGAGATTTTCATTTAGATATGATTGGGGACCGATGAGAGAGAGGTCATGTACCCTTAGTGAAGTTAAACTTAAGGATTTAATCATAAATACGATATTGTTAAGGATTCATATGAGCAATTGAACCATAATTTAAATTGAGAATGATTTAATGTATTACCGACTAGAATAGGTTGGGTTTATACTTATAGATGGGATAATTATTGTATATCGGTGAGCATACAAATATAGATGGTGTGTGTATGATGATTGTTATATACATTCAGTTGTGAGATAGCATCCGTAATGTTGATTAAATTGGGAGACTCTTCATATCATAGGTGTGATGGATGAGTAAGTTTCAAGTGAGGGATCGTATAATGAAATGAATTGGGAAGGTATGCGTTATAGCGTCAGTTAGTATAATGAGAGTTATATGCATATAGCCGAATTCATTACTTTTATACATACGGATGTGAGATAGTATATATATATATATATGGCGTGAATATATATACCTTGTGTGATGGTTTGTATATATGATGTGATCGCATGTATATCTAGTGTGAATGATATATATACTTATTGTGTGAGCATACGTAACACATGCTATCATGGGAAGTTGCGCGATGTGGGTGAGGCCTCTGGCTTGAGGAGCATGGAGCGTAAAGTCCCCAGGTCATAGTTGTCCATAATTTATTGCATGATTTTTATTCTGGGTGAGAAGCCTTGGGTATGATTCATTCTCACTTTCAGGTTTGAAACTATGGCCCCTTCCCATACGTTGTGTTTTGTTTGATTACTAGGGCGATGTGATAATAGTCCGGTGGCTGGTAACCCTGGATAAAGTGAGTAATTCCCGGAAGATGATAGCATTGTGAAGTATATTTATATCCTATAAGTGAATATGTTCTGGATATTTTAAATGCACGTTATCTGTGTTATGTGTACGTGCTTGTTAGGGTTGAATGATCGTGTTTTATAATTAGAATAATGTTAAATAGACCCTAAAGGTTCCGTGTGACATCTTACTTATGTACTTAGAGATAGTTGTTCATAGTAAGTAACTGAGGTTATATTTTGTGTGCTGAGGGCATAATGGATCTCAATGATCAACATTGTCGAGGAGTAGTGTATCGGGGGGGTTCTTTGTTTGGATTTCACTTTGCGAGACGTGCCACGCATGAAACGTAGCGCAATTGTTGGGTGTGGGGAGAAGTTTAGTTCTTAGTACTCGAGTTTATGTTGAATGGTGAAAGAGTTCTTTGTAATTATATAAAGATGATGTGTGACTATTCTGATGCTTAAAACTTGTTTAAGTTAATAAGTAGAAATCGATGAAGTCTAGTAAGATATATCTATGCATATATAAATATACGTTAACATATAAGTTCGGGCGTAAACTTAGGATATGATAGAATGAGAAGGTTATGGGTTATACTTGAGATAATGGGTTATGCGGGTGTAAACTATGCGTAGATTGAGATTGAATTGTCCCTAGAATGTGTCAGGTAGTTTAGTCCTGGTTTAACTGATGTCAATCCCCTACAGAGCTGTATAGTTATTGGGAGGGTTCCTTGTTTGGATTTCGCTTGCGAGACCTCCCCCGCATGAAAGTAGCGAATGTCAGGAATTGAGAAGAGTTCAATCTTCGACAATTTCAAAATTTTATAAACTTAGTACGTTATAATTGATTGATTTTTTTAGAGTTATATTACGAGTTGAGGCTAGGGGAGTCGGGTAATGTGTATGCGGTTGAGCTTGAGTACAGGGTGTATGGGCGCCCTGGTTAACTAATTTGATTCTAAAATAAAAATAATTCGCCGTTAGAAGTGGGAGAGATATGTATAGTGATCTTGAGGGTAGGTGACGTAGGAACTAATTGAGGTTTGGAGTACTAGGCTTAACTTAATTTTGAGGACGAAATTTCTTGTAAGGGGGGGAGTATGTAATACTCCGTGATTTTGAGGACAGAGAATTTAATTAATTTGGGAGAAATAAAATTTATTTGATTTGGAGAATTTTGAACTTGGCTATTGAGGTCAAAATTTGAGGATGTTATCAAGTATTTCGGATGACGATTCGGAGTGCACGGTTAATCTGGGATGGGTCGAGATAGTCAAAATAACTTTCCTTGGATTTTATTTCGGTTCCGGAATATTTTAAGTTAGTTTGACTCGAATTGGAGTAAACGAGTCATTTAAAGTGTGTATTATTATTTAAAGTTTGATATTCTGGAGATAAGGCTTATAAGGACTACGTGAGATAACAATCTCATTTGTGAGAAAGAGAAAGCCATAGAGAGAGAGAGAGAGAGAGAGAGAGAGAGAGAGAGAGAGAAGAGGAAAGGAAGAAGAGAAAGGAGAAAATCTTTGAGATTCTGGCCAATACGCGATTTCGAGGAAGATTCCAACCTCTACAACTTTAAGGCAAGTGATTAAGCTTTCTAAATAATCTATGTGTGTAATTTATTTCATAATTTGTGGATAAAAATATGGATTTTGGGTTAATATTTTCAAAACCCAGATTTTTGGTTAAATCCTGCATTTGAGATGTGTGTATTTGGATTTGAGGTTGTATAATTAGTTGGGTAGATATATATGATGAATTTTGATGTTAGAAACATGTTTAGGTTGAATATTTATGATTGGAAGATGATATATTTGGGTTTTGGAAATTTACGCTTTGAAGAAAATAAGCCATTTCGTAGCTTGCTGAACAGGCCAAATCTATTCGCCCCTTTTGCGAATCGATTTGGAATGTTGCAGACCTACAGGTCTTTAGGATCGAATCGATTCACCCCTTATGCGAATCAATTCTGCATGTAGCAGACTTACATGTCCTTTGGATCGAATCAATTCGCACACTGGCAAACCGATTCTCTTTTAGGACTGAATCGATTCGAACTGGGCCGAATCGATTTGGAAACAGGGCTGTTTTGCGAAGTTTTTCTAGAGTGAGTTTTACTCCATTTCGATTGGGTTTATCGATTAGGAACATTCTTATATGATGCGAGAAATATGTTTTGGAGATTTATTGGGAGTTTCTGATATGACGTGACGATGGGGGCTCATCGAGGTGGTTGCGAAGGTATGACTTGGAGTTGTTATGTTGACTTTTGTGTTGAATCCTCCTAGCGACGGGATTTTCATTTAGATATGATTGGGGACCAATGAGAGAGAGGTCATGTACCCTTAGTGACGTTAAACTTACGAATTTAATCATAAAAGCGATATTGTTAAGGGTTCATATGAGCAATTGAACCGTAATCTAAATTGATAATGATTTAATGTTTTACCGACTAGAATAGGTTGGGCTTATACTTATAGCTGGGATAATTATTGTATACTAGTGTGCATATGGATATAGATGGTGTGTGTATGATGATTGTTATATACATTCAGTTGTGAGATAACACCCTTAATGTTGATTAAATTGGGAGACTCTTCATATCATAGGTGTGATGGATGAGTATGTTTCAAGTGAGGGATCATATAATGAAATGAATTAGGAAGGTATGCGTTATAGCGCCGGTTAGTATAATGAGAGTTATATACATATAGCCGAATTCATTACTTTTATACATACGGACGTGAGATAGTATATATATATATATATATATATATATATATATATATATATATATATATATATATATATATATATATATATGGCATGAATGTATATACATTGTGTGATGGTTTGTATATATGATGTGATCGCATGTACATCTATATATACTTATTCCGTGAGCATATCTAGCACATGCTATCATGGGAAGTTGCGGGATGTGGGTGAGGCCTCTAGCTTGAGGAGCAGGGAGCGTAAAGTCCCCAGGTCATAGTCGTCCATTATTTATTGCGTGATTTTTATTCTGGGTGAGAAGTCTTGGGTATGATTCATTCTCACTTTCAGGTTCAGAACTATGACCACTTCCCATACGTTGTGTTTTGTTTGATTACCAGGGCGGTGTGATAATAGTCCAGTGGCTGGTAACCCGGGATAAAGTGAGTAATTCCTGGAAGATGATAACATTGTGAAGTATATTTATATCCTATAAGTGAATATGTTTGTTGATGTAAAAAACTAGATTGCTTCTAATTATTTAATCACAGATAAATATAAATGAGACAAAGAATTTTAAAGTGGTTCAGCCTTATAAGAATGGCCTACGTCCACTGTTTCTGTTATTGCTGAGTATTTTGGAGTTCTTGATAGGTAATTCTCTCAAGAAAATCCGGTCCCTTTGAATGAGGGTGATACAATGTATTTATAGCCCTTAGGCTGTAATCTAAAAGGGTGATACATTAAATGATTTACATATGAAAGGATGATACATTTAATTCCCTTTAAGCGTGTGTGTCAATGATAAGCATTCAATGAATAGTTGAACTGTTGATTATCTGGCAATTAATGCTCTGGCCGAGATGCAGCTCGGACCGCCTGAGCTTCATGGTATTCAGGAGTTCCTCGGAGAAGTCTGTTCCTCGGAGCGTTGGAGTTCCTCGGAGTGCACTTGCTGCTCGGAGTGAGTATGACTTGGTCGGGGAAATAGACCTCCTCGTTGCTATTGTGCCACGTAGATCGACACGTGTCTTCTTCTGATTCGTCTATATCGGCATATTAATTTTGGTATCAACAGAAGCCCCCAATGTTTCATATTTCGAACTTTGAGGAGTACGAAACATTCTTTCTCGGTATATGGAAATATTAAATGACCTTCCTGGCTTTTAGGAGCACTTTCTCTGTATTCGAATGTCCTTCCAAATTCGCAGAATCCTCCTTTTTGAATTTTTATGAGCGCTTCGATCTTCGTGCACTTTTTGTCCTTTTAGCCGCTGGTAGCATAATAGTTTCTTTTTGTAATAATTTCTTTCGCCGTTTCCCAAGGCAAAGTATTTAAGCTTCATTGCAATCCCATCATCTTCTACCTTTTCCAATTTCTTCTTTCGAGTTTTCTATAGCCTTTCTCTCTCTTGTGCGTTCATCCCTTTCTTCGTTTGTTTCTCAACAGATCTCCTTTTTCCTGTAAGATTTTCTTCCTTCTTCTTCATTTCTTTTTATTCACCATGGTTTATATTATCGAATCTCTTGAGAAATTCCGTTCTGACTTTTCTATTCCTTCTTGGGTAACTTTGGAGAATCTTTCTGAGCCTTCAAATTATTTTAATTTGGCTGAGGGACATTGGTTCCCTAGCCTCTTTATTGTTGAATGTGGATTTTATTTTCCACCAAACCCTTTGTGTTTAGAGTTCTGTCAGTATTTCGATGTTGTCCCTGCAAAAATAGCCCCCAACACATGGAGAATAGTTAATGGGGTGTATAGGTTAAATCAAACTCATGGAACTCGTATAGGAATTCCTGAGATTATGTACTGTTATAGATGGGCTGTTTTAGACAATGTTTTTTTATTTAAAAACTAGATTTTTGAATAGGGCCTTAGTAGTCAACCTCCCTGATGCGAATAGGGATTATTTTGAACACGGGGTAGTTATAAAAAATTGGCAACATACCCCTTTGGTTGGAGATGAAGTATATCAAGGTCCCAGATGCCCCCCATATGGCAATGTGATAGGTTATTTTCATCTTATTTTATTTTTGAAATTACGATTTCATTGTGTTTGACAAAATGTATGACTGGTATTTCACTATGTATTTGTTTGCAGTTGACAGTAAGAGAAAAACTCCAAAAGAATCAGAAGTAAATATTAAACATTTGAAACATATATGGAATTTGCATCGAAGAGCTGCAGACGAGCACATCAGGTCTGCTTCATATTTGTTGCAGTATAGGAGTTATACTACATCCTTTACTGCTCGTCCTGTGGTCAGTACCAGTGAACCAGCATCAATTCCTGAGGACTCTTCTCCAGAATCTCACATTCCTTTAAGTCAGAAGATGGGCAAAAGAAGAGTTCCTGCTATCTTCGAAGAGACTGCCTCTGCTGGAGAGGGTAAAAGAAATAAGGCTGATGTCCCAAAGGGGACAAAGAAAGTAGATGCTGCCCCTTCTGTTGCTCCTCAGAAGGCTGCCGAGAAGCCCCCAGTGGCTTCTAACAAGAAGGATGTACCAGCTGAAGTGATCACCATCTCCCCAACCAAAAGTTCCTCTTTGGTTGAAACTGTTGAAGTGCCACTGAGGAGATTGAAGAAATCCTCCTCGGTCAGTTTTTCTGAAACCATTCCCCAGCTCCAAGCTAGTGGATCTGGTGTTCCAACCATTATTCCCTCGAGTTCTGCAATGAGCTCGGTAAAGACTTGGACTATTCCTGAAGTCCAAGGAATTGAGGAGAACATGTTTAGGGATATGCTGACATCCCTAGCTACTCGTCACATTGCTTCAATAAGTTTCTCTTATCCTGAATTTTTCTTTCTTTCCATCAATACATATGTCTCTATGCTGATTTATCATTATCTTCTTCTTTTTCCAGCTGGTGATTTGCTTTAACACCATAGTGAAGAAAGATGAAGCACTCAAGGCTTCTAGCTCCTCGTCTGAAGTGGAGGATGCTTTTCTGGGTTTGGCCCAATCTTTGAAGGATTTTCGTCAAAAATATGACGAGGATAAGGGTGAATGGGAGAAGAAGTTGGCTGCATCTGAGGCAGAGAAGGTGCAGTTGGGAAACAAAGTGAAAGACTTGGAGAGAGAGAATAAAAAATATGCCGAGAAGCTCACCAGCTTTGGGGAGCTTGAAAATAAGTTGAAATCGGCTGAGGAAGAGCTAACCCTTCTGCGAGAAGTAAATCACCAGAAGGAGGAGGTGGAGGCCAAGTTGAAAGCCTCCGAGGATCTTCTATCCGAGAAGCTATCCTCGGAGAAAATGAAAAGAAAAGTGGCTGTGAAAAAATCTTTCCGCACCGGTTGGGATAAAGGATGGGATAGGGGGTAGCAGCCATGATGACCCCAGTCAAGTATGGGAGTTTGAAATACTTCCGAGATGGTTGGGTTGCTGCCCTGTAAGAATTGAAGGTGAGCGAGGACTCTGAGCTATTTCAACAACATCTTCCCGGTCCTCCTCCTAGAATTGAAGATGAGGAAGAAGACGAAGCTGCATCCGAGGAGTCTTCAATGACAGTGGGTGATCAAGTCCTTGCCTCACAACCCAATCAGACAGCCACTGAGGAGATTTCGTCTTTGCCTGCTCCTCCAGAACAAGTTTCAGCTCCATCCGACCAACTCGTTGTTCCCACCGAGCAACCGAGCTCCTCATCCCAGCCTCCCGAGAAAGTTTTGGGAGACAAGGAAAAGGTGTGAAGTTGTTCGGTATTCTCTGTCTATTTTTCTTCTTTTTCAAGTGTAACCAATATCTTTGTAACTTTGCACCATGATCTAATAAAATTTAAGCTCTTTTCTTCCATATGATTGTCTCTTTTCTCTTCTGTACTCTGTCTTGATCTTCTTTTTGATGATTACTTTTTCTTTTCCTGCTAGTTTCTGGCCAGAATGGATATGATATCTGCTAATGATACTAAGTTGATGCAGCAATGCCACGAATATTATAAGGCTGATCATACTGAATTAAGTGCATTAGAAGTTATCGACATCCTTGGTCATGGTGCTTCAGAGCAGGCAGTTGAAGCTTATCAGTACCTAAAAGACTTACTTAACCGAGCTGTGGCCAACAATGTGGCATATTACGAAATGATCGAAGATCTGCAATGTACTTTCGATGAACTTCAGCAGCAATATAAAGAATCAACTTCTCTGTTGCATGAGGGGTATGATAAGAAGTATCAGCAACTTTCTACCGAGGAAGGCCACAAAAAGATTCTTGCTGGTTACGATGTCAGGGAGAGAACCCTAAAGGGTGAAGTTGAAGCTTGTAGACAGATTGCCGAGCTGCTAGAGCAAAAAAACAACAATTTGCAGAAAGAGCTAGCACAGTATAAGTCTGCAGCCTCTTCTTCAACAGCTGTAATCCCAGTGACTGACGAGGGATTTTCATTTCTAGAGGTTGAGAATGCCAAATTAAGGCAAGAATTGGACACCTTCAGAAGGTCGGGTACATCTACTGCTATTCGGGGACGAGGAAGAGTTGCTCAGAATGTTGACGAGGAACAAAGTACTCAACTTTCTCGGGGATGACCAAGAGGTCTTCATCGTTCTGTTGAAGAAGCTCGTACTCAATCAACATTGGAAACCCAAGCGTTCCAATTGAATGCAAAAGATCGGGCTTTGTCTGAAATGTCCAAGAAAATCCAAACTCTGGAGGATTAACTTGCTTCGACAAAGTCTGCTCTGGATCATAAGGATGTTTTTGCCAGAAACCTTCACGAGCAGTTAGAAAGAATAACTTTCCAATTCCACAAACAACCTCGTGAGTTCTGGATGGCAGGCTACAATGAGGCCCTTTGTCACTTGGATGTTCGCATTGAAAATGCCAATAATGAAGGTTATAAACAGGGATGGTTGAACGCCCTGGGTGTATTAAAACTAGAGCAGGGCCATTATTTATGGGATTATCATGCTCCTGGGCTGCTCGATCTACCAAATCCACCATTCAAGCTTGATATGAGTTGGATCCCTGCTCGGGCCATCCCTCGTTGTTTGATCTCCCAGTATCTTGGTGACTATGCCCTTCATTCGCAGGTTGAATTATCTCGTCCGGAGCATTTACTGGATACACCTTCAATAATGAACGTCAGAATGCTGCGAGATCTTAACTTCATTAATTCTCCTCTTTGCCTGGAAGATCCTCCTGCTGGCGAGGAGCCTGTTTCAAAAGCAGCAGGGAAAATACCAGTAGAATAGGAGATTCTAATGTAATAGTTAGTACACAATTTAGTATCAATGTAATAAACTTGTGTAATTTATTTTGAATTCAATGAAAGATTTTCATTTTTGTTTGCAAATCTGTATTGCTATTCTCTTGTATTTGTCAAACACTTTATATTTGTGCTTGCATAACAATATTGTGTGGTTCATTGACCAACCTGGTAATAAATAAGTTTACAAGTATCAGTAATGTTGCTCGATCACTTAATAATAAAGTAACGAGTATAAAAATGTTTAAAATTTTTCCAACCAATCAAGGTTGTTAAATTGTGCTTGTCGACCAACTATAGTTAGTGAGAGTTTTTATCCCCGACTAACCATACTTGGTAAATTTTTATCTTTTTCATAAAATGTGTCCGACCAACCAAGGTCGATAAATACTCCTCGTCGACCAACTACAGTTAGTGGGTTTTGATCCCCGATTAACCATACTTGGTTCATTTTGGAATATTTTGTTCTTCGAGTTCTGGAATAGTTTTTCCTTCCGACCAACATAAGTTGGCATTTGAGGGCATATCTTGTTTCCCAACCAATCCGAGATTGGCATTTTTAGGAGTCTCGTGTTCTCTCTCTCTTTTACCAACCGGAGTTGGTCTGAGTTCGAACTATCTTCTCCACTTGCCCTTTTACCAAAATTGGTCTGAGCCAGTGTCAGCCTCCTAACCAAAGGAGTAAGGTTTGTTCTCGCCCTTTTACCAACCGGAGTTGATCTGGGTTCGAACTATCATGTTCTCGCTCTTTTACCAACCGGAGTTGGTCTGAGTTCGAACTATCATGTCCACTAACTCTTTTACCAACCGGAGTTGGTCTGAGCTAATGTACGCCTCCTAACCAAAGGAGTATGGGGTGTTCTCGCCCTTTTACCAATCGGAGTTGGTCTGGGTTCGAACTATCATGTCCACTAACTCTTTTACCAACCGGAGTTGGTCTGAGCTAATGTACGCCTCCTAACCAAAGGAGTATGGGGTGTTCTCGCCCTTTTACCAACCAGAGTTGGTCTGGGTTCGAACTATCGTCTTCTTTTTTCTGCCGAGCAGTGTTGTGTGCCGAGCAGCGTAGTGTTAAACACTAATATTCCCCGAAAAACTTTCAATAAAAGGAGAGAAGATTGTGAAACATCATCATTTTATTCATATTGATGGAACTGCTTTACATTTTACATCACTGATAATACTTGCGTAGGTGTTCAGCATTCCATGCATTCTTAAATTCCTCTCCTTCTAGAGTTGCTATTCGGTAAGTTCCTGGTCGAACAACTTCTGTAACTCGGTAAGGTCCATGCCAGTTTGCTTCCAACTTATTGTGCTTCTGAATGACCTTCTTTAGCACGTAATCTCCTTCTTTTAAATCGCATTTTTTCACCCTTTTGTTGTAGAACAGAGCTGTTCGTCGTTGGTAAGCAGCATTCCTAATGGCTGCCTCTTCTCTAACTTCCTCGAGCATGTCCAAATCTAACCTCCTCATCAAATCGCTGACTGGGGAATTGAAATTCATCACTCTGTGTTGGAAGACCCAGCTCGGCAGGTATTACGGCCTCACTTCCGAATGCCAGCATATATGGTGATTCTCCAGTTGCTGCTCAGGGAGTTGTTCGGTAAGCCCACAATACCGACTGTAGCTCATTAATCCAATTAGCTTTAGCTTCATTTAGCCTCTTCTTCAAACCATTTAGCAATGTTCTGTTCGTCACTTCAGTCTGTCCATTGCTTTGAGGATGGCCTGGTGCTGAATGAACTTTCAAAATGTTTGACTGATGACAATAGGCGGCGAACTCCTCGTTGTCAAATTGTGTTCCATAGTCTGTGATGAAGGCATGAGGGAGACCATATCGGCAGATGATGTTCTTCCAAATGAACTGGTACACCTTCTCGTATGTCATATCAATAAGTGGATCAGCTTCTACCCACTTCGTAAAATAATCCACTGCGACGACGAGGTACTTGAATCTTCCTCGGGTCGTTGGCAGTGGTCCAACCAAATCAATTCCCCACATGGAAAATGGCCAAGGGGAAGTTATGGGCGTCAACAATGCTTATGGAGTTCGTCGGATAGAGGAAAAGCGTTGGCATTTATCACATCTCTTAGCATAGGCTATACAATCAGCCCTCATCATTGGCCAGTAGTATCCCTGCGTCATCACCCTTTGCAAAAGTGTCCGACCTGCGACATGGGCTCCACAAGACCCTTCATGGATCTCTTCAATTAATTCTTTCACCTCGGAGGGATGCACACATCTTTGCAAACCTGCCATAATTCCTCGTCTATACAAAACACCATTAGTTAGTACATACCGAGCAACTTTAAACTTTAGTCTCTTGGCAGCGAGCTTATCCTCCGGTAATTTTCCCTCCTCAATATATGCCCTGATGGGATCCATCCAAGATGGTCCTAAATCAAGGGTAATAATATTCATCGTCAGGTCTTCATCTATGCTCCGACTTTCTAATACTTCAATTGGTATCGTTCTTCGTAGCTCGGTACGAGTAGCTGATGCTAATCGGGCCAGTGCGTCTGCTTGTGCATTCTCCATCCTTGGTATTCTGATCAACTGAATGGCATCAAATTCTGCCAACAACTCCATCACCTTTGCATGATACTTGACCATTAATTCTCCTTTAACTGCATATATCCCCATCACCTGATTCACAATTAATTGAGAATCACTGAATACCATCACTTGTTGCGCTTCCATAATCTTTGCTAAATGAAGACCTGCTATCATGGCTTCATACTCCGCCTCATTATTGGAAGCTTTGAATTGGAATCGCAGGGCGTATTCCATGTCAATCTCGTCTGGAGTGTTCAAAACAATTCCTGCTCCACAACCTGTTGCGCAAGATGGCCCATCTACATATAATTTCCATGTAGGTACCTCGTCTTTAAACTTCTTATCAGATAGAGTTCCTCGGTGAAATATTTGTTGTTTCTTTTTATCCTCCCCTGGTATTTCTCGCTCCTCGTCGATCATCTCTTCTCGCCCTTTTACCAACCGGAGTTGGTCTGAGCTCGAATTTGATGATCTTTCTACATCCACAAGCCCTTTTACCAACCGTAGTTGGTCTGGACTTATGTCTGTTGATCCTGTAACATCCACAGGTTGGTCAACGAGTAACTTTTGTTCATCGGGGGTATCAAGATACGTAAACTCGGCTATAAAATCTGCTATAGCTTGCCCTTTTAATGATGATCTGGGTTCATACACAATATCATATTCACCGAGCTCTATTGCCCAGTACATCAGTCTCCCTGATTTTTCTGGCTTATGAAGGGCTTGTCTTAATGGCATGTCGGTATACACGATGATGGTATGGGCCTGGAAATATGGCCTCATTCTTCTACTTGCCTCAATTAATGCCAATGCCAATTTTTCCAGCTTTGGGTACCTGATCTCTGCACCTCGAAAAGCCTTACTTGTGTAATAAATTGGCTTCTGGACTCCATTCTCCATTCTGATCAATGCCGAGCTGACTGCATTCTCTGATACTGCCAGGTACAAGTACAACTTTTCTCCCATTACTGGCCTGGACAACAGTGGAGGTGCTCCCAAGTATTTCTTCAAGCCTTGAAAGGCTTTTTCACATTCATCGTTCCACTCGAAAGTTTTCCGGAGTGTTTTAAAGAATGGAAGGCATCTATCAGTTGCTCGAGATACAAATCTGTTGAGCGCTGCAACTCATCCTGTAAGACTCTGCACCTCTTTCTTCGTCGTTGGAGATCGCAACCCTAAAAGAGCTTTGATCTTTTCTGGATTCGCTTCAATGCCTCGCTGGTTGACGATGTACCCGAGGAACATTCCTTCTCGTACTCCAAATGTGCACTTCGTCGGGTTGAGCTTCATTTGGTATTTATCCAGTTGATCGAAGGTTTGAGCTAAGTCAACTAGATGATCAACAGCTTTCTTGCTCTTTGTCAGCATATCGTCGACATAGACTTCCATATTGCAACTGATTTGTTCGGAAAAAACCTTGTTCATCAGTCGCTGGTATGTCGCTCCTGCATTTTTCAAACCAAAAGGCATAACATTATAACAATAAGTTCCCCTAGGGGTAATAAAAGAAGTACTTTCCCTATCTTCAGGTTTCATTTTGATCTGATTGTAGCCAGAGTAAGCATCCATGAAGCTGAGCAGCTCGTGTCCCGAGGTAGCATCCACTAGTTGATCAATTCTGGGTAATGGAAAGTGATCCTTTGGGCATGCCTTGTTGAGATCGGTGAAATCAACACACATTCTCCATTTATTGTTTTTCTTCTTTACCATCACCACATTTGCTAACCAGTCTGGATATTTCACATCTTCAATGAATTGAGCTTTCTGGAGCTTCTCGACCTCCTCTTGTATAGCTTGATTCTTCTCAGGACTAAATACTCTTCTTCTCTGCTTTACAGGCTTGATCTCCTTATTCACATTGATCTCATGACATAAGAAGTTTGGGTCTATTCCATGCATGTCTTCATGACTCCATGCAAAAGTTTTCTTTCTGTTTCTCAAGAAAGTTATCAATTCCTGTTTTATTGAAACATCCAACGGCGAACCTATCTGGGTTACTCGTTCAGGGTGCTCGTCGTCCAGAATCGCATTTTCTGTAGATTCCACCACCTGTCCTTTTACAAGTTGGGATTCATCTCTGGGATAAAGTGTTTCAATTTCTTTATCTTCCTCCACCTGGTAGGTTGTAGTCTTTTTCCTTGACTCTTCGAGCTCCTCTTGCTTGGCAGATGAATAATAGCATTCCCGAGCTACTTGTTGATCACCTTTCACAACTCCTACTCCAAAATTTGTTGGGAATTTTAAGCACTAATGTACTGTAGATGGAACTGCTTCGAACTTCTTCAAACCAACTCTTCCCATGATGATGTTGTAAGCTGATTGCACATTCTTATCCATCACAAAGAAGCGTATTCTTTCTGTTCGACAAGCAGGCCAAGTTCCAATGAATATATCCAACTTGATCGTCCCAAGTGGAAAAACTTTCTCGCCAGCAAAACCCAGGAGAGGTCTGTGATAAGGCTCCAATTGAGATAACTTTAAATTTAAATTATCAAAGTACGAATAGTACATGATATCTGCCGAGCTACCGTTATCGACCAACACTCTTGAAATCATTACCTCCTTCATCCTCATTTTGATCACCAGCGGGTCATCATGAGGATATAGAACACCTGTGAGGTCATTCTTTGAGAACCCAATGACCAACTTCTCCTTGTTCACCTTTCTCGGGCGATCTTCCTCAGCTAAATTTATTCGTTGAATATACGAGCAAGCCTGAGCCTCACCGAGGTAAGCTTTTCTTTTTGCAGTAAGATCTCCTCCTCCTGCATCTCCGCCTGTAATAACATTACAATCAAATGTTCCAAAACGTATTGAAAATACCTCGCGTTCTGGTTGCCTTGGCCTTTTGGGAAGATCGGGGTCATCCTCTGTATCATCTTCATGATTTCTCTTCTTGTTTTCCTCTGCTCGACGAGGAGATCTAGACCTCTCTCTGGTTCGGTCATTGTTTCTTCTTTCACCTCCCCGATCAACATACTTCGCTAGTTTTCCTCGTCGGATGAGTGTTTCAATCTCGTTCTGGAGAGCTATGCAATTTTTTGTCATATGGCCATGATCCTTGTGGAACTCGCAATACTTTTCCCTGTTCCTCATATCAGGGTCTGACCTCAATTTCTTCAGCCACTTTAACTCCTCGCTATTCTTGATTTCTTCCAAGACATGATTAATACCCATTTTCAAAGGAGTATAATTATCAAATTTTTTCAGGACTTCCCATGACGACCTACTATTCTTGGAATGCTTGTCACCACCATTGCCCTTATGCTCTTTCTTCTTAGATTTGTCGACTTCCACCTTGGTCTCTTTATCCATATTCTTCTTCGCAGCCATAGCCTCCTCGGCATTCATAATTTTGGCCACTTTTGCCATCAACTCTGACATAGTTGTAGGTGGATCTTTGGCCAAAGTGTAATACAACTTGTTAGGCAACAACCCACTCATCAAGGTGGTGATTGCTGTATTTTCTTCATAATCTATGACTTCCAGCTTCTCGTTATTGAAACGAGTTATGTAATCTCTAGTACTCTCACCAGACTTTTGTCTAACACTTAACAAGTGTGCTACTCGTTTTACTGGCTTTGCTCCAAAACAGAAATTGCCAATGAACAACTCGGCTAATTGAAAGAAAGTTGAAATTTTACCCCGAGGAAGATTGTTGTACCATATCTGGGCAGACCCAGTAAGAGTTCCTGAGAATGCTCTGCATCTCATCTCGTCGGGGACAGCATAGATGTCGGCAGCAGCTTGATATTACTCTATGTGAAGAACAGGATCTGTCTGTCCATCGTATTTGGGGGTCACCATAGGAGCTTTAAATTTTGACGGTGTAGGAAAATCCACAATGGCTTGGACAAAAGGTGTCCCTTGAACAAAAGTTCGTTGTAGGGGATTCTTTGCCTTAGCCATTTCTCCCAATCTATCCTCCAACTGCTGAAGGGACCCTTTCCACGCGTCATTTCCTTTCTCGGGCCTATTAGTTCGAGCCATTGATTGTTCTGAAGTGGCTTCCTGAGATCTATCTCGACGAGCAACTGGTCGTGATTGTGCTGATCCTTCCCTTCGATCTGATGGTTGTCGAAAACTCCTCGACATGGTTTTAGGTGGACTGCTATTCCTCCTAGGGTCTAATCGACTGAAAGGAGACACCCTGCTCAATCTCTTTAAGGCACTGTGTCTCTCTGGAGAAAGAGTGATACATTGATCAGTATCTGTAGCCCTTATTGACGAAGTTCATCCAGGTTGATAAGATGAGTCATCAGATTCCTCATTACGATGTGACTCAGTACGCCTGGATCGTGAAGAAAGTAAATAAGTTTGCCTCTGACCACTTCTCTGTCCCGAATGTGCAGGTGCACCGCCATGAAGGGTTTGTATGAGTTGCCGCATTGTTTCTTGCATGGCGGTTTGTCCTTGAGCCAGATTCGTCATAATTCCGGCCAGATCTGGAGGTGTAGAGGGATTTTGAGGATTTCCAGCATATCCAGCGTTTCGATTGCTAGATTCTGGATTATCTGCCATTGATGATAAATGAATTTTGGTGAAAAACGATAACAACAGTCGATTCCCACAGACGACGCCAATCTGTTGATGTAAAAAACTAGATTGCTTCTAATTATTTAATCACAGATAAATATAAATGAGACAAAGAATTTTAAAGTGGTTCAGCCTTATAAGAATGGCCTACGTCCACTGTTTCTGTTATTGCTGAGTATTTTGGAGTTCTTGATAGGTAATTCTCTCAAGAAAATTCGGTCCCTTTGAATGAGGGTGATACAATGTATTTATAGCCCTTAGGCTGTAATCTAAAAGGGTGATACATTAAATGATTTACATATGAAAGGATGATACATTTAATGCCCTTTAAGCGTGTGTGTCAATGATAATCATTCAATGAATAGTTGAACTGTTGATTATCTGGCAATTAATGCTATGGCCGAGATGCATCTCGGACCGCCTTAGTTGCTCGGACCGCCTGAGCTTCATGGTATTCAGGAGTTCCTCGGAGAAGTCTGTTCCTCGGAGCGTTGGAGTTCCTCGGAGTGCACTTGCTTCTCGGAGTGAGTATGACTTGGTCGGGGAAATAGACCTCCTCGTTGCTATTGTGCCACGTAGATCGACACGTGTCTTCTTCTGATTCGTCTATATCGGCATATTAATTTTGGTATCAACAATGTTCTAGATATTTTAAATGCACGTTATGTGTACGTGCTTGTTAGGGTTGAATGATCGTGTTTTATAACTAGAATAATGTTATATAGACCCTAAAGGTTCCGTGTGATATCTTAGTTATGTACTTAGAGATAGTTGTTCATAATAAGTAGCTGAGGTTATATGTTGTGTGCTGAGGGCATAATTAATCTCAACGATCAACATTATCAAGGAGTAGTGCATCGGGGGGTTCCTTGTTTGGATTTCACTTTGCGAGACGTCCCACGCACGAAACGTAGCGCAATTGTTGGGTGTGGGGAGAAGTTTAGTTCTTAGTACTCGAGTTTATGTTGAATAGTGAAAGTGTTCTTTGTAAGTATATAAAGATGATGTGTGACTATTCTGATGCTTATAACTTGTTTAAGTTAATAAGTAGAAACCGATGAAGTCTATTAAGATATATATATATATATATATATATATATATATATATATATATATATATATATATATATATATATACACACACATTAACACATAAGTTCGGGGGTAAACTTAGGATATGATAGAATGAGAAGATTATGGGTTATACTTGAGATAATGGGTTACGCGGGTGTAGATTATGCGTAGATTGAGATTTAATTGTCCCTAGATTGTGTTCGACAGTTTAATTAAGGTTCATGTGCATACGTTTAGGTGCGCGCTTTAGTGGAGGGGTGAGTTTGAGTTTCACGAGAGTGTGACTCCACTTTAATTATGAAATTGTTCATTTATAATTATTATGCATTTTAATGCACTTGCTAAAATTGTTTTCAAACCTCGGGCTCTGACCCGTTTATATTTCTCTCTTGCTATATATATATTGTGATATATTATAGGTGTCCCACCACAAGGATGGCAATGATGCTTTTCTATCCAGTGTCCTCAGAGTTGTAGCAGATGCAGACTGTTGCGGGATTTTTGTCGTAGCCGCTTCCTTTCTTTTGTAAATCTAGTTATGGATTCATTTTGTATATCGGGTTTATACCCAAGGGTTATATATTGGACTTTTATATTTCTCTCCTCATAATGGTTGTATTATCTGTGACCCGACAACATATTCGGGTATAATTCCTTTTGTGTACTTATGACGTATTAATTGAGTACTTTCTTTTATTGTGGTACATGTGTACATTCTATCTTGTTTGGTAGTTACTATATTATTGGTGTGATGTTCATTGTATGGTTTTCAATTTTTGGCATCCACTTATTGTAGTATTGGGTAGTTATCTATCCTTAATTAGTCTCGACAGTAGATGCTGAGAATGTTTCACTTGAGATTCCTGATTTATTTTAGTATAGGGTTGGCCACCTGTTATTATTTTAAGCAGGGTGTCACGCTATGTTTAGCCTGAATGAAGTGATCTTATTCGCTATGAACATAGCGAACGAATCCAAGCCTTTTTTGTTTTAAGGTGCACTGTTTGGGATGTTCATAATGAACTAAATCAAATTGCTATGTTTAGCCCAAACGAAGTGACCTTATTCGTCATGAACATAGTGAATGGAGCCAAAACTTTTTTGTTTTAAAGTTCATTGTTTGGGATGTTTGTATGGAACCAAATCAAATCGCTATGTTTAGCCCCAATGAAGTGACCTTATTTGCTATGAACATAGAGAATGAAGCCAAGCCTTTTTTGTTTTAAAGTGCACTGTTTGGGATGTTTATATTGAACCAAATCAAATCGTTATGTTTAGCCAAAATGAAGTGAGATTATTCGCTATGAACATAGAAAATGAAACCACACCTTTTTTGTTTTAAAGTGCACTGTTTGGTATGTTCATAACCAACCAAATCAAATCTCTATCTTTAACCCAAATGAAGTTACATGATTCGCTGTGAACATAGCGAATAAAGCCAAGCCTTTTTCTTTTAAAGTGCATTGTTTCGGATGTTTATAACATTTATACCAACATTTCAAACATATAACACAATATATACTAACATTTATACCAACATTTATATACCAACTCCAATATATACCAACATTTCAAAGTTAAAGCAATATAATCATATTCATACAATTTCAAGCTTAAATCAACATTTAAATTTAAACTAAGTTCAAAACATTTAGGACCCCTCAACTACAACTTCAAAACATTTAATCAAAAGTTCAAAACATATTTATTTTACTTCTTTGGTACCCCTCATATACAACTTCAAAACATTTAATCAAAACCCCTATTTTTTCTTTTACTTATATGGGACCCCTCAGTTATTTTCTCTTTTCCTGTGCCTTTGGACTTGTTTTTCTTTACTACCCGCTCCTCAATGACAACCGACCTATCTACCCCAATGGTCGTAGCTAGGATATCGTAGGCTTGGACAGTGTGTGAAATTAATGCACCCGGATCTGTAGTAATTCCATCGTCAATATTGTTCTTCAATAAATCCATAGCCTTGCGCACCTCGTCCGTTTATTGAAAAGATAATAACATGATATTAGTAACGAAAGTAGAACACCCGGAAGTATTTTACACATAAAAATTATCAACAATGTTTGTTGTTGTTTGACTGTGCGGAACTTGGGATTTCGGACTCTAGGATGGGATTTGGACAAGAACAAAGCCATATAATCACTGTTACAGTCCCACGACCTCGATACAGGCACCGACCGAGACTTCTCAGATAGAAGGTGGTCTTTCCAGTTTTCTTGGTACCATTTTTTCATATCAAATTTTACCTTGTATCGATATACCTTGTCTCCTCTATCGTCCTTCAAGGGTGTCATGGGCTCGCAAGGTATGATTTACAGTCGACCAACTTGTTTAAGGCATCTTTTTGGGTAATCGGGATCCCCCACCTCAAAAAAATCATAATCTCGCTATACCATGATTCTTTGTAAAAGGGATAAGCAACCCAAGCATCTAGATAGGGTTCCTAAATGACCTACATAGAAATAATACATAATTGAATGTAAAAAAATATCAAAGTCAAAAGAAAACATTACAAACAATCCAAAGACTTTACTCACATCACCAACAATCATATCATTCAACTGATCGCGATAATTTATTAGGTTTTAAAATGCATTTTTCTAAGAGGCGGATTGCAATGACCAACGTGAAATCCTTGACACGGTTTTATCGAACTTTATGTCGATGCATTCGCCAACCCCTGGAAAGTGCTCATATATCCATGACTACAAAACACATATTACAAATTTATTAAAAAATAGGGGGGAAATTGATAAACATACATAACTAAAATATGAATTTAGATTATTAGTTACCTGTATGAGAGAGAGGCAACCACTCATTTGCCTCACACTTGAGCGAGATCCAAGGCCCAGCTGCCGATACACATATGCCAAAATACCCATCCCCCATACTAGTTTCCAAACCTTCTTCACCTCTCTTCGAACATGAAGGTAGACCGTATAAATCTTGTTCTGTGACTTATCAGGGAAAATTGTGCACCCGATAATGTAGAGCAAATAGGCCCTGGCGTAATAGTCTTTATCTGCAGTCGAGACATTGGCATCCTGAGATCGTTCCTTAAAATTCCCTCTAAGCCAGTTCAATAGGACGATAAAATGCTCACCACATTCTTCCAGGGAACGTCCCTGCTCACTCCCAACATCTCCACCAAAAGGTCGACAATCGACGGGACCACTACATCCTCCTCTGCCTCCTCAACCACGGGATGCGAGTTATATAGAGGTAATCCGATGAGAAAAATGCCCAAGATTGCTAATACATCATCGAGGGTGATTGTCATCTCCCCAAATGTCATATGAAATATGTTAGTCTTCGGATGCCACCTCTCGACAAATGCAAATACAAGGGCATAGTCTATATAGCGGTAGCTAAATGCTATAAGCCCGCCCAACTTAGCCCTGTGGACCCTCCTTTGTACATTTGGAGAAAGATCACTGAATTCCCACTCCCTGATCTTCGTCCAGTGATTGATGCACAATAAAGGCACCCACTCCTCCTATAATATAAGCAAAATATTTATCAAAATAATGAATTATACAAAACATTAATGATTTAATGTTGTAGGGAAATGTAATTACCATTAAACCGGTCCAAATACCGTAGGCTACGTGATGCTTGGAATGTTTTAATAAGCTGAGATCATCGCCCCCCGTAAGCTGCGATAAAGGTGCCTTCTTCAGGCACCTTTTTCTTCTTTTTATACGCTGCACCGGTCTTGTTTAAAACGGTAAATGGGGTATCATTCCATTTGGGTAATACACCCCCTCAATCTAATCCTCCTGCACGGCATCACCCCCCGCCGCATCATGTCCCTACTCATCAACCTCAGCCTCATCCTCACCGTCAACGTCATCCTCCTCCTCAACCTCAATGTCATCCTTCTACTCCTCATGCACCGTAACCTCCTCAGGCATCTCCACCACTAGGGAATCCACCTCCATCACATCCGGGATAACGCCCTCTAAGGGAGTAGCTATCGCAGTAGACAGAGCATGGATCTTTTCTCGACGCTTCCTCTCTCAGGTAGTGAACGACTTCCAGTTCTTATAGGAGTAGGATACTAGGTTATCCATGGTAGACCTGCATTAAAACTATTAACACACTGATGAGTATAATGAAATATAACATTTCACATAGAATTTATAAACATAAGTCACCAAATAGTGATCACCAAAAGTTTGTGTATATCAACCTCACTTAATTCATTTTGTGGGATATTTAGAAAGCTATAAACAATTGTTTTTTATATAAACTTGGAACATTATCAACATATAAACAATTGTTTATAAGCTATAAACAATTGTTTTTATATAATATTCCAATGTAGGCTAAAAATAATTCATGTATATATGAAAATAAGTCACTCGGCATAAATATACCAAAATATGTTAGTTCATTCGACATAAATACCCCGAGAGGAAGGTTTTATGTCGGGGTGAATGTTGAGAATGAAAACTAGGTAAAACCTTGATTCATTCGGCATAAATATGCTGACATGTGCCAGTGCATTCGGGGTAACAATAGCGAATAAAACATTATCCATCGAGTCGGCATAAATACACCGATGTGAGGCATTTAATTTGGGGTCATCATAACGAATGAAACCCTAGTTCAAAAAAGACTTATTCATCATAAACACGTCTAATAACTACCATTAATTCGTGTTAATCATAGCGAATGAAACCCTTGTGTAATACCCCGCACTTTTATGAGAAATTAAATTCAATAATTAAGTGTAATTTGGGAATTTAAGAAATTATCATGAATAGTAATTTTTGGAGCTTTCAAGGATTAAATGATTTTCGATGTGTATTATATTTACTTTTGGGATTAAGTAAATAAGTCGGAGTATTTTAATAATATATCGCAGCTGGGTAAAGCGACAGAGGATAGTATTTTAATGGGAATACCGCATTTATTTGTGTTGGGTTGAAATAGTGAATTGCGGTCAAGTACCTCAGATGAAAATTCCGATTACGCGCTTGGTCTCGGAATGGTCGAGATAGTCAGAATAGAGTATCCGGGGTTCAAAATTAAGTTTTGGGAATTTTTGGACCCGTTTGGACTCGTAATTGAGTAAACGAGTCATTTTTGGATTAATAAGGGATAAACCCTTATTTTCTCTCTTATAAGTCAAGAGAGAGAGGAAGAGAAAGAAAGAAAAGAATGAAAAGAAAGAGAGAAAGAAGGAAGAGGAGAAAAGAAGATATAAATGGGGGATTTCATCCAAACTCCGCCGGATTCGACTCGAGGTCGTCGGATTTCATCCTCCAGGCAAGTGTATACTTGCTTTATTTCATTTTGTTCATTTATTTCATATTGTAGTTGGTAAACTATATGATTTTGGGTTAGAACCCTTCAAATAAATTTGGAAAAATTGGAATATGAGTTTACATATTGATGTAATGTAAACTCTTAATGATTTCTAGTGTTAAATCCATGTAAATGGAGTGAAGAAATGGATTGAAATCGGTTAAAATCATAAGTTGGGGGTTTTTATGGTTTAAATCTAAGAGAAATGGTTTAATACCCCATATTAATTGATGTGTTAGTTGTAAAACATAAATGAAATGTTTATGAAGTTATTGGATGAGATTGGAAACAACAAAAATAGAGAATAATGGAGGTTTGGATTTTTGGAGAAGAAGGTGAATAATGACCTGCATCTTATCCGAATTGATTCGGCAAGGGAGAATCGATTCAGCTCTTGGTCAAAAAATAAAATTTGTAGATCTTTTCGATACGATCGCGTGGGCGCCAATCGCGTATTTTTTTGATTTGTTTTGGATTTATAGTGATTTTTCTACGGAAAGCTGTCCGAGATCGAAATAGTTAGTCATAAATTAAGGCTAGAATTATTTGGAGATAAATATTAGGGGTTCCCAAATAGAGTGTTAGGACCTCTAAAGGACTTGAGGAGATATGAAAACTTTGGGTTCGTAGAAATAAATTTGAGTTATAATTTAAATGGAGATTGGATTGTGTTTTGGGTTTTTGGGATATATATAAAACCAAAGTAGATTTGGGGATTTTGGACCATCCGAATCGATTCGGTAAGAGACAGTTTAAAAGTAGAACCATTTCGAATCGATTCGGAAAGGCCAAATAGATTTGGTACCCTGCGAATCGTTTCGGACATGCCGAATCGATTTGGTACTGGGAGACTTTTGAGGTTTTCTCCTTTCAAGTTTAGGGAGACTTAAATTATGGTTTTGGAGATTATTATAGGAGACTATAAATGGGATGTTAGGACTCCTAGATGATGAATTGAGGATAAGTAAACCTCGTATTAATTTAGAGTACGATCCGGGGTATGGATTTAATTAATGTGTTGGGACAAGAGACAATTGAGAAAAATAATTCCGCAAGCGTGTATGGATATATTTATGCGGTTAGAATATATATGGGCCGATTATGATCGAGAAAATACTAGAATGTGATTAAGATGAGAATCGTTGGGATTATTGGCCATCGTTATGTGTGATTGGTCATTATAGCTGTGTATACATTTGATGAGTGATAAATATATGTATATATATATATATACGACGTGATTTAAGTATATATATACTACGATACGCATACATATATATCTTTGTGTGATTGGTGTATGTGTATCTTAGAGGCTGATTTCCACGGGTTTCCTTTGATATAGGGTTGGGACAACCAAATTATATATTTTCTCTAGTGCGATCCGGGGAGGTTGCGCGATGTGGGTGAATCCTCTGGCTTGAGGAGTAGGGAGAGTATAGTCCCCAGGTCATTATCGTCCCGCGTTCGAGTGCGATGTGTGCAACTCCACTTGCAGGGGGAACATGACCGCCTCCATCGTTGTGTGCTTTTACCATGACCATTGAGAGAGTCTGGCTTGGTACCGTGGTTCAGTGAGTAAACCCGGAGTTGGATCGGCACTATGAGACTGCATCCTCGAGTTATAGCTCGTTGGGATGGTTATTGTACTTGTGTGTATAGTAAATTACTTGTGTATGAGAACAAGATATTATACATCTCTAATAAGTGTATGAAAAATGATTAATTCTCCTTCCGGGAGATCATATCCGGACGTGTAATATGATACGCGCATAAAGTGAACATGAAAGATAAAGATGAGTATGTTATGTGTATTTAATTATATGAGTATATATATATATATATATATATATATATATATATATATATATATATATATATATATATATATATATATATATATATATATGTATATATAAGTCGTGTGCTGAGGGTCTAATGGATCTCGACGATCGACCTTGCCAAGTAGTAGTGTATCGGGGGGTTCCTTGTTTGGATTTTGCTTCGCGAGACACCCCATGCACGAACATGGCATAGTGTTGAGACTGGGGAGAAGTTTAGCCCTTAGTACATGGGTTAACTAGGATTGTTAGAAAATGGGTAACAAACTTGTTAGGCAGGGTAGCTTGACTAGAGTAATTGTTAGGATGCGATAGGTGTGCACTATTAGAAGAGAGGTGAGGGGTATCTCGTGGGAGTGCGATACCAATTTAAATATGAGATAAAACATATTTTTAAAAATAAAGCATTTATGCACTTGCTAAATATTTTCACAACTCGGGCTCTGACCCGTTTATCTACTTTTCCTCTCTTACTATATATATATAGGTGTCCAGACACAGGGACACCTAGATGATGATCCTTTCGAGTCAGACGTCTGATGCAGCAGCTGTGGATGCATGCAGGTTTGATTTAGACGCTTCTATTCTTGCGATCTAGATAGGAAGTATTGTAGTTACTTTCGGGTCGAAAGCCCAATTGTAATTATTTATTCTTTTACCGCCTTTTAGCGCGGCATTCAATTTGGTTGTATTATATTTGAACCGAGTGTTCGATTATTTGATCTCTTTTCAGTTTCATTTATATAAACTGTGTGAATGTTTTTATTGTATAGTTTGTTTAAAAAGATTAGTTAAATAAAATTTTGACGCCAACCTAATAGGTTATTAGTAATTAATTTGGTTTTCGACAGTGATGCTAAGAATGATCCATATGCGACTCCTGTTTTAATTTGGTACAGGAGTGATAGCTCGGTATTCGATTAGGCAGGGTGTCACACCTTGTTCATAACTTTATATTTTTTCAAAAATCAAACACGTTTGATTTTTTTCAACAAAAAAAAAATAGTGCACCTGATTCAGACAAGGGTTTCAATTAACCTTGGTTTAGTGGATGGTTCAGATGAGAGTTTATATTAACCTTGAAACGGCAATGGATCGTTCGATGCTAATTTCGTATTCAAATGCTTCAGCAAACGATTGTTGATTTGGTGTGTATATATATATATATAAGTTCAAATGGTTCATTCCTTATTCATAACTGTACTTAATACATTAAAAAATTTTGGTATTCAAATGAGAAGTGTGTTCAATGTATCAATCTGCTGTTTAATCTTTAGTTGAAGGAGAATGGATTTGAATATGAAAGGTTTGGTAGTTGAAGATGAAAGGTTTGGAGGTTTGAATGTGTATAGAGATGGATAGAAAATGTGTAAATGATTTTTAGAACTTTAAATATGTGGTGGCCCTGATGTGGTATTAAGAAGTAACGATTAGAATTAAGTGGTATTTTGTAGTGACAACAAAGTTGTGGTATTTTGGAGCAAAAAATATGGTGCCCTTAGAAACTCCCCTATCAAATTAAACATATTATTTGTTCTTTAATAAAATAAAACGTTATGTATTATATATTTAACATTATGATTTTAGATCAACATGATTATCAAAGACTGTATAAACTAAAAGATAACAAATCACAACTTGATCTTATTTAGAAGTAAAATATCAAGAGTCATGCCTTGATCCAAATTTGTTTGAGAGGAAGAAGTTAAAAATATTATCCTCCACTTGAATATAGAATCATCATTTTGGTGATTGAAGTTGTTGGTGTTATACTCCATATAAATCAATATTCATCATTTAGGTGAATGGAGTTTTGGTATTTCTGTCCCTTAATCCAATTTCATTGATGTTGTAATTTTGTAGTGTCTGATTGATGGATATCAAATCACTTATTTATAGGTAGGGAGATGACCCAATCTCCAAAAATCATTAAATCTGAACCGACAATCAAGGTAGATACCCAAAAGTCCTTTTGACTCTTGGTATTTGGAGTATCATTTAATTAACGAATCTGATTCTTAGTATTAGTATAATTATGGAACACATTATGGAGAATTATTATTTCAAATAATTCTAACATTCTCCCACTTGATCCATAATTATCACAATGAGTGCAATAATCTTTGAGTCATCCTTAAATGATTTTTTATAAACACCTAAATTAAATAAAACATCAATGTGAGTCATAGCGATTTCATACTAATTCAAGAGTATAGTTCCTTCTATATACTACAACATTAACATTTTATTTAAAAATGTCTGTAGTAAGAGTTATCATACTGGTCTAATAATGTTTTATGTAAAAGACTATTTCTGTCAAATTTATCAATTCACATGCATGTAGACTTATATTACAAAAAAATTGAAATATTCAAAATAAACTTTAATTGATGCAAGGACATGATTTTATAAATGTACAAGTTAAAATCTAGGAATTTTTCTGTGTGTCCTAGATCACAGTTAGTATGTCTGATACCACTACATTCGTCACGTCAGCACGATCATCCATAGCTACCTTGATCCGAATTCTCGCTTCCATCATCTTCATACGTGCATCATGCAACATGCAACGTGCTCTTCAACCATTCTTACTACTCCACTCACAGTTATAGTAAAATAATTTATTTGGAGTGTTTATTATTTACATAAATATTTGGAAAATGTTTTAAAATATTTTTTAAGGGTCAGGAACATTTTTACTTTGGAATAATTTTTTTTTCTAAGTGTAGAGGCGAAGGGAAAAAAATCTCATTGACATCGTTCGATCGAGATTGGCTTGTCATTTGAGCGACATAGCCATCTTCGGCGAAGTCATTCGAGCGACGCGCCGCCTCGATTGCTGTATTTAAATTAGCACCCATTCTACACGATTTTCAAGTCTTTGGCACTCATGTTTTTGCAGAACTGCTGCATATTTCCAGACTTCATTTTTCATGTTTTTTCAACCCTTTTGATTAACAAATCATTCCCAAATATATATGTGAGTCTTATAAACCCTAGATATAATTGTTCTACTTATCTGGAGTAATCTTGTGGAGAAGAACATTGTTCTCCATTGTTGAATTGGAGCTCTTGTGGGATCTCTTGCTGACAACACCGATGACAACGAACCAAAGCCTACGGGTATTTGTGTGTCACTATATTTCTTTCTAATTGTAAGTTGTTACGAATTATAGTGAAATATGTGACAACCCTCCCACTAAAATAATAGGTGGCCAACCCAATACTCTAATAATCCCAGGAATCATAGATGGTCCATTCTCAGCATCACTGTCAATTAAAATAATAGTATGAGATAACCACCAATCATTTTAGAAAACGGACTGTCAAATTTAAAATTTTGAAAATAAAAGAAAAATACTTAGACAATCCCATTTGCAAAAACGGTGGATATAAAAAAAAACGATGAATGAAGAATGACAATATAATAAATAATCACAGAATAAGCTGTCGGTGAACAAACCAATACAAATAATTACATCGAGTATTACATTTCAATATTTACAATATAATGAATGAGTGCAATACCTTGGGCAAAACACGCCCGAATAAATATACTGAACATAACTAGAGTACAATAGAAAGAAGCGTCTAATACAAGTAACCTACAACATCCGCAATATGCTGTAGCTCCATGACAACTGGAATGGAAATGTAAATACGGGTGTCCATGTGGTAGAGCACCTATACGGCAAGGAATATGTGCAGAAACAAAGAAAAATAGATACGGGTCAGGGCCCGGTTTGATATGATTACCATGTGACTAAAAATGCATGACAGTTAAGTGCGTAATTCTCTCGCAGATAACAGTAATGTTTCTCACCTCTCAATCTAGCAGCAACCTAGCGCAATATCGTGAGATGTTCTAGTTAACCCTAAGTACTAAGGGCTAACTTCTCCCCATTTTCAACACTATGCCCTATTCGTGCATGGGGTGTATCGCGAAGCGAAATCCAAACAAGGAACCCCCCCGATACACTATTACTTAGGCAAGGTTGATCGTCGAGATCCATTAGATCCTTAGCACGAAATAATCAACAAATGTATGTGTGTGCATATGTGTGGGAGGTCACATCTACAGCTACTCAAGGAATATAAAAAATAAACCCATCCATCATCTAATGGCACAATTCCTAATTTCTTTCTTTAGGAATATACATATATGGTAAATTAATTTTATCAAATGGTTACCAATTAATCTCATTTCAAAACTTTCTTTACCAAATTTTATTTCCTTTCTTCCATCCAGGAAAATACATAATTTAAAGCAAGTTTTATTATCATAAAAATGCTTTATCCTTTCATATCATATCATCCATTTTCCTTCTTCCATCCGAAAAATGTGTTTAACATCCCATTTCCCTTCTTCCATCCGAGAAATGTAAATTAAAGCCATTTTATTATCATAAAATGCTTTAATAACCAATAATGTCCCACATTATTGAACATAGTTATATATCATATTATATAACGCAATCTAAGACCGCCCGTCCGGGTTTCCCCACTGTGCGTGCCCCTAAATGGCTATCATCTTCCAGGGCCTATCATCTAGACAACCTGGGATCCTATCGAAACGTCGGGAAGCGGCCATGTGCCTACGGGATAGTCAAGACCACACCCGAAATCTCCTACCCATCGCAGAAAAATATACAATCACAAGCGCTCACATGGCCTAGGGACTATATCCACCCTGCGTTAATTTGTCAGGGGGCATCACCACAACGCGCGCAACTTCCCTTATGATAGCTATTTAGAGAGGTGTGTATCCATAAATTAAAATTTATGAAAAACATTACTTTTCCTTTTGAAAACTTCATATTTTACAATTCCAAAAATCATCCATTTAGCCATTAAGCACCAAGTTTTAGAATGTGCATTTCATTCTTATTAAGTCATATTTTATTAATGACCTTAGACCCAAAGTGCCACTAACCTCAAAATAGCCTCCAAGAGTTCATTATTTCGTAAACCCTCAAAGTGAGTCTCTAAAATGGAGTGTCTCCCAAAAGCTCAACATTAATATTTTAACTTCCAATTTATCTTTAGGTTAACCTCCTATATCAATCAGACATTAACCTATACAAACTAGCCCTCGGTTAAGCCCAAATATCCACTCTTAACCTAGGACATTAGTCTATCCAATACAACCCTCTAGGACTCCCTATTACTTCCCAAAGGAAGGTTCCTAAGTTCCTATCTTAAAATAAAGAGGCTATAAAAAACTAAGGAAAATTAAAGGTGAAAAAAACAGGGGACCGGTCGAACGGTCAAGGGACCGTGGTCGACCTCCCTTTCAGGTTTGGTCTATCAACAAAAGCAGTAAGGTAGTTTTGGCATGACCGGTCGATCGGTCCTGGTACCGCGGTCGACCGCGCCTATCAGATCCACGAAAAACCCTTCTTCTTCAAAGCCAAAAACGAACCCTAAAACTCATAATCCTATACTTTCTTCATTCCCCTCCACCAACAACATTACCCCAACAATTATACACCAAAAGAAACCCATATAATAACCTTAAACCACACAATCTACAAGATTTAAGGATTAAATACCAAAATCAACCAAAAACCCATTTATGATTTAAACCTCCAAAATTAACTATACATGCAAATTTATCACATTAAATCAATATATAGCAAGTAAGAAACTTGCCTCGAGGTTCGTAGTCTCGGATCACCTCCGGTAGCGACGGATTCCGGCCCAAATCTTACATCTTCTCTCTTTCTCTCCATTTCTCCCAACTCTCTATTTGAAAGAGTTGGCGCTTGCGTTCAATTAAGAAATAATATAATAACTGCCATTTTTAACCCAAATTAACCCTAAGCATGCAACTAGGTGTGATTGAAACAATATGAAATCATGCACAAGATATTCAACACACAAAGTTAAGGAAAAATCCCCCACAGGGGCAAAACCATTTGTATATCACTATAATTTGTAAAAGACGGTTTACAATCGGATTACAATGAAATACAGTTTGACTAAGAGTTACCCTCGGGTATCGGATTCTGTAGTCGCGGCTGGAAGAAACCCTTTCCAGTAGGGCTGGCGGCTGGAACTATCCCTGTCTAGTAGGGCTGCAATGAAGAGGAAGAAGCGGTCCACTTCACAAAGGGTTGAACATCAATGGTGTTCTTGGGTTACCAAAAGTGACTCACAAATGTATGGAATTTGTGTGAATCAAGGGTATGAATCAATGGACTCAAATACCATGAAGACTTATGAGTTATGGAACTCAGAAAATCGTGTGTAAGTCTTAATAAAACCAACTACTGATCGTGGTTTAAATAAGGGATCGAAACCCTACAAAATCTGCTGCACGATCGGTTCGTTTTAATATCCAGGGCGGACCGGTCTGGGCCTTAGGCGGACCGGTCCGGGCCTTAGGCGGATCGGTCCGATGGCGGACCGGTTCTTTTATTTTGAGGCTGATTCGGTTCGCATTCGGTCCGGGGCTTACTGGTCTTCTAAGAGCAAGGAGGATCGGTCCGGGTCTCAGCGGATCGGTCCGGCTAGGCGGATCGGTTCTTTTTAATATCAGGCGGACCGGTCCGGCTATCTGAATTTCTGAATTCTTCCTTTCTTTTGATCTTCGGATTCCGTTGATGATGAATGGACTTTGAATCTTTGCAACGGTGTTACGGCTAATGACATATACAAGTATGTTGGACAAAAATGTCCTTACAAATCTCCCCCTATGTCTATGCCGGAACAAACATAAAAAAAATCCGAATTATCAAGTATGAACAATGCCTATACAAATCTACCCTTCCATGAACCCAAAACTGAAAGAGGTACAAATGACTAAGGCTGCATCGTTTGTTCTTCGAATCTTCAGAAATCTCACCGCTTTTCTCATCAGGGTGTGCATCATGGGATTATCAAGGATGTACCTACACACATGAGACAAAGCAAATACCAAGTGACGTATCGAGTTTGAAATGAGATAAACATAAGCATATATATCCATTTAAGATGATATTCTCAGAATTTCAAAACGAAACTCCTCCATAATCAGATAATTCATTCTCCCCCTTTTTATGATGTCCCCAAATAGACAAATGAGAGAAATAAATCAAGCAATCAAGTACCGGGGTGACACAAGGCATAAAATCTCACCATGAATGAACATAAAACAACCAAGTCGGTGATGGCGTAAAAGAATGGGTGTGAACATAATTCGATAGGAAAATCAATGCATACAAACATGACATATGTGCACGATGAATATTGGATATTCCTAACGAATGAACTCAAATGCTTCCTTTGGTGTAAAAGATTGGAAATATAAGACATTGACTATATCAAATCTTCAAAATCAAAGCTCAAAATGATTTCTACACCAATAACGTCCAAAATGTTTTTCATGCTTTTTCAGGACTTTCAAGGAAGTGCAAACCCGTTTTTTAATCTCCAACCAAATTCCCTCAGATTTAGATTTTGAATAGAGGTATACTAAATTCTCAAACTTTGGAGAATTGATGGTGAAACCTAAATGGCCCATAATTGGCATGAATTTCTTTTTATTGCCTTTTCAATTTTTTCGGGCTCTTTTAACCTCTTAGGACCTCGGATATTAAAATTCCTCCATTTTTTAGGTCCTTTTTAACGGTGGCTTTTGCGCAAAGGATAAGAATCAACTTTCGCAGCCCCTCCCCGTTATGTAAATTATCACACAGTCTCACCAAAACGGTTTTAACATGCAATCCAATCTTGTCAAGTTTTATCGCATTTTATACATTGTATAGACAGGATTGAGATGGAAACACTCAAGCCAACATGAGATTGACAAGTGCAACAATCAAATATAGCCGTGCATGTGTGCAATAAAGGATATAGGAGTCAAGCATGTAGGAAATATCACTAATTACATCTCAAGAACTCCAATCAATGTTAAGCACATGGATGAAATGATGTAGCCTCTCAAATCTCTATCAAACAGTCACATGGATATATGGAATGAAGTTGTGACTTGTCTAACTTAAGTATTCATCCATAAACGGTGCAAACAAACCAAAACACAAATCTTTTTGTATTTTTCACAATTTTTCAAAATAAAATATATACAAAAGGTACATGTCATAACACTAGCAAATATAAATCATGAAACCACAACTAGTGTATGACAAACATGCAAACACAATCATCTATATGATATTGCAAGAGAAGAATCATGTGCAAGCAAATGAGAATCAACTTGTTTAAAATCTAGTGTATCCAAAAGTGATTTCCTAACCCAAGTAGATGTGAAACGTCGAGGGGGGGCTTTGGGAACCACGGAAATACTAGACATAAACTTCCTAGGACTTCTTCCAAGATCAAAACAAAAATGCCTAAGGTGACCTTTCCTACCACAATGTGAACATGTGTAAACGGGAGGAACAACACCTAAAGTGTGATCTTTTCTAACGTCCATGGGATTAATTGACCCTCTAAAACAGATAATGGTCTTGGCTCTAGCACTAGAAGCATGAGAACAAGATGAGCCATTACCATTACTGTCAAATCTACTTGAATCATTTAAATCATTTTTTAACTCCAAAATTTTTGATTCAAGCAACAAATTAGACTCTTCCCAAGATAGGGATTGCTTTTTCAAATTTTCAATTATTTCAAAAAGGGTGTCTCGCTCCCCCTTAATTAAAGCAAACTTTTCCCTAAGAGTCTCTTCACGTGACACAAACACATTGACTAAAATATTTCTTTCATCTTTGGCACAAACACAAACCATCGAGTTTTTAAGGTCTTCTAATTCGTTTTTAAAAGCATGGACCCTATCATCACACTCCTTCTTGGACAATTTTAAAGAATCAAAGTCATGGTCCAAGGAAACAAATTTTTCACGATAAAAATCTCTTTGATTTTGAACCGTTTGCAAAAGATCCATCGCGGATTTAAAACGAGAATTTTCTTTTTCCAAAACTTTAATTCTTTTGCAAAGTTTCAAATTCAAAGTTTTTAAATTTTCAGCATGGTCGTGAACTTTTTCAAAAATAGGCACTTTATTATATAACTTCTCCATTTGAACACGCACTTTTTCAAAAATCAATTTTTTTTAGAAAATTGATATCTTTAGAAAAATTTTGCGAAAGTAAGGAATACGCAATAGAATGGCGTAACCTGCTCTGATACCAATTTGAAAGAGTTGGCGCTTGCGTTCAATTAAGAAATAATATAATAACTGCCATTTTTAACCCAAATTAACCCTAAGCATGCAACTAGGTGTGATTGAAACAATATGAAATCATGCACAAGATATTCAACACACAAAGTTAAGGAAAAATCCCCCACATGGGCAAAACCATTTGTATATCACTATAATTTGTAAAAGACGGTTTACAATCGGATTACAATGAAATACAGTTTGACTAAGAATTACCCTCGGGTATCGGATTCTGTAGTCGCGGCTGGAAGAAACCCTTTCCAGTAGGGCTGGCGGCTGGAACTATCCCTGTCCAGTAGGGCTGCAATGAAGAGGAAGAAGCGGTCCACTTCACAAAGGGTTGAACATCAATGGTGTTCTTGGGTTACCAAAAGTGACTCACAAATGTATGGAATTTGTGTGAATCAAGGGTATGAATCAATGGACTCAAATACCATGAAGACTTATGAGTTATGGAACTCAGAAAATCGTGTGTAAGTCTTAATAAAACCAACTACTGATCGTGGTTTAAATAAGGGATCGAAACCCTACAAAATCTGCTGCACGATCGGTTCGTTTTAATATCAGGCGGACCGGTCCGGCTGTCTGAATTTCTGAATTCTTCCTTTCTTTTGATCTTCGGATTCCGTTGATGATGAATGGACTTTTAATCTTTGCAACGGTGTTACGGCTAATGACATATACAAGTATGTTGGAAAAAAATGTCCTTACACTATTCTCTCTCTCTCCTTTGGCTTCTCTCACAAAAATGAAGAAAAAGAAAAGGGGGTGGGGGACTTATACGAGTCTCAAAACATAAATCCCCACATTTAATTGCTAATACACCACTAAAATGACTCGTAACCACTAATTTGAGTCACAATCCCTTAAAAATGCTCGAATCTCAAAAATTACAACTGGGAACTTATTTCGACTATCTCGACTATTCTAAAAACAATCGCACCCTCTATTTTGGCATTCGGGAAAGTGTGAACTATTTTTGTGTTCCAGTTTCATTTTAATTCATTAATTTTACCCAATTTCATTTATGAGTCATAACCGTCGTTTTACATATAACGACGCAATAATACACAATATAATGCTATTTACCTTCTCATAACGGTAAATAGACAAAAACATAGTAAATATCATCCCTAAGTCTCACGGGAAATAATATTTACTCCAATATCCCCTATTTTATAAAATTAGCCCATCAGGCAAAATAGTATAAAATAGTCGCTCAAAAACTTGGGTTGTTACAAAATAAAAATGGTTTTGCCCCTTTAAGGGATTTTTCCTCATATTGTGATTGACTTTGCGTGCTTGGTTTGATTTGTTTAGTCTATCACAATTTGTTTGCAAGAGTTAGGATTTTTACGATTAAAATTTGAAATTTAATTTAACAAGTTAATCATTGATTATTGGTGCACTCTCAAATTGGTATAAGAGCCATTTACACAATTATACCGTGTAACTTTTTCGCAAAATTTTTCTGGATATGAATTTTGGTCCAAAATTTGATTTTTTAAAAAGCGCAATTTCAATGGAAAACTTGTATAATCGAGTGCCAATATTTTACATGTCAAATTACGCATATTGGAAAGCCTGTATGAAATCTCACTTAAAGGCCATGGACGAACGTGTTTGGATTGTGTGTGAAAGAGGGTGGATGCCTCCCACTGTCATTGTAGAAAACGTAACTACTTTAAAATTTATGATTGTATGGACTGAGGATGAATTTAAATAGAGGACATATAACTCACATGGGCTTAGTGCAATTTTTTAAAACGTCAACCCCGACGAGTTTTGACGCATTACGACGTGTACCTCGTCTAAAGAAGCATGGAATTATGGGATATCACGCATCATCACACATCATGACTGAGGATGGATCCAAGTATGCTAGAGACCCTGTAAAGAAATTTGGTTTAGACTCCGCTAAGCATGCACGTACCCCGATGAGTACCTCAACAAAGCTTAGCAAGGACACTTCAGGCAAGGATGTAGAGCAAACCTTATATCAGAGTATGATAGGTAGTCTTCTCTACTTGACTTCCAGTCATCCCGATATAGTCTTTAGTGTTGGAGTCTGTGAGCGATATCAAGCGTCCCCAAAAGAGTCACACTTACTCGCTCTTAAACGTATTATCAAATACGTGAGTGGGACTCTCTCACTTGGCATTTGGTATTCCTTTGATACTAATAACCGTTTATCCGCATATTTGGATGCCGATTGGGATGGGGATGTAGATGGATGTAGGAGCACTTCTGGTGGGTGTTTCTTCGTTGGTTCTTCTCTTGTATCTTGGTTGAGCAAGAAGCAAAACTCCATCTCTTTGTCCACTACAGAAGGTGAGTATATAGCCGCCGAGATTTGTTTCACGTAACTTCTGTAGATGAAGCAGGTGTTGGAGGATTATGGAATATCAAAGGGTACCATGATTATTTCTTGTGACAACACAAGTTCGATACACATATCTCATAATCTAGTCCAACATTCATGCACAAAGCACATTAGGATACACGAGCACTTTATGCGTGAGCTTGTAGAAGAAAAGGTCGTATCCTTGAGTTTTGTATCTACCGACCTCCAGTTAATCGATTTTTCACAAAGCCTTTAAAGGCCCTTATATTCGAGAGTCTTAGGATGTCTTTAAGAATTTGTACAGCTGGCTGAGGGGTGGTCACCATGTCTAGAGTAGGATGCATTTTTCATGTTCATATCATTTGATTCCTATCTCTAGATTGTATCATTTGTATCTTTAGATTTTTTGGTTTTTTCTTATCTTTTGAAAATTTGAAAAATCCAAAAATATATTTTTTGAATTTTTTTTAGAAAAAGTCAAAAAGATTTTCTTTTTATAGTTTTTTTGAAAAACTCAAAAAGAGTTTTGTATTTTGTTTACACCATTTATGAACATTTAAGATATCCATAGTCACAATTTCACTCCATATTCCTCGTGATTGTTTGAGAGTGATTTGAGATGCTACATTATTTCATCCATATGCTTTACATTGTTTGGAGCCTTTGAGATGTGATTAGTGATATCTTCTACATTTTTGGCTCCTTATCTCCGTTATTGACCGCATGCACAATTTTATTTGAGTATTGTACTTGTCTATCACATATTGACTTGAGTGTTTTCATCTCAATTATGTCTATACAACGACCAAAAATGCGGTAAAACTTGACAAGAAAGAAGTGCATGTAAAAATCGTTTATCGTGAGGATTTAATTGCAACAAAATATGAGGAGTGAATCACGAGAAAGTGTTGCGAGAGTTCAAAATTAACTTGGCGTGAAAACCACCATTTGAAAAGAGCCCGCAAAAATTAAAAGGCAATAAAAAGAAAAATATGCAAAATTAAATGGGCCAATAGGTTTTAGTTTCATCACCTGAAAAGAAAAATATAATGCATAATTATTTATGAGGGAGTTTGGATGGAAAGAAATAAAAATGGGTTTACACGTCCTTGAAAGTCATGAAAAAGCGTTACAACATTTTGGACGTTATTAGTGTGCAAATCACTTCGAGCTTTGATTTGTTGATTTGATTGAGTCAATTTCGTTTAATTCCACCATTTTTACACATCAGGAAGATGTTGAGTTAATTCATTAGGAATATCCAAAATTCATCGTGCACATATATTATGGTTGTATGTATTGATTTTCTTATAGAATTTGTTCACATCCCTACATTTTCGCTATCACCGGCTTGGTTGTTTTCGTGTTCTTTCATGGTGTGATTCTTTGCTGTATATTTTGTGAGAAAATTTTGCAAAATTCAAAAAGAAAAAGTTTGATTACCTTGTGACATTTTCCATTTGCATTCTTCATATTTGTCTATTTGGGGACATTATAAAAAGGGGGAGAACAATTATGGGGGAGAATTTTTTTGTTGATTTAATAGTGATTAGCTTGAGCATTAATTGATATTTATTTTTGCTTATCATTATATTTCAAACTGTTGTGCGCCATGGGTATTATTTCTTGTCTCATGTGTGTAGGTACAAAATTGAGGTTTATTTTTTCACACCCTGATGATGACAAAGAAAGATTGAAGAGTTAGAGATTTGAATATGTTGAAGTTTGTTTGAAGACATGTCATTTAGTATTTCCAGTCTTTGGGTTTAACGGGGATATTAAATTGTATGTCATTTGGTTTTTATTTGGGTAGCATAATTCGGATTTTTTTATGTATGTACCGGTATAGACATAGGGGGAGATTTGTAAGGACACGATTTTATAAATGCCCGAGTTAGAATCTAGGAATTTTTTTGTGTGTCCTAGATCACAGTTAGTATGTCTGATACCGCTACATTCGGCATGTCTACATGATCATCCATGATGGCCTTGATACGAATCCTCGCTTCCATCATCTTTATACGTGCATCATGCAACATGAAACATGCTCTTCAACCACTCCCACTACTCCACTCACAGTTATGGTAAAATAATTTATTTGGAGTCTTTATTATTTACATAAATATTTAGGAAATGTTTAAAAATATTTTTTAAGGGTTTGGAACGTTTTTACTTCGGAATAAGAAATTTTTCTAAGTGTAGAGGAGAAGGGAAAAAAATCTCGCTGACGTCGTTCGAGCGATCTAGCCATCTCGCGCGAAGTTTTTCGAGAGACATCTGTATTTCATTTGAACGACGTGCCGCCTCCATTGTTGTATTTAAAGCAGTGCACATTCTACACAATTTTCATGTCTTTGGCACTCAAGTTTCTGCAGAACTGCTGCACATTTCCAGACTTCATTTTTCATGATTTTTCAACCCTTTTGATTCATAAATCATTCCCAACTATATATGTGAGTCTTATAAACCCTAGATATAATTATTTTTACTCATCTGGAGTAATCTTGTGGAGAATAAGGTTATTCTCCATTGTTGAATTGGAGCTCTTGCAAGATCTCTTGCTGACAACACCGATGACAACGAACCGATGCCTGCGGGTATTCGTGTGTCACTACATTTCTCTATAAATGTAAGTTGTTACGAATTATAGTGAAATAAAAATGGTTTTGCCCCTTTGGGGATTTTTTCTCATATTATGATTGACTCTGTATGCTTGGTTTGATTTATTTAGTTTATCACAATTTGTTTACAAGAGTTTGGATTTTTGGGATAACAAATTAAAATTTAACTAAACAAGTTGATCATTGATTGCAAGTTCACTCTCAATTAATATAAAATATAGTGTCAAAATTAAGCACCAAACAATTCTTAACACGTACTTAATTGGCTACACTCAAAACTTGTATCTTAAGCATGCTTCATGAATTTCCTTTGGTGATATCTCATTTATTAGTTAATATGTTACAACAACACTTGTACAGAACTAACACATGTTGTTTCTGAACTTCTTCACTCACAGATAGGTATTATGTCCTAATGTGTTATACTTATCAGTTTTTCACAATGAGGATTGCAATAACATTATCATAAGACTTCATCGATTTGGTAATAGTGTCGACAACTTCGAATCCCTAAATGAATTTTTTTAGTCATAATCCATAAATTTGTAGCCTCAAAGCATACTACATGCAATATTTAATTATTTTTCGCTCTATCATAATATTAGCCATTATACCAAAATGAATTTACTTAACCAAGAGAGAACTGTAAGTACTGACCTTATATATGCGAACAATTATCATTAGTGTGAGCATATAATATTTTAGGAATCTCATTACTTCATACTCTTAAAAATATTTTATTTCTCTAATTTATCTTTCATTACTGATGTATAGATAATTCTAAAATACATAAATATACTCCCACTGATCTTAAGGTGTATATATATATATATATATATATATATATATAGAGAGAGAGAGAGAGAGAGAGAGAGAGAGAGAGAGAGAAATAAATACATAAAGTATTCTTAAAATACCGTTGCTAGGAAACTTACATAAGTTTATATAGTGATTTCTCAATCTATATTGTTCTTTTCTTAAACTCTCATAAGTTTTCATACTAGTTGTAACTCTTAATAAAAATGGATTACTAAAGCAATACGGATTTCACATTTTAAGATATAGGTGAAAATGTTTATTTATAACCCTTTCTCTATTCGTAAAGAAACCTTGACCATAAGTCTAACTTTATATCGTTAATGATTATCAGGGTCATGTTTAGTATTAAAGACGCATTTACACTCAATGATAGTGTGTCAATTAGATAATTCAACACGATCCTAAACTTCATTTTGGTAAATTAATGGCATTATAGTTTTTTAAAACTTGTGAAAACAAAATCTAATATTTTCTTACTCCTTAGTCAAATTCACATTCTTGAGATAAATCTCACAATCATTCAGAATAACAAACTCATTTAAGAGCTTCTTAAAACTATTCATATCCACTAACCAAAAGAACAATTACTTTGGATGTTAAAAGAATGATACTAGTATCTTAACTTCTTTTATAACCAGATTAGGTGATTTGATACTTCCACAAATTTCAACATTCTTTAAAGAATTTGACATTTGATATTTTCGATTTTAAAAGTAATTAATTTCACCATTCTTTAAAGGATTTGACATTTGACATTTTCGATTTCAAGAGTAATGAGTGTATCCTTATGAAAGTGTATACATAATTCTAAATTTCAATTCTTTAAGTGGATTCTAAATCCATGGATGTACTAGACATTTTCAATCACGCGGTGTATCAAATTGGGTAAGTAAAGTGGAATCTATATAATACACTTCTAACCATATAAATTCATTTTCATATGAGTAACTCTTATGGGGATATCGATATTATTGCGTTTGACTTCCTGTTTTATGTAGACATGATCTATGTAGGTCCACTATCCAAGGACTATAATCTCTACTTGGGCCACATATATCATTATAAAATTATAAAATCCAAGTAAAACTAAATTATAATGATTTAGCACTTTTAAGTGAAACTTAGCTTCTCCACTTCTTTTTATAAATGTAGACTAATTAAAATGGATCAAATATGCAATTTCAGAAAAATAAAATGATATACAATTAATGAGAAAAATAGCTCACTACATTAATGCTATGAGTTAACAACACATACATTAATAACATTTTATAAATGTAGACATTCTTTCGTAATAACTTTTAATATGTATATATGATTTTATTGGGTACCATGTTATGTAATTTGTATGGACATGTTATCTAGGATTGCCTTTCACTACCTAATTGCAAAATTTCTTAGTATTTATTTTAGTTTTTCAAAATGAATTTCCTTTGAGAAATTATCTTGTTTGACGAAATAAACCAAATATACCCCAATTAATGTCTTTACATATATAATCACAATGAGTTATTACTACCACTTTTATCTTTAAATTTAATATTAAGCATTCTAGTTGGATCACTTTGGTGACTACAAAACTATTCATTATATGCATATTATATTATTTTATGAATTATATAATGATTTCAATAAGCATTAATATTTTCAAAAGACAAAAATGGAGAGTGCTTATAAACTAAGAAATGATATGGACTCTTTGAAGTAACCGATACTAGCCTTAATAAATAAATATATTACCCCATAATATTTACTTCACCATTATTGCAACAGGACTCTTTAGAGCAACGAAATCACAACGGCTTAATCATAATGAAATCATTAATAATCTGAACACTCAAAATCATATTCAAACTCTTTGGAGCAACCAAAACATAGTATTTTAATGTTATCACAAAATTCATCATTTATAGTTTATTAGATTAGACCACTTTGGGGTATCATAACATAATCATGATATAAATGCTGAGAAGAAAACTTTAAGGCACACTTATAATATTCCATTATTCATATTGGTCATAATAAGAATATACACATTAATCTAATATATACAATTTGAGAGCAATTTTGAGCACCGAATTAAACTTCACATAAATATTAGTTTAAAAAAAATTTAAATCCTTCGAGGTTAAATTAATGCAAAAGAAAATTACCCATTAATGTTCATTTAATAATCGTAATTTTCCATTTGGGCAATCTTATAGTGAACAAGTCACATCATTATTGCATCAATAATTAAACATTTATAATTATATTTGGACCTACGCACAATTAGTTTTATACACAATAATTTAATATTTATAATTATAGACTAGGTTACTTTGATGGACACCTAATCTAACATAATATAAATATTAATGTCAAAATCTTAACCATAATTTTAATAGTCGTAATAATATTTGGCTTATAACAAAAATATTGCATAATATAAATACTATGACAACCAAATAATGCTGGACAGCTAATGTAGTTATTAAAAAAATAAAATGAAGAAATTTAAAATTTTCAATAACAGAAAAATTTGAGTAATCACTACAAAACTATTGAGAAAACTTTAAAAATAATCTCTAATAAGAAAAATTTAAAAACATTTTGGAAAAAGAAATAACCGTCAACTTTATTACCAATATAACAAAATTAAGGTTTTAAGGGCTTAAACGTGCTCAAATAGCCAGAACAGTGTCCATCACTAAAAATGAGAAGTTTTGATCATTAGGTCGTTTCGGATTGACATAAAAAGTTCATGAAATTCCGAGTAAGTCTGAAATCAAAATTTCAATTATTATTCATTAAAGGCATAAGAAAAGTGTCACTGAAAATGTCTTAAAATTTTAGATATACAGTTTTATAAAATAAATAGATTTAAAGACATAATTAAATTGTCATAAAAGAAAATCACAATAAGGGAACGAAATTCAATTTTAATTTGGTCATAAAAATTTTGGAACCCAACAATCTCATCTTATGAAATCTCTTTATGTGATTATACAGATATACCAATTAATTAATTTGGTTGCATTTACACAGAACATAAGTTTGTTTATCCTTAATTGTGTTTTGAATATTTGATTCACAATGTGCAAAAAAAGTTACTTTTGTTGAATATATATGCACACACATATTACATAATATATATAAAAATCAATGCCCCCAAAAAATATTATATGCAAAACTTAATAGATAATCAATGGTCCAAATATAGATGCATACATGATAATCTAATCTTTATAACTATAGATTAAGACACGTTGATGTCTTCCTAATCTAATATCATATAAATATTAGAGTCGAAACATTAATTCATAATTTTATTAGGAACTTCGGGCAATCAATATAAATTATACACAATAATCTAATTTATCAAAAATGTTATTATCAAACCCATAATCATATATCTAATATTCAAAACTTTATATTAAAACTTTTGGTCAATACCAAATAATACATACATGAATATTCGAACAACCATTTAATGATGAAAAAAATATGTGTAGCGATTTATACCATAAAATATAGAAAAATAATTCATTTTTTCAAAAATGGAAGATTTTGAGTTATAACTATAGTAAAATAAACAATTTCTTCAGGATAACTCTCCAATTTGCGGAATTGTAAAATCAATTTTTAAGAAAGAGGTATTAGAGTTGACATTATTACAAAAAATGACAAAAATGTGTTTTGAGGGGTCTAAACGACGTCAAATCGTCGAGATAGGGTTTTACCCATTGTTTACAATGATTTTTTTTTTATTTCGACATTTCCAGGCGACCGTATGAATTTCATAAAATTCCGAGCAAGAAAAAAATGATCATTGAAAAAGTCATTAAAAATTAAAAAATTCATTAATTTATTTACTCGGATTCTTTTTGTAGGAAAAAACTCTTAATGGACAATCATGAGATCAGAAACCTAATCTCTGATACCACATATAAACATAGTCAAGATAACACATAATTAACAATTATATATGGATCTATACATCTAACAAATAAATATCCAATTATACATGTTATTTGTTCTTTAATCATATAAAACGTTAGGATATTATATCAGCATGATTATCACAAATTGTGTAAACTAAAAGATAAAAAATCATAACTTGATTTTATTTAGAAGTAAAATATCAAGAGTCATACCTTGATCCAAATTTGTTTGAGAGGAAGAAGTTGGAAATATTATCCTCTATTTGAATATGGAATCATCATTTTGGCGATTGAAGTTGTTGGTGTTATACTCCATATAAATCAGTAATCATCATTTAGATGAATGGAGTTTTGGTGTTTCTCTCCCTTAATTCAATTTTATTGATGTTGTAATTTTGTTATGTCTGATTGATGGATATTAACTCACTTATTTATAGGTAGAGAGATGACCCAATATCTAAAAATTATTCAATCTGACCTTCCATCAAGATAAATATCCAAGAGTCTTTTTTACTCTTGGTATTTAGAGTACCCTTTCACTAACGAAAGTGATTCTTAGTATTAATATAATTATGGAACACATTATGGAGAATTATTATTTCAAATAATTCGAAGAGGGTAATCTTAGAGATCAATAATAATGTACTTATTGTTTCTATTCTCATGAGTGTATTCAGTTGTAGTTTAAACTAGTGTTAAGCCATGTGCGATGCTCGAACGATTTAAATGAAGAAGACGAAAAATATGAGAATACAAATTATTTTTTGAAAAATTCAATATAAATTAAAAGAAAAAAGAGAGATATAAATGAAGGGAGAAAGATAAGTTAGAGTAATAAAATTGGAGAGATATATAAATGAAGGGGTATATAAACTAATGGTTAATAAATATAGGGAGATATATTGGTGAGAGTAATAAAAAAGGGTATGGTTAAATGCACTCTAAGTGAGTATTGTTGCACTCCAAAACGGTCATCAAAAATTAAAAAGTGTCACAAAATATCATTATAAAATGTCTTTCTATATCATTTTAGAGTGTTATAGTACTCACTTCAAATGTATTTAGCCATACACTAATGAAAATGGAGGCCTCAAAAGGTGCCACGTGGCATAATAAGAGAGACCAAAATGTGACAACCCGCCTAATAAAATACTGGGCGATCACTCCTGTACCAAATTAAAACCGGAGTCGCATAAGGATCATTCTTAGCATCACTGTCGAAAATCCATTTTACTTACTAATAACCTATTAGGCTGGCGTCAAAATTTTACTTAACTACTCTTTTTAAACGAATAAAATGAAAACATCCACACAATATGCGTAAATGAAGCTAAAATAAAATAAAATAACCGAACACTCGGTCAAAGTATACAACCAAATCGAATGCCGCACAAAAGGTCGGAAAAGAATAAATAAAAGCAGTTGGGTTATTAACCCGAATGTTTATACAATACCTCCTATCAAGATTACAAGAATGAGAACGTCTATCGAGAACCTGCATGCATCCACAGCTGCTGCAGCTGACGTCTGACTCGAAAGAAGTGCCATCCAGGCGTCCCTGTGTCTGGACACCTATATATATATATATATATATATATATATATATATATATATATAGCAAGAAAGGAAAAGTAGATAAACGGGTCAGAACCCGAGTTTGAAAAATATTTTGCAAGTGCATAAATGCTTTATTTTTTTTTTATAAAAAGGTTTTCTCATACTTAAATTGGTATCTCACTCCCATGAGATACCCCTCACCTCTCTTCTAATAGTGCACACCTAACGCACTTATCTAGGACATTCTAGTTAATCTATCCCACCTAACTAATCTAATTCACCCGTCTACTAGAAACCTCTACCCCGAGTATTAAGGGCTAAACTTCCCTCCATTCTCAACATTGCGCTAAGTTCGTGCGTGGGGTGTCTCGCGAAGCGAAATCCAAACAAGGAACCCCCCGATACACTACTACTTGGCAGGGTTAATGGTAGAGATCCATTACGCCCGTAGTACAAAACTAATATATAAATACATATTTATGTTTGAATATCCACATTATATTTATTTTATATACATCTTACTATATACATCCGGATGATATCTCCCGGACTGAGGTTTACTTTTTTTTCATCTTTATAATATACATCCGGATCTATCTCCCGGACTAAGGAGTATTCTATACTCATTTTTATCTCTTTATCTCATTAGAGATGTATATTACACTGTTCTCATACACAAGTAATATACCATGCACACATGCATACAAAGCATCCCACCGAGCTATAACTCGAGGATGCGGTCTCATAGTGCCTTTCCAAAAAAAATTCGGGTTTGATCATATACCACGGTACCAGCCGGAATCCTCAACAGTCCTGCTAAATACACAACGGTGGAGGCAGTCAAGTTCCCCCTGCGAGTGAGAGATATCATAAATCGCACTCAAAAACAGGATGCAAATGACCTGGGGACTATACTCTCCCTGCTCCTCGATCCAAGGGATTCACCCACATCACGCAACCTCCCTGGATCGCACTAGGGTAATATATATAACCTGGCTGTTCCAACCCTATACCAAAGGAAAGCCCCTGGAAAGCAGCCAATCTAAATGCATACATATCCATCACATACAGATATATATGCATTTATATCATATCATATATATACTTTAATCATAAAGTACATATATATATATATATATATATATAACATATTCCTCCTCGAATATATATAAATGGACATAATTGCCAATCTCGTCTAGCGACGACCAATAATCTCAAAGATTCTCTCAAAGAATCATGATCATGCATTCATATACGCATGATACTAAACCCAAAGTATTTCCTAACTTTGATAAGTAATAATTTCCTTATTCATCTCTAAGGATGTATTGGATATCTCCAATTATACCATTTTATATTTAGTGAATATATATCTATATTCCCAAATTGCATCCTAATCCTCTCATAGGATTTACTCAACCAATATCGATATAATTATGTTTTCTCTACACATAATTATATATGCCTAAATGCCTAACTGAAATATTCCAGGGATTATTCTTTCCCGAGTAACCTTATAGATTTCATTTCCATGAACCCAAGGACTTATCTCATCCCTATAATAAATTATAGGTCCCCAACCTAACTTAGGAACCCTAAACCTTTAAATTCTACCATTTCTCTATTTTCCTCAAAAATATAATTTAAGGGTTATTCATTTAAAACCCTTATTCAAGCCTCCTTGATTACCTTAATTAGAGGACCATATATTCCTAAAAGGTCCCTTGTGTTATCACATAAATAACCTCGAATCAATTAGAATTGGAGTTTCATCCCATCCAATTAACCCTAGGAAAAATTGCCTCCTTTCAGAAGGGGTCGATCGATCGACCCATGGCCGTCGATCGATCGATGGCTTATATCGATCGAGCCTCCATGATCGATCGATCGATCATGTCGGGTAGCTTCTTCTCCGAGAATCTGTTTCAACCATTAAAGCTTCTCCCAAGCTTGTGTCGCCTCTCCCGGCATCCTACAACCTCAACCAACTACAAATACACATATAATACGGGTTCTAAACATCCCAGAACCCGAAATCACCAATTAATTTTTATTAATTCCTAAGTTTATCCAATTTAGAAATTTTAGGGGTTTATTCGTGTTAACTCCCGAAAATCGTTTTATCCACGAAAACCCAACCCAAAATATTTAGGGTTTGTTTATACCAACAATGATATGAGGTATTTATGCTCAAAATAAATAAACCAAGTAAACACTTGCCTCGTGGATACAATCCGACGATCCCGAGTCGAATCCCGCGGAGGTTGGCCGGAATCTCCCCTTTTCTCATCTTTTTCTCTCCTCCTCTCTCTCTTCTCTCTCTTTTCTTTCTTTCTTTCTCTTTTCTCCCCCCTTCCCTCTTTATATAGGAAGAAAAGGGTTTTAACCCTTAAAACCCCAAAACGACTCGTTTACTCAATTACGAGTTACTTTTACTCTAAAATTACCCGAAACTCCATTTCGATAATCGGACACTCTTTTCCAACTATCTCAGCCATTCCGAAGAAAAATCCAAACAAGGAACCCCCCCGATACACTACTACTTGGCAGGGTTAATGGTAGAGATCCATTAGGCCCGTAGTACAAAACTAATTTATAAATACATATTTATGTATGAATATCCACATTATATTCATTTTATATACATCTTACTATATACATCCGGATGATATCTCCCGGACTGAGGTTTACTTTATTTTCATCTTTATAATATACATCCAGATCTATCTCCCGGACTGAGGTGTATTCTATACTCATTTTTATCTCTTTATCTCATTAGAGATGTATATTACATTATTCTCATACACAAGTAATATACCATGCACACATGCATACAAACCATCCCATCGAGCTATAACTCGAGGATGCGGTTTCATAGTGCCAATCCAAAAAAAATTCGGGTTTTATCATATACCACGGTACTAGACGGAATACTCAACAGTCCTGGTAAAATACACAACAGTGGAGGCGGTCAAGTTCCCCCTGCGAGTGGGAGATATCATAAATCGCACTCGAATGCGGGACGCAAATGACCTGGGGACTATACTCTCCCTGCGCCTCGAGCCAGGGGATTCACCCACATCGCGCAACCTCTCTGGATCGTACTAGAGTAATATATATAACCTGGCTGTTCCAACCCTATACCAAAGGAAGGCCCGTGGAAAGCAACCAATCTAAATGCATACATATCATCACATACAGATATATATGTATTTATATCATATCATATATATACTTTAATCATATAGTATATATATATATAACATATTCCTCCTCAAATATATATAAATGGCCATAATTGCCAATCTCGTCTAGCGACGACCAATAATCCCAAAGATTCTCTCAAAGAATCATGATCATGCATTCATATACGCATGATACTAAACCCAAAGTATTTCCTCACTTTGATAAGTAATAATTTCCTTATTCATTTCTAAGGATGCATTGGATATCTCCAATTATACCATTTTATATTTAGTGAATAGATATTTATATTCCCAAATTGCATCCTAATCCTCTCATAGGATTTACTCAACCAATATCGATATAATTATGTTTTCTCTACACATAATTATATAGGCCTAAATCCCCAACTGATATATTCCAGGGATTATTCTTTCCCGGGTAACCTTATGGATTTCATTTCCATGAACCCAAGGACTTATCTCATTCCTATAATCAATTATAGGTCCCCAACCTAACTTAGGAACCCTAAACCTTTAAATTCTACCATTTATATATTTTCCTCGAAAATATAATTTAAGGGTTATTCATTTAAAACCTTCATTCAACCCTCATTGATTTCCTTAATTAGAGGACCATATATTCCTAAAAGGTCCCTTGTGTTATCACATAAATAACCTCGAATCAATTAGAATTGGAGTTTCATCCTATCCAATTCACCCTAGGAAAAATTGCCTCCTATCAAAAGGGGTCGCTCGATCGACCCATGGCTGTCGATCGATCGATGGCTTATATCGATCGAGCCCCCATGATCGATCGATCGATCATGTCGGGCAGCTTCTTCTCCGAGAAGCAGTTTCATCCATTAAAGCTTCTCCCAAGCTTGTGGCGCCTCTACCTACATCCTAGAACCTCAACCAACTACATATACACATATAATACGGGTTTTAAACATCCCAGAACCCGAAATCACCAATTAATTTTGATTAATTCCTAAGTTTCTCCAATTTAGAAATTTTAGGGGTTTATTCGTTTTAACTCCTGAAAACCCATTTTATCCACGAAAACCAAACCCAAAATCTTTAGGGTTTGTTTATACCAACAATGATATGAGATATTTATGCTCAAAATAAAAAAAAGAAAGTAAACACTTGCCTCGTGGATACAATCCGAAGATCCTGAGTCGAATCCCGCGAAGGTTGGCCGGAATCTCCCCTTTTCTCATCTTTTTCTCTCCTCCTCTCTCTCTTCTCTCTCTTTTCTTTCTTTCTTTTTCTTTTCTCCCCCCTTCCCTCTTTATATCGGAAGAAAAGGGTTTTAACCCTTAAAACCCAAAAACGACTCGTTTACTCAATTACGAGTTACTTTTACTCCAAAATTACCCGAAATTCCATTTCGACAATCGGACACTCTTTTCCGACTATCTCGGCCATTCCGAGACTCATGGCGCAGTCGAAATTCCCATTCGAGGTACTTGACCGCAACTCACTATTTAACCCCACACGACTTAATACAGGTTTTCCAATTAAAATCTCACCTCGTGTCGCTTTACTCAACGACGACATATTATTAAAATACCTCGACATATTTACTTAACCCCAAAAGTAAATATTTCACCCATCGACAATCATCAATTCCTTAAAAATCCCAAAAATTACTATTCCGAGTAATTCTTCAAAATTCCAATTTATACTCAATTATGGAATTTAATTGTCTCCAAAAGGACGGGTTGCTACATACTCCCCCCTTACAACGGAATTTCATCCTTGAAATTCGGATACAACCTACACCACCAAACTAGGATTTCAAATCCCACTACATCTTAGTACCTCCAAAGTCTAAAGGTGCTAACACGATAGTCCTTCACCATATTCCACTTATCTGAAGGTGTACTCAACCATAATGGCTTCACCACAAGCTTTTCTGAATCTCTACCCATAATGCATAACAACGACGTGTTACTCCGATGGCTTCTCTTACTGCCAATAAGAGAAACGAGTCTATAACTACTGCTTTACGTCTTGCAAAGCTGATACTCTTACTAAAAAGCGTCCACTCGTCCACACCAGGACAACTGATCTCCTTTAAAAAGGAAACTCTACTAAGACCTGGCTACTTCCAATAGTCTCGTCTCTTATCTTGGGCACGTTACCTCCTATTGCCCCTTATACAATTAGATTATCGCCTACCTCTCACGACGTTCCATCCACACACTCTAAATCTATTCGTGACTGCCTCACGACATAAACTTCAACTTTATATACTACGCCCTTTCTATTTTAGGCGGTATATAAACTAACTCGCTAAGGTGCCCATACACCTTTCTAACTCGTGCACATCTGCACATCCATTTCGAACGTTCGACACATAACACTCTCTCTAAATGAGGGTCTCCTTTCCTCGGTGTAATATTCACACATGGGTCCTCCCAACCCGCAAAATTTAATTCTCCTTATATCGGCGCCACTAACTCCACTGGCACCACTGTCCAAAATCCTAGGATCCGAAACGTTCCTACCTACATAAAAGAGTACTATCCTAATGTCCCTAGTGCCCAAGGCCTTTCTCAACTTCCAACATTTTCTTGGTTTCATGCGTGGGACGTCTCACAAAAGCGAAATCCAAACAAGGAACCCTCCCGTTACACTACTCCCTCGCGTTGTCGGTCATTGAGATATAGCGACCTAAGGCACACCAGCGGGACATCCTAAATCCTAACTCGCAAATCTACTAACGCGTTTCTACTACTCTATCCTATCGTTGGGAGCCTATTCTCTATCGAGATGTTACGATTTTCTTACCCAAAATATACTTCCTCAAAATTTGCCTTCTCATTAAGGCCTGGCCATAAGCCTCAAATCAATTTCTCTAAGTCCTACTTCACCCACCCACTTGTGGTGAGAGGACCACGTTAGTGCTTTTCCATAGCACAACATTTCCATAAACATACCGTCGTCACATGGCTCATAGTCTATAGTGGTTCATCCACACTATAAGAATTATCAACAAAATCCACGTCCCTGCATCCTATAACATCTCTCCACTCCCGACGCCATTAAGGTTCATGCACGGAGCGTCTCGTAAAATCAAAATCCAAACAAGGAACCCCTCCAATTACACTACTACTTAACTTTGTCGGTTGTGGAGGTCCGTCAATTTCAAACATGCAACCGGGATAACCCTATCCCATTTTCCAACAAAAGGTGGTCTAAACTCCTATCTCTAACTTAGAGTCACACCATCCAATGCTCGTACTCATATTCAGTCCTTGCGCAAACCAATAATGAGCTTAAACTTACAACTCAATAATATATTTTGCGGGCCTTAAATCATAACTATAAGGTCGCAACACACTCAAATCATAAAAATGAAGCCTCTGCTCATCGAGGTTCCATCTATGCACATAATAAAGGTGAACTCAACCTGTATCCAGGTGAGATATCGCAATAACAACCCGTTCCACCCTGGAACTGCTGACACGATAGTCTTGCCATTCTTAGCCTGCTATCGCTCCGATAATACCATACTTGTATAACACATATATGTATACAAAATATAAACACCAGCCTTTATAGCGAATGCAAAAAATAAAACTCCGCTACCGCGGAAAACACACAGGCCTACATTATAATGTTATCGAGACCGCAACAAAACTCAAATGACACACATGAGTCTAGGGCTAATGAACACCGCGACTTTATCTAGCCACACCTCTTACCAAACTTTTTAACTTTATGCCCCATCTAGGCACCCTAATCTTGTCCTTTATTCCTATCGGGAAAGGACTAACCGTGTGGCTCCGCACTCCACATCACTATTTTCATCACTGGCCTTCCTGACCATGATAAAGTTGTCAGCACCATCTAACTCTATAGCCTCTCTCTCTGTTGTACACACCTCACCTCGGTACAAGGTTCACTTCTCCATAACACTCTTTATTCACTGTCGGCCTGTGGCTGATCCTTATGGGAATATTCTAAAACCGCATTCTCTTCCAACTCAACTAAAGGAACTCGCGGTTAAAATCATCCGTAACATTTCTCTATGAGCAAAACATCCTGCTCCCCCATATGTGGTGACCATCATTATCACCACCCCAACATGGCTCCTACAAGTGAAAATCTTCCTTCAATTTTCACGTCTGGGTATTTCCATACCCTGCTCTAAGCCAAAGCTCTCAAGCCTTCTACTTCCACTGGGCAGTGCCACACTCACTTTGCACAACCCAACTTCAACTTATGGTCCTTATCAAAGACCCCTTTCAAACCCTTAGCTTCACAGGGTAATTCAACTTGAGTACCACTTTCCACTATAGCAGTACTTGGATGCTCATAACTACCATACTTTAGTAGTCGTTGCAAAAATCCTTAGCAATTTCCATAAGGGGAGTGACCTCTACGGCGGTCCTAATCCCCCAACTTCTACCAGTCGCCCTAGCTAATCCCCGTCTCCTGCTGTCCTTATCACGACCCTCCTTGGTCGCCCTTCCTTGCTCGGCACATGAACCTGGTACGAGCACGCAAAAGATTTACTATAATCTCATACTATAGCAAGAGAACGAAATCTCACAAGAGAAATCAACAATCCTAATACTGAGGCTCTATAACAAACGAGAGTAACGCTGAAAGTGTAGTACGTCCGCACAGATTCCTAAGGAAACTAGAACCTGATGCTCTGATACCATATGTGACAACCCGCCTAATAAAATACCGGGCAATTACTCCTGTACCAAATTAAAATCGGAGTCGCATATGGATCATTCTTAGCATCACTGTCGAAAATCAATTTTACTTACTAATAACCTATTAGGCTGGCATCAAAATTTTACTTAACTACTCTTTTTAAACAAATAAAATGAAAACATCCACACAGTATGCGTAAATGAAGCTGAAATAAAATAAAATAACTGAACACTCGGTCAAAGTATACAACCAAATCCAATGTATCACAAAAGGGCGAAAAAGAATAAATAAAAGAAGTTGGGTTATTAACCCGAATGTTTATACAATACCTCTTATCTAGAGTACAAGAATGAGAAGTCTATCGAGAACCTGCATGCATCCACAACTGCTGCAGCTGACGTCTGACTCAAAAGAAGTGTCATCCAGGCGTCCCTGTGTCTGGACACCTATATATATACACAGTCCTGATCTTGTGCGAACCAGTCCGCATTTTAAGAATACAGACCGGACATGTGTCACCTGGCGGTGAGCCCAGAAAAGAAAGAGAGTATGCCTATAATTTAGGCGATAATTTCTAGGCGACACATGTCCGGTCCGCATTCTTAAAATGCGGACTAGTCCTCACAGGAGCATTATTATATATATATATATATATATATATATATATATATATATATATATATATATATAGCAAGAAAGGAAAAGTAGATAAACGGGTCAGAGCCTGAGTTTGAAAAATATTTTGCAAGTGCATAAATGCTTTGTTTTTTTTTATAAAAAGGTTTTCTCATATTTAAATTGGTATCTCACTGCCATGAGATACCCCACACCTCTCTTCTAATAGTGCACACCTAAGGCACTTATCTAGGACATTCTAGTTAAGCTATCCCACCTAACTAATCTAATTCACCCGTCTACTAGAAACCTCTACCCCGAGTATCAAGGGCTAAACTTCCCTCCATTCTCAACACTGCGCTAAGTTCGTGCGTGGGGTATCTCGCAAAGCGAAATCCAAACAAGGAATCCCCCGATACACTACTACTTGGCAGGGTTAATGGTAGAGATCCATTACGCCCGTAGTACAAAACTAATATATAAATACATATTTATGTTTGAATATCCACATTATATTCATTTTATATACATCCGGATGATATCTCCCGGACTGAGGTTTACTTTTTTTTCATCTTTATAATATACATCCGGATCTATCTCCCGGACTAAGGAGTATTCTATACTCATTTTTATCTCTTTATCTCATTAGAGATGTATATTACACTGTTCTCATACACAAGTAATATACCATGCACACATGCATACAAAGCATCCCACCGAGCTATAACTCGAGGATGCGGTCTCATAGTGCCTTTCCAAAAAAAATTCGGGTTTGATCATATACCACGGTACCAGCCGGAATCCTCAACAGTCTTGCTAAATACACAACGGTGGAGGCAGTCAAGTTCCCCCTGCGAGTGAGAGATATCATAAATCGCACTCAAAAACAGGATGCAAATGACCTGGGGACTATACTCTCCCTGCTCCTCGATCCAGGGGATTCACCCACATCACGCAACCTCCCTGGATCGCACTAGGGTAATATATATAACCTGGCTGTTCCAACCCTATACCAAAGGAAAGCCCCTGGAAAGCAGCCAATCTAAATGCATACATATCCATCACATACAGATATATATGTATTTATATCATATCATATATATACTTTAATCATAAAGTATATATATATATATATATATATATATATATATATATATATATATATATAACATATTCCTCCTCGAATATATATAAATGGACATAATTGCCAATCTCGTCTAGCGACGACCAATAATCTCAAAGATTCTCTCAAAGAATCATGATCATGCATTCATATACGCATGATACTAAACCCAAAGTATTTCCTAACTTTGATAAGTAATAATCTCCTTATTCATCTCTAAGGAGGTATTGGATATCTCCAATTATACCATTTTATATTTAGTGAATATATATCTATATTCCCAAATTGCATCCTAATCCTCTCATAGGATTTACTCAACCAATATCGATATAATTATGTTTTCTCTACACATAATTATATATGCCTAAATGCCTAATTGAAATATTCCAGGGATTATTCTTTCCCGAGTAACCTTATAGATTTCATTTCCATGAACCCAAGGACTTATCTCATTCCTATAATAAATTATAGGTCCCCAACCTAACTTAGGAACCCTAAACCTTTAAATTCTACCATTTCTCTATTTTCCTCAAAAATATAATTTAAGGGTTATTCATTTAAAACCCTTATTCAAGCCTCCTTGATTACCTTAATTAGAGGACCATATATCCCTAAAAGGTCCCTTGTGTTATCGCATAAATAACCTCGAATCAATTAGAATTGGAGTTTCATCCCATCCAATTAACCCTAGGAAAAATTGCCTCCTTTCAGAAGGGGTCGATCGATCGACCCATGGCCGTCGATCGATCGATGGCTTATATCGATCGAGCCTCCATGATCGATCGATCAATCATGTAGGGTAGCTTCTTCTCCGAGAATCTGTTTCAGCCATTAAAGCTTCTCCCAAGCTTGTGTCGCCTCTCCCGGCATCCTACAACCTCAACCAACTACAGATACACATATAATACGGGTTTTAAACATCCCAGAACCCGAAATCACCAATTAATTTTGATTAATTCCTAAGTTTATCCAATTTAGAAAATTTAGGGGTTTATTCGTTTTAACTCCCGAAAATCGTTTTATCCACGAAAACCCAACCCAAAATATTTAGGGTTTGTTTGTACCAACAATGATATGAGGTATTTATGCTCAAAATAAATAAACCAAGTAAACACTTGCCTCGTGGATACAATCCGACGATCCCGAGTCGAATCCCGCGGAGGTTGGCCGGAATCTCCCCTTTTCTCATCTTTTTCTCTCCTCCTCTCTCTCTTCTCTCTCTTTTCTTTCTTTCTTTCTCTTTTCTCCCCCCTTCCCTCTTTATATAGGAAGAAAAGGGTTTTAACCCTTAAAACCCCAAAACGACTCGTTTACTCAATTACGAGTTACTTTTACTCTAAAATTACTCGAAACTCCATTTCGATAATCGGACACTCTTTTCCAACTATCTCAGCCATTCCGAGACTCATGGCGCAGTCGAAATTCCCATCCGAAGTACTTGACTGCAACTCACTATTGAACCCCACACGACTTAATGCGAGTTTTCCAATTAAATTCTCACCTCGTGTCGCTTTACTCAATGGCGACATATTTACTTAACCCCAAAAGTAAATATTTCACCCATCGACAATCATCAATTCCTTAAAAATCCCAAAAATTACTATTCCGAGAAATTCTTCAAAATTCCAATTTATACTCAATTATGGAATTTAATTGTCTCCAAAAGGACGGGTTGTTACACAAAAGTACTCCATTTAGCTATATTGTATAAAGATTATTGGCTGAAAATGTCCTAATTTGTTCAATTTTTTTACTCTCTCTCTCTCTCTCTCTCTCTCTCTCTCTGTGTGTGTGTGTGTGTGTGTGTGCGCGTGTTTATCGTAACTCGCTTCAACATAACTCACTAAGCATACCTAAAAACATACCAATTTAAAAAAAAACTTAATTATTTGTTAATCAGTTTTGGGATAGATAATTGATTAGGAGTGAAAAGAAACGTTGCGTCAAAATGCTAACCGTTGAGTTCGATTCATCGCGTTAATATAAAAACCTAAATTACGACTGCACTTGCGATACAAGTATAGCGGTAAGTCGGGTATCGAATCCACAGGTAGTGTTTGACAGATTTTAATGGATTTATTAATTCAGGAATAAAATTGAAAAGGTGATTGGTGGTTGTAAATAAAAGGAAGAAATAAGAAGTTAAACTAAACAATAATTAATAAAATGTGAGTCAGGATCACGTCCCCGCCATGAGATAAACACGCGGAATTAGAATTTCAATTCGAAAATATGTAATCGAGCATTTTTAATTAATCATAAACATCACACATGATGGAATTTAAGTCAACGATGCGAGATTAAATATTTAATCAAAAATGGTCACACGCGACTTAAAGTCGGATTATCGCTTTAAACACTGATGTTGCGTGACAAAAAAAGTTAAACGTTTAATAATCCCATTTTAATTCACGAGGTTTCAATTAAATATAATTTTACACGAAACCTAATTTTCGGAGCTCGACGCCCATCAATGGCGGATATGCAATCTCAACTCGTAAACTACTCACACAACATGAGTAAATAAATAAAACAACTACTTAACAATTAGAACAAGAAATAAATACACACCAATAATTTATCTAGGCATAGGAATAATAAATAAGCATGGGAAAAGGAAGCAAGTTAGAATAATAAAAGAAACTTACATTAATGGTGGAAAAAGGAGGAGAGGGGAGACTCCACAACAAAATCCCCAAATACTACTCTAACCCTAGGTTACAAACTATCAAGAGGGAAAGAAATGAGCTAAAAACTAATCTTTTTTTCCAAAAATAAACCAAATGCTCCTTTTATACCAAGTGGGAAAAAAGGAATAAAAGAAAAGGAAAAGGAAGATAAAAGGGGGATAAGTCTTGGTTTTACAAAGAAATAAAAATAAAAAATCAAATAAAAAGGGAAAGGGGGTAAGTACCAGTAAAGAGGTCGGTGGAAACAGGGACCAGTCGACCGAGGTCCCAAGTCGATCGATCGCGTGAAGGGAAATCAGCTAATGGATTGCTCATAGGCTAAAAAATGAAAACCCGGTTGATCGCCGGAGTTGGGCCGATCGACCGGTGCTGCAGAAAAATCCCCTCCACGCAGCACTACGTTGGTTTGCACAACCCAAGACCCAATTCGTGTAAAACCTGAGACCATAGCAGCGTGAGTGAACCCGAGAGCACTTCCATTGGATTAAGCTGAGAAAAACCAAACATCATCCATGGATATAGGTGCGTGACATGTTGCATTTTTGTGAAACCCGAGACCACTGCTATGGCATTCTTATTGAAGCCAAGACCTCTATGCTTGTAATGGCCAAAACCCACAACCCATGAAATCTAAATCAAGACCCAAGCTATGATCAAAGACCCTCAAAATCGTGTGGTGCCAACAAACCATAAAAAGCCAAAAACCCCAAACCTCCATGGATATACCATTAAGACCCATTTCGGGTTAAATTCGAGACCCAGTCGACTAGCGCATATACCCGAACCAAAAACGTGTTCCAATTTGAGCTCCACATGTCCAAACCAAAAACCGAAGCAAACTCCCAAAATTTCCATTTCTATATGAGTTTGCTGCAATTTGGCCAAAAGAGAAAAGGGACACAAGGGGTATTATCAAAATTGTTAGTTAAAAATAAAATAATAATTAAATGAAATCTTATAATTTTTCCCGATTAAAGGTCTGTGTTTCCTTCATTCGGACTTCGATTCGAGTACCGTTCATGGCCACGTGAAGCTTGGCCCGAGGGATACAATTTTCGTGAATACTTAGGGCAAAAATCCTGAAGTGTGAAATTAGGAATATGCCCCTGAACGTGTGAATCGCGATGGAACTTTAATCGAAATGCGCCCAAACATCGTACTAAGCACTTTAATACCTATAACAGTTCAATTATACCTCAAATTACATGTTAGCGTATAAAACGGAGGTTGTCTGATTAATGAGAATAATTATAGGCATTAAAGTACCCGAGGGGAATAAAATGCATAAGTTCGAGGATAATTAAAGTGCAATATGCGATACGAAACAATAATCTCCATAGAGGAGCGACCATCTACAAAAAAAATCACCACGGGATTTAATAAAAAAGTGGGTGAGATGATGACTAAAAGTTTGAATGGTCAAAAATTATATTTTCATTTCACTCCCTCTTCCCGATTGTATTTTGAAGTGATTTTTTAGATAAATCCCTCACTATGAAGATCATCCATATAAAATTTGTGGTTTAAATTGAGATCTGAAAATAGTTTAGGAGGGCATAGTTGAAATTTACTCTTTAAAAATTAGTATGTTCTGTAAGTATACTTATTGAGGTGCATTGAAGAGTCTAAGTGTGTGTGTGTGTGTGCGCGTGTTGACATCATCAGTTACTTAGGCCTCTTAAACAATCTACAATAGGCAATAAAAAGTCAACAATCTTAGCCAAAATCATCCACACTTTGTAGTATATAGATAAATTTGATTTGACCAGACAACTTGCTGATTTTGATGGTGTTTTTCTTATTTGGTTCGTGTAAAACACATGTCTTTTCTTATCGGGTTTAGAAACAAATACAAACATGATTCCCTTTCTTATTGGGTTACCTGAATATGACGAGTCATTTTGGCTTGATATGTTATCGGTGATTATTAAGTCACAAGACACGAGTCACCTTATTTCGTTCATTCTGGGTCTAATTGGTTAGAAGAGAGTTAACATTGAATCAATTTATTAATTTTCACATCTTGAGTTTAAGAAGGCTTAAGGACAATCATCGAGAGTTCCTAGACGGAGGAATTCTTTTAATGAGTTTTTCAATTATACATTTAAAGGAAATATTTGCCATCGAAAAACTTAATTTTCCCAATCTTATGACACTGAAATTTTTGTTGTTTCAAGTAATGACCATTTACATTGTGTTTGTGAGTTTTGGAGAGAACAGCTAAGGATATAAGGTTTTTAAGAGGGCATAAGAGAAAAGAAAATGTATTTTTTCACTTTTCTTGCTCTCTTCTCTCTTGTTGTTTGTTTGCAAGTGTACAAGAGAATAAATTTATTTACGATGAACTTTCTCCTTTGTCCCTTTCTTTCTAAATAAAAAAGGTGTTGTAGACACGATTTTCATTATAACTAAATAAACCTCTCTCCCTTCTTTTGGCTGTTTTCATTCCCACCCAAGTTATCTATTTACCCCCCTAAAAAGATTTTGGATTTTAATAAAAATTGTGTGGGGGTGGGGTGGGGGGGTTATAAAATGAAACTGGGGTTCAAATAAAAGCACATTTTCCCTCTTAATTAAACTCTTAAACTTGAGAAAGGATACATTTTTATCTCTCTTTCCCTCCTTTCTCACCATTTATAACTCTAAAAATTTGAATTGACAATAACATTATGTAAATGACATTAATCTTTGGTTAATATGTATATGGGGATTAAAGATATCAATATATTTTGTAAACTTCGCGATTTCACCATAATGGTACTAGAATCCAAGTTCAATTGAAGATGAGGTCTTATGTTTAGAGTATGCTAAATTTATATCGGACTTATTTAATCCTACTAAGAATTTGTTTTGGGGTATATTGAAAGAGCACTACCACATCCGTTCGCTAAATTACGATTTGATGGAGATTTAATTTTCTCCAAAAATGATAAATCTACATATCAGATTGATGCATGAAGATGTAGTGTTGTTAGGCTTTATTACTTTCTTTGTGTTGTATTTTTTCTTTTTTGTGTTTTTTTTGTTGTACCTTGGGTTATTAGAGTATCTAATCAAGTTGCCTATTGGGAGTTCGTGGAAAGAGGATATTGTCTTCCTTTGATTTGGCTCTCATATTAACTATTCCACCTTGTATTTGTCCCTTGCATTTGTATCTCGAGGGTACTCTTCATTTAAATAAAATATATATGCTTTTATTGTGACAAAAAAGACTGATGCATCATCCAAATATTTATTCACACCGTGTTATGGCATGAATCCCAGTCGACCTAAAAAATGTTTCCAAATAATGATGACTTTTGTATGCCCAAATTCAGTTTTCTTTTTTTATAATCATCTTCTGAGTAGTGAGGCAACTATTCTCACATGCCAATAAAAATACCTTAAAAAGAATTGGGTTAATCAACTACGTACTAAAATATTCTAAATATTCTAAATTTTTTTAGAGAAAATAGTCTTTTACTTTATAGAAATTTGAAGTTGTACCAGGTGTTTTTGATCTTTCAATTGCAAAGATGAAAGTGTGGGTGTGAGTAATATACTTATTATTTAAAGTTAATTAACTATGGAGACTCTCAAGTATTTAAAAGAATTTTCCCAAGCCTTTAAAGTGTATTTTGTGTCTGTTGACCCCTTAAACTATTAATTTGGTTTTTTGAAGCCCCTTAATCCAAATTCAGACGTTAACTTAAAAAATTTAAGGCGTGTTTACTAGTTTAAGATCCTAAACTATCAATATTAGTTTAATATTTTAGCGCAATTAAGTGATCTATCCTTGGCATGAAACATGTATAATTATTATCCCTGTCTCAGAACATGTTTAGTTTAAGGCCCCTTGCACGTGTTTGCAGTACGTAAGTTGCCAAAAATACTCTTTGAATGGTAACTAGTTAATTACAAGTTGCAAAATGCATGCGATTTCAATGACAATCCACGTGTCCAATATTATTTTGAATTCAATGATCAACTCAATTATGGAATGTAAAAGATTACTTCCACGATTTTTAGATCTCTTTAGGTTATAAAAATCTTCTTATATACGTATTTCTTATTTCTTTTCAAATATTACGAGTCTTATAGGGTTCTTTTTATTTGAATATTGAGAATTCAATCTTGCTTAACAAGTTAACGATGGAAAATAATAATGCTACATGTTTTGTAAAGCATGGTAAATTGAATGTTGCCATAGTGATATCTACTGCGTGTTCGTATGAGGATTTTGTTGAAAAAATACGTGTGAAATTTGAGAAGTTGAGATCAACATCATTTAATAGGAGTAATGAGGTCTCAAGTAATTCATGTTGTATGCTAAATGATGAGATTGATATGGAGAACATGCTTGATGTATATATATATATATATATATATATATATATATATATATATCCTAATGGTTTGGATGAGTTTGATATAACATTGAGTCTTAAAAGGCATGACTCTGAGTCGGAATCTGATAAAGGTTATAACTCATCTAATGATGAATTACACTATATCGAAATTGATAAGAATATGTAATTCAACAGTAATTCATTACAAATGGGAAATTAATGTTAGCTGAATGGGCAAAATTAATTATAGGAGTTAGTCAGAGATTTGGAGGTGGTGCAAGTCAATTCAGAATGAAGTTGTAAAAGTATGTTCCTCAAGTTGGTTTTGATTTTGATTATTTAGAGAATGAACATACTAAAGTGACTGCGCAGTGTTCAATGAAAGTAAAAAATGATTGTAACTAACAAATTCGTGCTTCTATTGAACAATGTAATGTCTTTTTTGTTACATTGACATTCAATAGCGATCATACGTGTGGTTATGTTTTTTGTTACGGGACATAATCGTAGGGTAACATCGATGCTAGTTTCAGAGTTGATGTACCTGAAATACATTCAAAACTTTTGATTAAACCTTGAGATGTAATTCATGAGTTCAACTCAAATTATGGAATACAAATGCTATTGTTTGGACAAAAGAATGAGTGCTTGGATACCAATTGTAAATGCGAAAGTAAATATGATTGACAAGTATTCAAATTTGAGAGTGCGCAATCAAATTTTAAATAGATTTTAGCTTTTTATCCAAAACATGCATCTATGTGATAAACCAGATAAATCAAACCAAACATTTAACAAAGGCAAGGTTTAAGGAAAAAAAACCTTTCGGGTAAAACCTTTATTCATCACCTTAAAAATATTAGAAAATAATCGACTTAAAGACTACTTGATTGATAATCGCCACAAGTATAACACGCTAATATTCACAAATCTTTAGTGAACAACTATGATCCTCACAAGAATCACAAGATCGTAGTCCTCCGTCTTCAGCCTCAGCCTTTGTCTTCAGCAGTGAGTTTCCTCAGGTATCTTAAGTCAGCCACGGAGTTGCCTTCTCCACAAAGGTGTATGCAAGATTCTAAGCTTTCTAGGGTTTAAACGAATTCACAAAACTAAATATTCAGGATGTTTGTTTATGAATTAAATAGTGTTTTTGCAACACAAAAAGTGAAGAACTTTTGCAAAAGATATGCAGAAAGAAGTCTAGAAAAATCCTTAAACAATCTGATCACGAAATAGGTATTTATAGGACATTCACAAAATTCAAGGCGGCGACTTTGTTAGAATGATATCAAAGGGTCGTTCTAACAAGATATGCATCTCGTTCGAATGAGACTTGTCTCTCTTCTAACGACATGTTAAAAATAAAAACAGTAAGCCCTCATTTTAAAAATCCATTGAACGACCTTCAAATGGCATGTCATCTCGTTTGAATGAGAGTTAAAAAAATAAATATGCTTTTTTTCTTTTCAAAATGAAAAAACCCTGTTCGTTTTGAATAAAAAATAAACATCCCAAAACTTAATTCTATAAATTAATTTAAACTCTAAATTGTTTTATACCTTTACGGGATGTCGAAAAGTCTTCAAACATAGAGATGCTTGAGTTTTGTTTGTTGTGATGGTGCATGGCGATTTGTTACGGGATATGCCAAACTAGTCTAAAACTATGCTATGAACAATGTTGGAAAAATTGTTCTTACAAATCTCCCCCTTTGTCTATTCTGGTACAATAGAAACAAACATAACTGAACAACAAATTAAAATAAAATATCTCCTATGACAAAAATCCTAACACCTTTCCTAACTCTAGAATGGAATGACATTAGTCTCTTTGTCTTTTAATTTATTCTTCTTCTCTTTTGGCAAACTTTGTCTTCATCTGTGTGTCTTGAATTCCGCTTTCAGTCCTAAACACACGAGATAAAAACATATGCCTCGTAACGCATCGAGTTTAAAATAAAGTAAAACTGCTAAATAAACTCTTCCCCATAAATCAAACTCATTTTAATTTGCTCTCCCCCATTATTTTTATCGAAATAGACAAAGAAATATAAACATAAATATGAAATACGCAACATCATGTAAAGATAAGATATCATCACAAAACGTTATAAACCAAGCATGTGTAATGATCATCTCAAAGGCAAACCCAACCAACTATTTTTGAAAATTTTCATTTTTTCAAAAACAATTTCACAAATACAACATACAATACTATATATAATATATGAAAAATATATATCAAGGAAAATCTGGCACACATATATAGGCAAAATATGATACACAACACATAAGCTTTACACACTAGCATAGTATCGATGTGTATAAATGTGTGGGATGGAATAAATGGCCGTGAACTAGATACAAATGAATTATAACTCAAACACTCATATATGTTCAAGAAGTTCTAATTGACTGCAAAACTTTATCAAACCAAGCTTTAGCCTTAATTGACATATAAAGTTGAACTTAATGAACAAAACATGCACAATGCACACAAGCCTAGAATACTTATGGTTATATAAATCAATAACGTCATGACAAAATAAGAATAACTAGGAATCGTTATGCAAACTCGTTGATCTTCAAGTAAACTCCCTCAAAAGATAAACAATATCATATTCTCTTTTCTTTTATTTGCTTTTTATTTTGAAGTGATTTCTTTTGTAAGATAAAAAAAACTAAACTATTTTGCCCCCTTTTTGGCATATTTTCCTCTTTTTATTGCCTTAATATTTTCTTGGGATCATTTCAAACGGTGACTTTCATGACGAGTCAACCTGTCTCTCACATCCCTTTCCCATGTTCACTCATATTTTTTCAACATTAAACAAAATCTCTCATGGGCAACGGTTCTTACATGCACAAATCCCCCGTAGAGACATAAAAATGTAGATGATAAAATTGATGGGAGAACATCTCACCAAGATAAAATATATATAGTGAAGTAAATATTCAAAATGCTCGTTCATGTGTGTGCAAAGGCATATACAAAGTCAAATATGTAAAGCAAATCAAACTCGATACAACTCCATAAAGATGGTTAAGATCAATTTAAGTATCTAAAAGTTATAATGAAATGTCCTAGACACATGAAAATTGCAGAGTGAATTGGATTCAAACACACCAATATGCCACACGAAATGTGTAAAACTAATATACACAAGAACTAAAATCTCTTTGTATTTTTCAAAAATTTTATCAAAATAAAATAATTTTGTATTTTTCAAATATGACTCAATTAAAGAAAAATAAAATAAAAAAGATACACACGTCATAACACTTGCAAACATATATCATGAAGCACAACTTGAGTAGGACAAACATAATCAGGCAAGCAATCATCTATAAGATATAGCTAGAGAAGAATCAAGTGCAAGCATGCGAGAATCAAGCAGTCTAACATCTAGATCCTTTAAAAATTATTTCCCAACCCAAATAGATGTATACTTAATGTGTCGTGTTTTGACAACTAAGATAACACTAGACTTCAACTTCCTAAGACCTCTTCCAAGATCATGACAAAAGTGCCTAAGTTGACCTTTCCTATCACAATGTGAACATGTATAAATTCGAGGAATGTTTCCTATGGGTTGACCTTTTCTAACGTCATTGGATGCGGTTAATCTTTTAAAATAAACAATGGTCTTGACTTTGACATTGGAAGCACTAGAAATATGTGAGCCATTACCATCACTACTAAGACTACTCGAGTATTTTAAATCATCTTTTAACTTCAAAATTTTAGACTCAATCAATGAATTAGACTCTTATAATTTTAGTAACTCGTTATTCATATTTTTTTATCATTTCTAGAAGATTATCTTGCTCTCCCTCAATGAAAGTAAACTTATCCCTAAGAGTCTTCTCACGTGACTTAAAATCATTAATCAACACACTACCCTCTACGGTATAAACATTAACCCTATAATTTTTATATCCTTTAATTATCAATCACCACAATCTTTCCTGGACAATTCTAAAATTTTAAAATCATGATCCATATCTACAAGTTTCTCACTAAAGAAATCTCTTTAATTTTGAACAGTTTGCAAAAGATCCGCAGTGGATTTAAAATGGGAATTTTATTTTTTAAGAATTTTAATTCTTTTATCAAATTTCAAATTCAAACGATTTAAATCGTCAAAACTATGGAAATCCATCGAGAGAAAATAAAACACCCAAAAAGTACTAATCACGTATCTAACACAATATCTTAGTGCAACCCGTCTTGATACTGTAATACCCCGTATTTTATGACTTTTAATTTTGGGGATTTATTAAATTTAATTAGAGTTATTAATTTAATATTAATCCGAAAAATCATTTAAATACTTACTAGCGTGACTAGAGTTAGTAATTATTGGAAGTTTGTTGTAAGTTACTTTATGAGTAAAGTAAGAGGTGTATTTAAATTTAGTAAAATTATCACGAGAATACGAGAATCTAATTTGGTAATTTTGGAAATTTATCGGGACGCGCTTGTGTCGTGTCGGGATTAAATTCGGACTATTAAAAGTGAATAAATTATAAGTCACCCGTATGGTCATTTTGAGCACGTCAATGTGTCCAGAAGGGTCGAGATAGTCAAAATAACGTACCCGGGGGTTTAGTTTGGGGCTCGGGGCGTTTTTAGGCCTAATTAACACCCCGGGAGGGCGTTTTGGACATTTTACATTTTTGGGCATGAAAACCCACGAAATTTCTATGGGTATATCAGATGCTAAGAGTAATCTTCTAGGGTTAGAATCACCATAAACCAAAGACGGCCATTGGAGAGGAAGAGGAGAAGCTTTCCAAGGAGTTCTAGGCCAAGAACTCCACCGTTTGCACCGCCGTCGCCGCCAAACGTTAGATCGTGCAACGAGGATCACAACCACACCAATCTCTCCACGAATCTGAACCAAGAATTACCAGGCAAGTATATATCTTGCTCTATTTCAGTTAATGCTTCAATAATATTAGCCTAGGAATGACTAGGACTAGTTTTTGTGAAAGAAAAACCTATTTTGGAGACTTGAATTGCATGATATATGGGTAATAGATGTATTATGGAAGTCAAACTCACATGTAGAGATTGAAACATGAAATTACAGTAAATTAGGAGTATGAAATCTGGTAAAAGATTGGGAAGAAACTAAACAAAGAAAATATTAGGGTTCTTGATATTTTTGTGGATTATGCCCCATTTTAATTCGTTATTCATGATGAAAACCCGCATGCCTGACGTAGAATATTACTTATATGAAGATATAAAACTTGTAGTATGAATTGTTGGGAGTTTGGGAAACAAAAATATTGATTTGGATTATTTTGGAAGAAGAAACCCGTAACTGGAAATTCTGCAGATTTGCCATACCTGCTTGATCGATCGATCGACCCAAGAGCATCGATCGATCGATGCCTCGATCGATCGAACCCCTGCCATAGATCGATCGACCCCTCTTGGCAGACTTTTATTTTCCTTTTTAAATGATTAATTTTAATTTAAGTGAGTAGTAATCTTTGGACATTTCTATTAAAACATTTTGGGATGTAAAGAAGGCAGTAGGACTTTATAAAATTATGGAACCTTTAATGTAAGACGAGATTAACATTTCATGGGGGTGATTTACACATAAGGGACAATGGGAACACGTGTTAAAGGGTGAGACTCGTAAGAAAGATACGTTGTAAGATAAATAAGTACCTACTAAAATTACACTTGGGGAGATAGAAATTCTCGAGTGTTACGTAGTAAGTTGGAACAATCCCATAAAGAAGAATAAGAGACAAACCGTTATACATGATAACCTAGTAATGTGCAATAAGGATAAATATCATAATTATGGGTCGTGAGAGTGTACCTAAATTTGATATGGGAATAGTAGTATACATATGTGACTGTGATTGTTCATAAACTATATACGTGTAAAAATGATGCTCGCGCTACTTTCTATCCCTGAGATTACCGCGCTGGGACAATCTTATCTCGATGGGACCTTTATGGGGGATATTGACTTGTACCCTAGAACATAGGAATCCTTGGTTCAGACTATCGGATCGATAGTTAGACGGTCCTAAGATACGTGAGGGTATGTACTGACCTCTTAGTGACTTGGAACTATGCTTCGCCTCAATTTGTATGTGTTTTGTGTTAATACTGTTCGAGAGTGATTCCGAACTAGTATATCCCTTAGTACGAGTGATACGGGGACTGGATAGCAGAGTATGCCAGTACCATAAATTGTATGTGGGGTGCCATTGGCATATATATTATATGTGTAGATGATATATATTTAAACTTGAAATTTGGAAACTACCTACTGCGACTAATAGTACGTAAGTAATAAATAATTATTTCAACTTGGGAATAAGTGTTTGAAAAGTATGATGCGTTACTGAGAAACTTTAAAATCAAATGAGGCTTATGTGAGAACCTTGCTTTTTAATAAAATTAACTTCCTTGACATTTGAGAAATGTCGGCATGGAATCTTGTGAGTATCTTAAGATAAGCTACTTTATTGGGAGTATGAGTGCGATAGGTGTGCACATTAGAAGAGAGGTGAGAATATCTCAAGAGAGTGCCGCACTAATATGATTGTTGCATTAGCCGATAAGCATTTTAAATACTTGCTAAACTAATTTTAAACTGTTTTACAATCGGGCTCTGACCCGTTTCCTATTTCCTCTTCTCTCTTGTATATATATGTATATATTACAGGTGCCCAGCCACAGGGGCGTCTTGCATAGGATCCTTTAGAAGGAACGCGCTGAAGCTTAGGTGGGAGTTGCAGGCCTTTTGCTTAGACGACCTCATTATTGATTCCACTTCTAGCTCTATTTTTCCAGTTGGGCATGTGTCGCCCTTTTCCATTATTCAGATGTTTTTATCAGAGATTGTGATTCGTTTATTTCCAGTATTTATACTTTGGGATTATTACTGTCAGGATATTTTTCTTAAAGTTATAAAGTTAGAATTATCTAGTTGGATGTTTAATTGTTTGGATTATATGTTCCAGTATAGTTGCTGTGTAATTCTTAAACTATGGATTTTGTAAGGTTTTAAATTAAATTTGGAAATTGAAGTCTAAAAATGGTTTTGTCACTTAGCTTAATTATTTAGGGTGTTTAATTGGAAAAGTTATTTTTGCGACAGTGATGCTAAGAATGAACCAACCGTTCACCTTGATTATAATTTAATAAAGGACTGATCACCCGATATTTAATTAGGCGGGGTGTCACAGATACCACTTTGTTGGGATGGAATAATGAGTGCTCTGATATCAATTGTAAATGCGGAAGTAAATATGCTCGGCAAGTATTCCAATTTGAGAGGGCACAATCAAATTTTGAACACATTTTATCTTTTTATCCTAATCATGAATCTATGTGATAAAACAAATAAATCAAGTCAAGCATTCAACCAAGGCAAGGTTTAAGGACAAAAAAACCTTTTGGGTAAAACCTTTATTTAACACTTTAGAAATATTACAAGACGGTCGACTTGTAGACTACTTGATAACCGCCACAAGTATAATGCGTTAATCTTTGTAAATCTCTAGTGAACACCTATGCTCCTCGCAAGAATCACAAGACCGCAGTCCTCTCTCTTCAACCTCAAACTTTTTCTTCATTCATGTGTCTTGAATTTCTCTTTAAGTACCTACAAACATGAAACAAAAACATATACCTCGTGATGCATAGAGTTTGAAATAAAGTAAAACTCATAAATAAACTATCTCCCGTAAATCAAACTCATTTTAATTTGCTTATCCCCGCAAGAATCACAAGACCGCAATCCTCCCTCTTCAGCCTCAACTTTTTTCTTTAGCAATGAGTTTCCTCAGATATCACAATTTAGCCATTTTCACACGATGAAAAATTAGGACTACACCATTTTCAGAGAATTACCCGCTAGGATTAATTTAACGAAAACAATAGCAATCCTTAAATTTCAACACCGAATTAATATTCAAATATCAAAAAAACCTATCTCTAGTTCGATTCCTAAATTCAAACATTAATTCGTTCAATTAATTTACTAACTCTCGTTACATAAATTAATTGGCGACAGTTAAAATTAATTTACCTAGAAATACAAAATTAATGAAACCAATTAATTAAATTAATATCATTCGCAGTGCATCCCACCCCTTGAACGAGATGTTTAGCTAAACATTCTCATGTGTGCATAAACAACAATAAGTAGTATGTCAAAAAGGAAATAAATTAAAAACAGAATGTAGAAATACAATACGAATTTTTTTTTCCAAATTTGTCTTGAAATGCGCCTTGACATGCGTCCAACTTCTTCACAATTTTCAGCACTTGATTACAAAAATAAGAGTAGAAACTAAATCTAAAAATTATCCTAAAGCTAAACTAATTTTTTTTGTATTTTTCTGGAATTGTTTTATATACCTAAACTGTACATAATATACAGTGTTTTTCTCTCTATCTGCGCATCTCTTCTTTCTTTTGCTGTGAGAGTCTTTTTTTAAAAATTATCCTAAAGCTAGACTAATTTTCTTTCGTTTTATAACCCACGATCTTCTTTTTGGAGGTGAGATTTTTTTGGGATTGGATTTGAATAAATCAAAGATTTTATTTGGAGGATAGCCACATGGGTTTATTTGGATTTTGATTGACTTTGGTTTGTCCCTAATTTGTAGGAATAGCAGGTGGAGGGGTCGAAATCGGGTTATGGTCGCCATGGGTCGAAGGTTTCTCGGTTTGTAGGTAGGTTGGGCAGGGCTTTGTGGGTATCCGGGTTAACAGATCAGCGCCGGATGGAGGTCTAGGCGCCGCCGGTTAGGAGGGTCGAGGTCGGCCGAATGGGGTTGGAACCGCCGGCCTGGGTGTGGGCTGGCGGCGGTTTGGTCGCAGGTGGGATACCGGGTATGGGTTTCGCTAGATTTGGGTGATGGGTCGGCTTGCGGTTTTGAGTGTGGAGAGATAAGGTGGAGGGTTTGGTTGGTGCATATAGGTTTGGGTTATTGTGGTTGTGGTTGAGGTGGAAGAATGGAGGAGAGAGAGTGTTGGAGAAATGGTGGGTGAGGAGAGAAAGATAGTGGTAGGGAAGATGATGAATAGTGTAGTTGATAGGGTGTGTGTGAGGTATAGGTTAGGTATTGTGTGGGTGAGTGTATATTTGGGTGTAGATGAGTGTTTATGGTTTAAAGGTGTTAGTGAGTGTATGTGTGTGCTTAATTTGTACCCCTAAAAATCAACACAACCTAAAAAAATAAAAATAAAACTAAAATAAAATAAAAACATAAAATCTAATAAACTAAAAAAAATTAACATCTCAAAATAAAAATTAAAAGACACTAAAAAAATATGAAAATGAAAATAAAATAAAAATAAAACTCTATTAAAACTAAAAAATTATAATCCTAATAAAACAAAAGTAAAAGAAATTAAAATCTAATAAAAATAGAAAATAAAATCATAAAAACCAATCCTAATAAAAAAATGAAATAAAATAAAGATTAATATATATATATATATATATATATATAAGAAACTAGAAAAATAGAAAATAAATTCTAGAAAATTCTAAATAAATCTAAAATAAATCCTAAACATAAAAATGACTCAAACTAAATTCTAAAAACAATATGAAATACAAACTAAACACACAACAGGCTCGGGGAATGGACTGGGCTCGGTCTGGGCTAGGTTAAGGTTACGGGACTGTTTCGGGACATCAGATCACATCATGGCAAGCTCATAATAGACTTCTCACTTCACGGTCTCTTTGGATTTCTTCGATGCACGCTTTTGACCGCTTTTGCGTCGCAATTGACTGGATTTAGCATTATTTAACACTGCGACTGCGTACTGACCTGCAAAATGATAAAATACGAACATAAGGCCAATTTTAATTAAAACGAACGACTAAAATGCATCTATTTGGGGTATAAAATATACACTTTTGGGTGCTTATCAATATGCATCTTGTTCAAACGAGACTTGTCTCGCTTCTAACAACATGTAAAAAAATAAAACAGTAATCCCTCATTTGAACCTCGTTTTAAAAACCCATTGAATGACCTTCAAACGACATGTCTTCTCATTTGAACGAGATATCAATCTCATTTGAACGAGAGTTAAAAAAATATAATATTTTTTCTTTTCGAAATAAAAAACTCCTCTTCATTTTTTATACAAAAGTAAACATTCCAAAACTTAATTCTATAAATTAATTTAAACTCTAAATTGTTTTATACCTTTACGGGATGTCGATAAGTCTTCAAACTTGGAGATGCTTAAGTTCGGTTTATCGTGACGGTGGGTGACGATTTGTAACGGGATACGCCAAACTAGTCTAAAACTATGCTATGAACAATGTTGGAAAAATTATTCTTACAACCATATCATTCTGGTTGGTAGGGTGTTGAAAAGACATGGCACATTTATATGGTGATGCTTGCCTTTTATTTGATCAACTTAGGTGGTACGCTAATGCTGTTAGGATAAAAAATCCTAGAAGTGTTGTTGACTTAATTTGGAATTTGTCAACTAAGAGATTCAAAGGATTGTTTATTTCTTTTGGCGAAAGTATCAATGGTTTGAAATTTTATCGCCAATGCAATATTTAGATGGTACATTTTTTAGAAGTAGATAGAATGGAAATTTAGTTGAAGCTACAAAAAGAACAAAAACCAAGGTATGATATGTTTGGCATTTTGGAATTCATATTTTAGAGTTCTTTCTGATGAAATTTCGCGTCACGAATTCACAATGCAAAATGACTCTTAATGCGAAATCTCATTGCTTAAAAGTTTTTTTCCGAATTGCATTACGAAGTTGAAACATAAAATTTTAAATTCCAAATCAAATATAACAAATATTATAATATTATGTTGTAATATGTAATTGATTTTAGTACAAATATAACAAATATTCTAATAAACAAATCATTTGATGTTGAAGTTCTCGCTAAAGGAATTTTCATTTTTTTATAACGATGAAGTTATTGTATGTCCTAGTAGAATTTCCTGCTCCTTTATATATTCAGAATGTGAGATTTGCATTTTATTATTACAAGTTTACGACATATATGAACCATTTGTGGTTCCTATATACATAATGATAGAAGAAATGATACATCAATTACAAGCTAAACACACCACAAATTTTGATTCCAACCACGCAGATTTTCTCAATTCTTTTTGTGACCCCTTTACCATTTCTAGTATCAATGATGTTATGATCTAATGTGAATTTGAAGTCATTGTACAACTAGTAAATACCTAACTATTTACGAGCCGTATTATTGAGCCGAAGAAGAAATTCAATAGTGTGTCCATTAACTTGCTGGGCAGTTATCGTGAACGACTCCCCATTGTTTAGATCATCATAAAAACATCCAATTTTTTTATAGTAAGACAATACTAATGTATGTAGTTGACAATTTTAACTACTTTAGGGTTTTAGGTGTTTTATACGACCTTTAACATAAAATTAGAATGTGTGGAATCAACGGAAAAATAAATGAATGAATTGAAGTTACACATGGGTGAAAAAAAACGTGATTGACTAATTTTGCACTGCGAATTGAATCATTTCTCACTCTGAATTATATGATTTCTCACTAAGAAATATATCATTTCGAATTGCGAAATAAAATATTTCTCACTGCAAAATGAATTATATTTTTCTTTAATTTGGGATATTTCCAGGTATGTTCGTCGTTGTATTTGTTGTAGTAGCTACTGAGGATGAGGAAAAATGGACCTGGTTCTTGTTGTTGGTTGTGATCAAGAGCTGACTTTCATTTTTTTTATCATGGTTATGGATTGAAATAATCGCTCATTAAAGTTTTCCCTAGGAGTCAGAACTTCTACTGCATGAAATATATAAAGGGAGATTTAAGGAATTTGTATAGTGGTCGTCATGAATACTCTAAAATCCGACGTGAAACAATTGTAAGTAGGTTCACATCTCCAGCTTATGCAAATACAATAGAGGTATTTGAGAATTGTATGGATGATCAAAGGCAGTATAGGGGTAAGAAGGTAATTTTTTTTTGGTTAAATGTGAACTAAATCACCGGGCACATGCATAATTCACTGGTAAACGGTATGGCGAGATGTATTCAAACGTGGCTGAATCTTTTAATTCGTGGATGTAAGGGATGAAATTATATGCTCTGATACTAATTTGAAATAACACTCTATTGGAATATGTTTTGATACTATGCGAAAGAGGCTAATGGTTCTGATCAGCCAAAAATTTAATTGCTTTCCAATTAATTTTTACTTAAACACAAATTTAATTAAAGTTCAAATTAACACAAACCCAAACTACACATGAATTTTGTTAAATCAAACTTTATCTTAAACTAAAACAACCCAAATTAATTAAGCATCAATTATATCATTATTGTGGTTAAACCAATTTTATCTTTTTAACCTAAGCATGCATCTAGGTGAATTTACAAGATAAAATATACAACCACAACACCGCGATGTACGAGAAAAAACCACAATGGGAAAAACATCGGACGGGACTAGCCACAAGTCCACTAAGTACGAAATTGCAAAAAGACACGACAGAATACTTACACAATGACTCAACGCACTCACAAGCCTTGACACTCTTCTTTCCTTCAACCTCTTCCTAGTGATATTGTAGGAGTCCTCCTACATCTCGGAGTCCACCGAAGGGGCACAACTACCGTCATGCATACGAAGTCCACCGTATGTACACCAATGAACACGGAATCCTCCACAAGAAAAATTCCTCAATGATGTAGATAATGACAAACCTGATGCCAAAACTTAATTTAAAACATATATCATGTAGAAGATTGGATCATAAAATAATCGGGTGTAAACTAGGCTTTTGTTTTGAAAGTTAAACCATGAGTTTAGAAGAAAAACACTCTTACACTTTTCTAAAGGTTTCTCATACTTAGAAGATGGAAAATTCTCTGCAAAAACTAATCTCCCACACTACATAAATGGTTGGGAAAAAGTAGTGGGAGGTTGTGTGGAAAAACCGCTTTAAAAACTGACTTTAGACAAAAACTGCTCCGATCGTTCAAACGAAGACCAATCGCATTCGAACTACATAGCCATCTCGTTTGAATGAGATACGAATGAGGCTTCTAACGAGAAGTCAACACAAACCATAAATAGACTTCATTAGAAGTCGTTTGAATGAACACCAAATCTCGTTCGAATGACCTGGGAAAGTCGTTCTAAGGACCTGGGAAAAAAATAAAATATTTTTCTTTAAAAAATACAAAGTCATTTTAAAATATGTAAATAAAAATTCTAACACCCAATAATAAATTTCCAAGGGTTAACAATAATATATGCATTCATACCCGGAGATATTTGGAATGTTGATGATGGAACGAGGCATTAAACACGACATAAGATTAAATCGCTTCGACTTGGCCTCTACATCTTCAATAATAATGTCATAGCCTTGAAAGGTCACAAATACAACTTATATCCTATGACTCAAGGATATTTATCCGGAATTAAGCCAATACATAAAAAATGACTCAATTGGAAATTTATCCTTACATATCTTCCCCTGTGACTATTTCGGGACAAAACCAAAAATTAAAACCCTATAGACCGTTAAGCTCATCTAAAAGACTCAATCACAACCCAAAAGAAAAAATGCTAACGCTTGACTGACACGTATTTAGAAAAGCATTGCTTGCATTAAAATTTTGTCCAATGATTACAAACTTGCACACTTAAACACGCCTTAAACGCATAGAGAATATAACAACATAAATTGCATAATTAACCCCCCCCCCCCCCCAATTTGTCTAACAATATCTACCTAAGAAAAGACGTCTCACCCTAAATGATGAGTTAAATACCATTTCTCCCCCTTTTTGTTCGAAATAGACTAAGATTAAGGTGCATAAAATAATTATTTCTCCCCAATTTAAACAAATTCTCTCCCTATATGAAACAAGGGATAAGCATAAGGAAAAACTAACATATTATGCATTGGTGTATAGTGATACACGAAACAACCTGGAAGCATGGCAACACAAGAACAAATAATACACATAAAGACCAATATATACCAACCATGCCGCGATAGCAAGTTGATACCAACAAGGATGAACTAAAATTGAGCTTGGGATACCGAGAAAACATCGCAACAAGATAGATTTTTATATAAAAACAACAAACAAGGACTAAATGAAAAATCAAAGACCAAAAAAAAAGATACCATAGATAGATAAACATGAAAAGATACTAATGAGGCATAAGATCACACATATATAGGTATAAAATCCTCACAAGACTCTAATCACGATAAGCTTTCCACACTCATATGGCATAAATATGTCTAAACCAAATGTGGTAAGAGAAGTGAAGGGGTGTGAACTATATACAAAATAATATGACTCAATCACTTAAACATGTTCAAGGATTTCTATTTTATCGCAAAACTTTATCAAACTTAGATTTAGCTTCATGTGACAAGATAAAGTGAACTCGAAGAACAAATAAACACAACGTACATAAACCTGGAATTTTGATGATTCTACAAATCAATAGAGTCATGAAAAAGTAAATATAACTAGGATTCATTATATAAACTGGTTGATATTCAACTAAACACCCTCAAAAGATAAACATATTACATATTTTCTTTTCCTTTCTTTTATCAATTCTTTTGCAGTTATTTCATTTGAAAGACCAAACAAAATAAACTATGTTGGCCTTTGGCAATTTTTCTATTTTTATTGACTTTAATCTTTTCAATAGGCCCTTGTCAATGGTGGCTTACCTGCAAAAGTGGTTTGCTCTTTTCGTATCCCTTTCCCGTGCACCCTCATATATGTTCAATATAATTCAAATAAAGTTCACCAGCAACGATTCTTACATGTACAAATCCTCCATATTCACAAAGTTTGTAGATGATAAAATTTATGGGAGAACATCTAACAAAGCTCAAATATACATGTGAAGTTAAAGTTCAAAAGAGCTTGTGCATGTGTTTGTGGAGGCATATACAAAGAGAATCCGTTAAGCAAATCAAAGTCAAACTTCTCCATGCAAGCATGATAAAGAGCAATTCAAGCATTGAAATTCATAACCAAAAGTTCTAGCCACATGGATACAGAGAGTGATATAGGATTCAAACACAAGGATATAAAACACAAAATATATAAAACTAAATTACATAATGCAAAAAAAATATTTTTGAGTTTTCAAATTGCAAACAAATTTAAAACAAAGATAACTGAAGACACAAAAAAATCTTTTTATATTTTCAATAGAACTCAATAAATGAAAAAAAAATAAAAAATCCACACTTATCATAATTCTAGCAAAATATTTATGATGGAGCATAGACTAGAATATGATGAACAAATATACAACTAACAAGAATATATCATGAAGCACAACTTGTGTATGTAGACTAAGCTAACGCGATCAATCTTTAGATATTGCATGGGGAGTATCATGTGTAAGCAAATGAGAATCATAAAGTCTATCATGTAAAGCCTCTAAATCGGATCTCCTGACCCACATAGGTGTAACACGACTCTCTCGAGTTTTAGTGACCTTAGTGACTCTACCCTTGAATTTCCTAGGACCATTTCTAAGATCAAATGTATGGTTTTGGCTTTATTCGCAGAAAAATTTTAAGTATCAAAGCTAATAAAACACTTATCATTTTTTATTTAGACGGTGCCTAACATCTTATCAATTTTTCAGACCTAGACTCCAAATAAAACTTCACACGACTCGAGTCTCTTAATCTCTCTCCAAGATCCACTATCCTAGACTCAAGAAAACTCCTACTCTACTCAAACTCAAGAAGCTCTTTCTTTATAGCCTCCGTTAAACCTTGAAGACTATTTATCTCACCTTTAACATACTTTAGCCTCTCTCGAAGAGTACTCTCACATGCCCTAAGATCTTTAATTGAAAAACTCTCATCAATACCTACGGCACGTTCTTTCATTCTAACTTCCAACTTTAAGTTTTCCTTTTTCAATTTCACCGATTCTGCATATAATTTGCGAAAGGAAATTTGGAGTTCACTACCCTATTCCTCTTCTTTATTCTCACTCTCTTCTACAATCCCTTTACACTCAAACGCTTGGGATTCATAAATAATGGCCTCAGAAGTGTCATGCAAATAAAATATCTTCATGGGAAGATTTTTCATCAATGATCACATGATTATTCATAAATGTGGTGAAATTACACCCAATGGGGGAATCGGGTCCCTCTTTCTGTTCACTATCACTAAAGGTGGAATTATATGCAATTGGTTTCTTGCTCTCCTTACTTATTTTAGTGGGATACTCAGCCATAACCCTCACAACCAAAACATTTATTTGACTTGTCCCTCTTAAAATCATCATTACGATTTTAAGGAGTTTCTCAGCTTTGTTATACTTAGACTTCTCAAATTTCTTATATTCATTTTTAAATTTATATTCATTAAATTTAAGAATTTTTTTAAACTTCTTAGGAAACATAGCCATATCATCCGAGTCGATGTCAAACTCATCATCCAAAACAGGCGTTTCCTCCTTTCGAGCTTTTAAAGCTATGCCCTTATCCTTGGTCTTCACATCCTTGGAGGTAAATGTAACACCCCGTGTTTTTATTAATTAATTGGAATATTTGAGAAAAATAAAATTTTGAATTTAATTATTTTTATTAAATAAATATGTTGGTTATGACTTTAGAAGAATAAAACTTCAAGTGGAATCGAAATCGGATTTAAAATGAAGTTTTTATGAGAGTTTTAAGTTTAACCTTTAAAAAAGACATTTGTCACGGATTTAGGCCGTGACTAATGGAAACTTTGACTTTTAGTTAAATGGTATTAAACGAATGGGAATAGCAGTGGTAGCGTACCTTATCGATCAATCGATCGACCTAGGGAGTCGATCGATCGACTATGCCAGATTTGAAGCGGTTCGATGATTTTATTTGTAGTGTTAGGGTGGGATTGGGATTCCTAATTAGTATATAAGATTAATAATCCGTAGGGGGACATCTCATAATCACTTTTTCCCAAGTTTTTCATCACAGAACTCTTCCAAAAAAATTTCCTCTCCACCATAATCATCAACCTCCAACATAATCAAGTTTTTGTCAGAAGTTTTGGGAGGCTTAATTGGAGTTTAATCAAGTTTGTTCAAGAACACTTCTCTGTTAATCTTTCGAGAGGAATCCAACCGTGATACCAATTTTTCTTCAACTTAATCTCAGGCATGAATACTCTATTCTTTTTCTTTAGTATTATGCATTTTAAATGTCGCCTAATTACTTAATTACAAGTTTTCTTAAAATTAATTAGTAACTTAATTAGAGAAAGTGGACACTAATTATGGGACTATTTTTATTAAATATTTTAATCTAAATAATATTTATAACCCTTGGGTACGTATGATTGGTGATTTGATTTGGCATTTTATTGGTGTAGGTTGCATGTAGAAAAACCCTCGTTTTGAAATAAATGATTTTCGGGTGCATATAACTCACGTAATTTATGTAGAGATAATGAAATTGAAATTTTATTGTAATAATGATGAAAACTCGAAGTATCTAAGTTAAAATAATTAAATGGGATTAATTGGGTATTTTGACGTTATGATAATTAAATTAAGATTTAGTTGAATTGGATTATCATGTGTAGTTGTATACGTTGATTAATTATGATTGGTTGTGTGACTTGTTGATCTTATTTAATTGCCTTTAGTGACGACGGGTTGTTGATTATTTTTTATCTCCCTATATTTTAGGATGCCTTCTAGGTATAGGACTAGTGGGTAGGCCTTTTGATGATTTATGCCTTCTAGTTATGGGACTAGTGAGGGTAGATTATTACAACTTTATTATGTCGGGGTGGGTGGGCTAATTTTTGTCACTTTATCGTCATTACGCTAGCCTAGGTATGAGACTAGGTTGAGGTTTATGTTAGAAATTCATCCTATACATAGGGTAGGATGTATGGATAACTTGTGCACCCTTAGGTATGGGACTAAAGGGTATTTTGAGGATCTCACATCGATTAAAAGGGTGGGGTAATTTATAAATTGAGAAATTGAGAATTAATGTCTAAAGATAAAATCGGGTATTGAAATTGGTGGCGACATAATGTGTCAGTGACCGACAGTTTAAACGGGTTAGCTTGGGTGATTTATGTCGTGTCGTGAGTTGGAACCTTGTCATATTGAGGGGGATCGACAGTTTAAACGGATTCGGCTGGCTATTGACAAAGGGAAGTGTGACACTTTGGTGGATTACCACCCGGGATGGGGGGACCGTCATAATAAAAGTGAGAACAATAATAAAATGGGCTAATTAAATTAAATTAACATCGGGGGACTTGAAAATTTAAAATCATATTGGTGTGCCTTTTTAAATGGGGATCTCTACAGGTAGTTAGTGATTTATATTTATCGCGTTTAATTATCTCGTTAAATTAAAATATTCTATTGTGATATTTATTGTATATATTGATACTGTCTGGATTCAAGGATCCTATTTGAGGGGAGTAGTGTGTATGCATGCTCGGGGCTCTGACCTCGTACATTGATTATTTTTTAGGATAAGTTTTGGGGAAGCTGCAAAGGATTATCGAAGTTATCATTTGGAGGTACAGTTGGAGTTTATTCGTTTTACTGCATTATTTAGTTAGACTTTTCTTTTCAATCGTATTTAATTATGAGACTTCATTTGAGTTTTATTGGGCCATTTGGTTCCAAAGTTGTTAGAGGTTTTCGATTGGATTATTCAGATCTTTACTATTCAGATCTTTACTATTCAGATTTTATTTAATAATTATTGAAGATTGGATTTATTCGGAGTTTTAGCATGTGATGGATCTTTTATCGCTTAGTTGTTTATGATCAGTAGAAATTGATTCACTTTTTATCTTATGGACTCATTTATTTATGTCTCATATCTGTCTCATGCTAAGAATGGTATTTATATAGTTCACGTCCGACTTAGTTTGACGGCGGTGACTGACCACCCCGTCTGTCGAATTTTACGGGGTGTGACAGTAAACATGTCAAGTTCACAAGTTTGTTAGTTACCTACAATCTATTATAGTTTCGTAGAGTCTTCCTAAAGAATTCAAAATGACCACTTTTGGATAAAACCTATTGGGTAATGACCTTAAAAAAAGTTTATGACATGGTTTTCGGGTATCTTCTCTCCCAAATTAAAAGGCAAGTTCACAATATCGGACAATCAATCATAGAACTCATCAAAAGACTCACTTTCTAACATGCTAATGGTTTCAAACTGAGTGGTGAGGTTTTGAAGTTTGGATGGCTTAATAGAACTTGTACCTTCGTGGGTGAGTTGGAGTATATCCCATGCCTCTTTAAATGTTTCACATGTCATAATATGACAAAAATCCTCCGGTGTGATCGCACCAAAAAGAGAATTTAAACCACTTGAATTGCAATTTGATAACTTATGCTCATCCTCACTCCATCTTTCGACTGATTTAGGAACACTAACTTCTCCTACTAAACATGTTGGTGGGGACCACCCTCTAACAATCGCTTGCCAAACCTATTCATCTAACAAATTAAGTGCTGACGTCATATGCACTTTCTAGTATCCGTAGTTAGAACCATTAAAAATAGAAAACCTCAAAAATGACAAATTACATACCTTCAAACCCCAAAGGACCTAGCACGATAATTTAGTGAACCCACTCTAATACCACATGTAAGGGATGAAATTATATGCTCTGACACCAATTTGAAGCACCAAATTGTAGTAATATGATTTGATACTTCTCAAAAGAGGCTGATGGTTCTGATAATCCAAAATTTTAATTTCTTTCCAATTAATTTTCACTTAAGAACAAATTTAATCCAAGTTCAAATTAACATAAATCCAAACTAATCTTGAATTTTATCAAATTAAACTTTATCTTAAACTAACACAACTCAAATAATTAAGCACCAATTACATCATTATTGTGGTTAAACCAATTTTATCTTTTTAACCTAAGCATGCATCTAGGTGAATTTGCAAGATAAAATAAATAACCACAACGCTGCAATGTATGAGGAAAACCCACAACAAAAAAAATCTCAGACGGACCAGCCACAAGTTCACTAAGTACGGAATTACAAAAGGGCACGACATAATACTTACATAATGACTTGACACACTCGCAAGCCTTTATGCTTTCAGTTCCTTCAACCTCTGCCTAGTGACAATGTAGGAGTCCACCTACGTCTCAGAGTCCACCGATGGGGCATAACGATCGTCACGCATAAGGAGTCCACTGTATGTACACCAATGAACACATAATCCTCTATAAAAAATAAGCCTCAATGATGTAGAGAATGAGAAACCTAGTGCCAAAACTTGATCTCAAATATATATCATATAGAAGCTTGAATCATAAGACAATTGGGTGTAAACTTGGTTTTGTTTTGAAAGTTAAACCATGAGTTTAGAACAAAAATACTCTTGAACTTTTAACTTTCTCACACTTAGAAGATGGAAAAGTCTCTATAAAAACTAATTTACTACACTACATAAATGGTTGAGAAAAAGTAATTGAAAGTTGTGTAGAAAAGTTACTTCAAAAACTAACATTAAACAAAAACTACTCTGATCATTCAAACGAGGACCAATATTGTTCGAATGACATAGCCATCTCGTTCAAATGAGATATGAACTAGGATTCTAATGAGAAGTCAACAAAACTAAAAAGAGGCTTCATTAGAAGTCGTCCGAATGAAACGACCTGGGAAAAAAAAAATAAAAAGTCATTTTAAAATATGCTAATAAAAATTCTAACACCCAATAATAAATTTTAAAGGCTCATCAATAATATATGAATTCATACTTGGAGATCCTTGGAATGTTGATGATGAAATGAGGCACAAAATACGGCATAGGATTAGATCACTATGACTTTTCTACTACGTCTTCAACAAAAATGTCATAGGCTTGAAAAGTTATAAATATAACTTCTATCCTATGAATCAAGGAGTTTTTTCCCGGAATTAAGCCAACACATTCAAATTGGCTCAATTGGAAATTTATCCTTGTCGGTTACCATAATGATTGACCATATAAGAATGAAGATGATGAACATGATTTTAAAAAGGTGCACAAAATTAAGAACTTGGCCTAATGTGTTGTGTCCTAAAATGGAAAGGAGGCTACAACTAAGTATAAAAGTTGGTTGTACTTGATGTGTAGCCTATCCCACAGATGGAATATATAAGGTGGTTTGACCTACTTATTCCGTGGTGATCAACATTGAGGACACGACTTGCTCATGTGGGATGTGGCAAATATTGGGATTTTTTTGTGCTCATGCTACTACAACGATGTAAAAAAGTGGAAAAAAAAACACTACAAATATGTGGACCGATATTTCTATGCCGAAACTTTCAAAAAATCTTATAGGGATCATATTGATCCAATCCCAACTATTAACAAACTAGAATTCAAGCTAAAGGATGCCCTAATCATACCAACAAATACTAGGAAACAACTTGGCCATCTATCAAAGAAAAGGATTCCATTGAAAATAGAGGCTATAAGGTTGACTAAATGTGGTAAATATAAAAATTTCCATCTCATAATAGTAGGACATGTAAGGAGGAAATAAATGAGGGCATAATAAACAATTAATACAAATTTTATTGATTGATTTCAAGTAATTGTCCATATTTTAAATTTTGCACTGCGAATTATTATGTTTCTCAACGAGATATTAGGTAGTATCTCTGTGTAAAATTTATATATATTATGATAGTAAGTTTTAATAAAAACAAACAAAAAATTGCCATTAATTTAAGCAATTACTGATGAAAATTCAAAAATTACTTGGAACAAATTTCTATGTTGTTAGAAGTCTAACTTTGATACAAAGTTACTATTTTATTTTGATGAAATAACAATTTGTTTGAAAATATATTAATAATTTTTTATAATTCAATTAAAACTTTGTTTGCTTCCTCAAGGCATGACTACTAAAATAATTAAATTATTAAAGAATTTTTTTATTGATTTGTTCGGGGGAGGACTATTGAAATAGTAGTTAAACACATGTAGGGGTTTATGACCTACACTTTATATAACTTATAACAAATTAGTATGTTTTGTAGCGAGAAATATAATAGTTCACATTAAGAAAAATAATATTTCACAGTGTGAAATATATTACTTCATACTGCGAAATACATAATTCATAATTAAAACATGTTACATGTTTCGATACAATACCTTGTTATTGTTTGGAATATAATCACTACATGTTAAAATTTTTTAATACAACTTCATGTTATTATTTGGAACATAAATAAAAATTGGAAATAAATTAAAAAGGGATAACTGACGAAATCAACATTCCATGTTATCCACTCTCTCTTGAACAGGGCATAAAGACATCTTTAGCAACTTTGGCACTTAAGAGTTTGATGTCGGTTTCACTATAGTCGTTTACCATGGCAGGTTGGGGAAGCTTGGAAGGAATTACTTGAATGAAAGAAAAACAATCTCCTTTTCACTAGCACGGTTTCAAATGCATATGTTAATTTCATAATAGTAGTTTATCCCTTTGAGTATGTGAGACTCGATAAGAAAAGATGAAACTAGTATTATGAAACCAACATATGAACACGATATTGTACTAGTAAAAAGGAAATTTTTGGTTTTATACAAGCAATTCATCTGGGAAACACCACCCTGACAAAGTCAAAGGAGAAAACAACTAGGGTAAAATCGATTTAAATTGCTTTCCAAAATGCCAAACTTTCTAAAGTGGTCTTTAGACCCTGTTTGATGTCTTCGATCTCTCCACTTTGTTTTCATATCCAGATAGTCTCGATATTTTTTGGAACATCGACAAGTATTGAAAATGCATATGAAAAACCTAACTAACTAAAAATTCCTTTAGTTTTCCTTATTTTCTTAAGAGCAAGGTGTGAACAATTGGTTTTGAAATATTAGTTTCACTATAGATCCAGTACATTCAGCCAATGCTGATGTATTGATTATGTGATAAAACCAATATCGTGAAACATACATCTCTAATTGATGGATAACATCCTCAATGACTTAAAGCTATTGTATCCACTTCATTTCCATATCTAGATAGCCTTTCAATCTTCTGATCAGTTGAATAATTTTGCACTACACCAAAAACTTTAAATGGTCGCAGTAAATGGGTCACGATCATCACTCATGACCAGGGGTCATGCTCTAAACCTATGACCCCTGACTATTTATCGTAACCAAATAAGTGACCAGGGATAAGGGTGACATTATTAAGAGGTTTATCGTAGTCTAAAGTTTTGACCAACAGGGTCACGGTCCAAACCTATAACTCCTCGTGACCCAATATGGGGCCAAATGTCTTGTGCTTTTGGTCACACTGGTGGACACGATCATTATCTATGACTCGTAAAGGACCATATACAATTATCAATGGTATTTTGGCACCAAAAATCCCTCCAATTTGGTTATGAAGGTGATCATGATCGATAACCATGACACGCCCGCGGTAATTCCCAATGATCACAGTTCATGGTCTAGAACTGTGACCTAAAGTCATATTTTAAAATAGTAACTTTAGTATTATCATGGTCCCTAGCCCTGAACAATTCTGGAGTTTTAATTGGTCATCTATTGAGTCATGATCCATAATCATGGCCAGTTAACTCATTAAGGGGTCACACAAAGGGTCACGGGCCTTGACAGTGACCCTTTTAAGGTATAAATCAAATAAGAACCCTACATTTTATTTTACCCTTGTGTTTAGGCACATATTCTTCACATTTATCCCCTTAATTTCAGTATTTTTATGATCCCGTGCAGTGTAAGTAGCTTGGATTTGTCTCAAATGTATTCTACTAACCCCTTTTGGCAAGTATTTCGTGTTTTGTGAATTTCTCATGTGTTTTACAGGTATTTCACACAAGTTAGTGCGAAGGAGAGCTCAAAACAGTGAAAGAAACCAAGAAATGGAGAGTTGAAGGGCATTTTCGTAATTTTACAGCCTTAGTCCGGAGATGGGGCCAACTAGAAAGTTTAAGAGTTCTAAATTACAAGAATACTGGAAAAAACGGCACCTCAATCCGAGCTACGGTGAAGAAGTTACGATGTTTTGAAGTTGCGCGATAATGAAAAGTCTGGATGTGCGGATTTCTGTAATTAATTATGCATTTAATGCAGTGCAACTCTTGGAAAACTTGTGCCACAAGCGAAATTTGATGCCAAATTCGTGCAACTTGGTGCTATAAAAGACCAAGCCCTACCTCATTTTCAAGGGGAGTTGCTAGAGAGAGGCTAGGTTAGGAGTAGGTTAGAAGTGCTAGATTAAATTTTAGGTTTAGATTTTGAGAGCAAATTTTCTATTCCTTCAAGAGTTTTCATGAACCCTAGTTTGTAAGAAATTCTGGATTCCATTTCCATTTTTGTTGCTGAATTCAAGTAATATCTTTCCATTCTCTATTTTTATTATTTGCAAATTATTTCCCATGTCTTGTAGATCCATAATTTTGTGTGTGAATTTATTCTTGAACCAAATCATGAGTAGCTAAATTCCCAAGGGTTGGGGTACATGAACTCAATCCAAGGCAAATTATTTATGTAGAAAATAGAGGTTAAATTAAAATATTGATTGAATCGTGAAAGCACCGCTTTATATTTACCTTTGATTTCGTATGGTGCGGGCTTGAACCTCATATACGTAATGCTTAGAATATATAAAGACTGGATTCATTCACCGCTTTATATCTATCTTTGATTTCATATGATGCGGGCTAGATCCCTCATATATGTAATGCTTAGAATGTATAAAGACCGGATCTAGTCAATAATTTTAATTTACAATTCTAGTATTCTATACGGTAATTTGTTAAGGATTGAGGGATTGTACCCTACCTTATTTTCTCCCATTTGTCAGATCTAATTTCTTTTGCACTTTTCAGTTTGTTTTTGTTAAGTAATTTTTTAATATAAATTTTCCCAATTTTTAATCATCTTTTCGTTTCTTTTACGAAATCATTTCAAGATTTAATAATTTTTCTTATTACTATTTGGCAATCTCGATCCCTGTGGATACGATCCCGACTTACCGGGTTTATTACTTGAGCGACAGGCTTGCACTTGAGCCTAGATTGTACGCACTTTTGAGACAAATATTAAGTCGCGTCAAGTTTTTGGCGCCGTTGCCGGGGATTGAAATTGTTAAATTTTTAAGAAAGTTATTTTTATCTACAAGTGATTTCGAAAAGAAAAAAAAATAACAAAAATTGAAAAAAAAAAATGGGTGTCACGTTCTTGAATTGCCCAATTTGAATTGTCTTATTTTAACTCTTTTGGTGGCTTTAATTGTTATGCTAATAATGAGGACGAGGAGGCACTCAAGACTTATGACCATTGGATCAATATCACTAAAGATGATTATATTAAATACAAGCCTAGTGCTGAGAAACTCCAAATTTATCAAAATCAATTGCTTGAAGAAGAAAGACTTGAAAAAGAATATCGCGAAAAAAATCGTTATTGGGAGCAAGAGTTAGATGCATTATTTGAACCCAATGAGGATTTTTTTTCCGATAGTTTTGAAGATGAAGTAAGTTTTCAACCAAATGAGGAATTCGAGGTGCTAGAACCAAGAAAGCCTACTTTGGAAGAACTCTTACTTGATCTAAAAAAGCAATTTGATGACCGTGCTGTTCTCGAGTCGAAAATTATAGCAACTTGCAAGGAGTTGAATGATTATTTGGACAACTTAGAAAAGGTCGAGACTTGCGCTTCACCTAATACTTTTGAGAATGAAATCATTGAAATTGATCCAAGTTCTTTTGAATCTCAACCAATTATAAATATTGCAAAATCTACTGAGGTTGAGGATCATTTGTCTCCTTGGGTCCCCACTATTATCGAACCATTAAATCCATCACAAGAATTGGATGAATGTCTTAAGGATGTTGATCCGCTTCTTGTATGGGAATGTTATTTTGAGATGCTTCATCTTACGGGCCACACACTTAGACGTGTCACTCCACTAGATCCAATTGAAAATTTTGAGGGAAAAAATTTTGAGGACACCAAGCAAGAGAGAGAGCTAGAGGAGTTGAGCCTAGCAGAGTTTGAGCGCGAGTTTGGACAGGTAGATGCAAGCCTTACTGATGAAGTCCAATCTTTCTGGGCCTCAATTTGTCATTTGGACGAAAGCGAGTGGGACAATAGAATTGATGCATTCCTCCTTCCCAAACCTTCACCCATACCATTTGAGTCTTCGGAGGTACTTGAAGATACGACTCAAATATCGTCCGACTTAGAGACCAACACACGTGCTACGCAACAAGAGGATCATTTTCCGGTTTATGAGGACAAGCACTCTATGCTTAAATTGTTTTCTAATATGGATTGTTCCTTTTTGTGTGCCCCTCTCCCCATACTACTTGAAAAATCTTTGGAACGTGATTCTATATTTCTTGGATCCCAATGGGACTTGTCCTCTTATGCACCAAAATCCTTCATTATCCCCCTAAATTTTGTAATTGGTGATGGTTCATTTTTTAAACTTTTCACATGCCTTCGGTTTTTCAAACAGAATTCTTATTTTTCGGGAGGCATGCATCCTAATGAGGGTACACCATTAATCCCTCAAAGTCAAATTGTATTTTGGGTGGACCCTCAAATTTTTTGACTTCTAGTGTATGATTTATTAGCCGTTCAAATTGTAGGTTGTACATAATTAGTTTTTTTTCTTTTTATTTTTCTTTCCGTTTTTAATAGTGTAGTGTCATTAGTTAAAGTTTTTGTTATTATTTTTGCTATGCTTGGTTCTAACATGTTTTGTAGATTTATTGGACTCGCACTGATCGGGGATCACTTCATTTGGGTAATATCTTTCTTTTCCTCTCTTTATGTTGGGTTCTTGATTCGCATTGAGGACAATTCAACATTTAAGTTAGGGGGTGTGGGATATTCTTCCCATTTATTGTTTAGATTCATTGATTCGATCACATGTTCTTTCCAAGTGTGTTTTTTTTAGAAAATTTTGAAAAAAAATAAAAAATAAAAAATTTAGAAAAAGTCAAAAATATTTTTGTTCAAAATAAATAAGAATTGGAATTTAAATTTTTCAAAAATATCACCTTTATTCTATTTAAAGTCTTAAATTGTTAAATCTCAATTGCACTAAGCCAAAATTGACCGAAGATGGAAATTGAAAGAAAATTGACGACTTTACGAATAAGTGTGGAGATTAGTCCAAACCGGTGAGATTTCGAGCCTTTCAATTTTTTATGAGTTTTTAAATAAATCCGAGTTTATGATTAACTCAAAGTTCTTTTCAGCGTTTTAATAAGTCGTTGATGATCTCAATCCTTTGTTTTGATCGGTTATGGGAAATGTGTGAGATGTTGTCTCGAAATTCGTGCTAAATATATCTCTAAACTTAATTAATCTCGAGATGCATATGGTAATGTGATTAGCAATTTGGACGATGAAGTAGACCATCATTTGTTACCCAAAAATATTAGCCATAAAAAGATGTGAAAAATTATCCCTTTGCAACCCACTTTGAGCCAAATAAAATTTATCCTTTCGTTTGATAACCCGAAAAACCCAAATAGCCCGGAATTGTGAAAATTGAGAAAATTTATCAAGTAAGTCCAAATTGTGCAATAAAAAGGGGCAAGAAGAAAAAAATAGAAATGCTCAACAAAAAAAGAAAAATAGCAAGAAAAAAAATAAAAAAAAAAGAAAAAAAAAGAGAAAGAGAAAAATGAGCAAATGCCTGAAAAGGCACAAATGGACGTCATAAGGAAATTTTCCAATTACGAATAGCCCATGTATTCTCATTTTTACCCTTTACACTTTATGACCCAAGAAAGTCCTAATCGAGTCCGAATGGCGAAATTAATTACCGCATGGAGAGCTAAGACATGAAAAGATAATATGAGAGATTAAATGGTGTGAACTAGAGGTGATGTTCCCGTTTCCTAATAACTGTAATCCGATGATGAGATCTTTTCACCATAAATTTCCTTCTTTTCAATTTTGTATGCATGAATTTGTGTCCAATATATTTACTCTTTATATCATGCATACCGAGAGAAAATAGCCACAATCCGAGTGATTCGTTTGTGAGTGAATCCGTAAGAATTTGAATCAAAACGAATTTTCGGAAAGTAACGTAATGCTCAATCAGTGGAAATTTGAGGTTTAATTTTTGGCTTTGCACACACACACTACGGTTTGAGACAGTTGAATATGAGTTGATGGTGATTATTTTTTCGAAAAGTTTAAATTGTACAATTTTTAAATATTTTGATATTTATTTGAGTCAATAAAGAATTTTGTGGGTAAATTCACTGCAAACCCTCACGAGACAAAACTCGTCCTACTAGGGTAACCTAGAGGTTTAAAGGCTTGTTGCATACGCTAAATGCAATCGCGTGCCTGCGAAAGTGGAATTTTATTTTAATAAAGGAATTTTCAAGAGTAGAATTTTGGTTAGGATTCATATACATTGCTCGGGACGCGCAAAGTTCTAAGTTAGGGGGTGTGTTTAGGCACATATTCTTCACATTTATCCCCTTAATTTCAGTATTTTTATGATCCCGTGCAGTGTAAGTAGCTTGGATTTGTCTCAAATGTATTCTACTAACCCCTTTTGGCAAGTATTTCGTGTTTTGTGAATTTCTCATGTGTTTTACAGGTATTTCACACAAGTTAGTGCGAAGGAGAGCTCAAAACAGTGAAAGAAACCAAGAAATGGAGAGTTGAAGGGCATTTTCGTAATTTTACAGCCTTATTCCGGAGATGGGGCCAACTAGAAAGTTTAAGAGTTCTAAATTACAAGAATACTGGAAAAAACGGCACCTCAATCCGAGCTACGGTGAAGAAGTTACGATGTTTTGAAGTTGCGCGATAATGAAGAGTCTGGATGTGCGGATTTCTGTAATTAATTATGCATTTAATGTAGTGCAACTCTTGGAAAACTTGTGCCACAAGCGAAATTTGATGCCAAATTCGTGCAACTTGGTGCTATAAAAGACCAAGCCCTACCTCATTTTCAAGGGGAGTTGCTAGAGAGAGGCTAGGTTAGGAGTAGGTTAGAAGTGCTAGATTAAATTTTAGGTTTAGATTTTGAGAGCAAATTTTCTATTCCTTCAAGAGTTTTCATGAACCCTAGTTTGTAAGAAATTCTGGATTCCATTTCCATTTTTGTTGCTGAATTCAAGTAATATCTTTCCATTCTCTATTTTTATTATTTGCAAATTATTTCCCATGTCTTGTAGATCCATAATTTTGTGTGTGAATTTATTCTTGAACCAAATCATGAGTAGCTAAATTCCCAAGGGTTGGGGTACATGAACTCAATCCAAAGCAAATTATTTATGTAGAAAATAGAGGTTAAATTAAAATATTGATTGAATCGTGAAAGCACCGCTTTATATTTACCTTTGATTTCGTATGGTGCGGGCTTGAACCTCGTATACGTAATGCTTAGTATATATAAAGACTGGATTCATTCACCGCTTTATATCTATCTTTGATTTCATATGATGCGGGCTAGATCCCTCATATATGTAATGCTTAGAATGTATAAAGACCGGATCTAGTCAATAATTTTAATTTACAATTCTAGTATTCTATACGGTAATTTGTTAAGGATTGAGGGATTGTACCCTACCTTATTTTCTCCCATTTGTCAGATCTAATTTCTTTTGCACTTTTCAGTTTGTTTTTGTTAAGTAATTTTTTAATATAAATTTTCCCAATTTTTAATCATCTTTTCGTTTCTTTTACGAAATCATTTCAAGATTTAATAATTTTTCTTATTACTATTTGGCAATCTTGATCCCTGTGGATACGATCCCGACTTACCGGGTTTATTACTTGAGCGACAGGCTTGCACTTGAGCCTAGATTGTACGCACTTTTGAGACAAATATTAAGTCACGTCACCTTGGTAAAATCTGACAAATCTTTTTCTCTCTCGATGACTTCATTCTCTCGACAACAAATATTTTTAGGTGACTTCTTTCTCCACCCAAAGGTACTCCTTTCATTGTCTTTGTGTTTATATGTGTGTGTGTTCATTTTCTATGTTTATGTGTGTGTTTGTTTATTTTATGTGTTTATGTGTCCCGTCTGTGTTTTTATTGTGTTTTGTGTGTGTGTTCTATGTGTGTATGCGTGTTCATTATTAAATTCTTGTTAGAGATATGACCCAAGTTACCCTTAGATATTGTATTAGTTAGAATTGTATATAAAAACTAATGTTCTATAATTATGTTCTTGGAAATCCATGAAATAGACAATTTAGAAGGAGTACAGAATAATCTTGTGTTGAATTGTTGGTTTGATGGTTGTTCGGTTAATGGTTTGATACAAATGATGGATACTTAAAATGCTCACTCCATTGATTCTTTATAATAAAAGTTTAACTAAATGATGTAGTGTTTAGAATAAAGTCATTTGTTGTGCCTTCACACCCTTGTATATATATTTTCTCAGGAAAAATGAGTCACAATAGTGATTACTGAAAATAAGAGTACGAGAGCGTGCAATTTGACTGCACTAAAACATCTCCAATTTACAATCATGGTAATAGGAAAAATGAACATTTAATTACCTTACAAATCATGGAGTTCATATCTCGCAAGACTACCTATTAGACCGTATTCTTTTTACATCGCCAGAATGCTGGGATGAGGCAATAAAGAATATATTTTCATGCATAATCCCGATAGGGTACTGACGTTGGTGAGAGAGTTAGAAAAGGATAACAAAATATTCATCCTTGTGGATACAATTCTGTAAAGAGAGCATTTACCTAGATTATTATGTTTCGCGAAATATGCATATTAAAAACGAGCTTGCAAATTAGTTGAGAAAAAGGATTCCGAGTTCATGTCATTGGACCTTTATGTGTGTCAATCATAGACACGCTTTTGTCTACTTGGCCGCGTGATTTTTTTAATGATTTTTAAAATCTAATACTAATTGGATTGAAATCAGACACATTGAGCATGTTTTAAAAGTTATCGAAAAGGTACATACATACACAAACACACACACACACACACACACACACACACACACACACACACACATATATATATATATTTGTAAATTGTATTTTCTTACATACGTCGCTAATTTTTTTACTGATAGGAAATGTCGAACAAAAACGAAAACAACCAAAAAAATAGTGGAACACCGCCATATGACCGATCTCCTACACCACAAGTTCAATTCTCAACTCCTGGGATATATCCATACTCTACTCCGTCGGACATTCATTTTACTCCAACTCTGACTCCCCCAACTAAAAAAAACATGCCAATCAGACACCCCCAACTTCAGTTACGAGGGATCACAAGCCAACCCTAGGAAACGGATTTATTTCTCCATTGGCGAGAACAATCCAATCAGTGATAAAGGTAATTTTTTACTTTTGAAAAGCCATTGTCTAACTTTTAAAAAGATGGTTGTGGGCATTGGGGGTGCATACAACTAGACAAAGGTTGATTCTTCCTTAAAGGGTGACATTTGGGATCAAGAGAATAAGACATTTTCATTCCCAACCGGTTCGAAGTCGATGGTTCTTTCCAAGGTAGATGATTCTTTGAAAACCTATCGAAGAATTTTTTTCCCCAAGGTGGAAACGAGTTACGATATTTTAGGGTTGAAAGAAAAAGTTACCAAAAATTTTGAAATGCCTACTAACCAATGGAACGACTTCTTGGAGAATGAGTCCAGGGAGGGAAAACTGAATGGGAGGTTGAGTCACGGGAACCTTCCACTGGACAAACTCCTCCTGCGAGACCAACGTAATATGTAGGAACTGACCGCGTAATCACGGGATGACCGATTTGAGAACATGACCAAAAATTGCAAAAAGTTAGATTTAGACTTGAAAACATGTCGTTGAAGGGTGAAAATGTAAAATAATCCCCAAATGCTCCCGTAAGAGGCACAAAAACCTTCCACGAGACAAACCTAACACGTAGCAACTGATCGTGTAATCACGGGATGCCCAGTTTGAGAACATGATTAAAAATTGTAAAAATTTAGACTCAGGCTTGAAAATATGTCGTTAAAGGGTGAAAATGAAAAACAGCCCCCAAATGCCCTCGCAATAGGCATGAACACCTCCCAGGGGACCAAAGTAACACATAGTAACTGACCATGTAGTCACGGGATGCCTAGTTTGAGAAAATGATCAAAAATTTCAAAAAGTTATTCTTAGGCTTAAAAACAAGCTGGTGAAGGGTGAAAATACAAAACAACCCCCAAACGCTCCCGTAAAAAGGTGCGAATGCCTGCCATGGAAACAACGTAACACGTAGGAACTAATCGCTTAATCATGACATGCCTCGTTTGCGAACATGACTAATAATGGAAAAAAGTTAGACTTAGGCTTGAAAACATGCTATTGAAGGGTGAAAACATAAAACAACCCCCCAAATGCTTGCATGAGAGACACGAATACCTCCCACGGGACAAATGTAACATAAAGTAACTGACCGTGTAGTCACAGGATGCTCAATTTTAGAACATGACCAAAAATTGTAAATAGTTAGGCATAGGCTTGAAAACATGCTGTTGAAGAGTGAAAACGCAAAATAGCCCCCAAAAGTCCCCGCAAGAGGAACGAATGCCTCTAATGGGACCAATGTAATACATAGCAACTGACCGTGTAGTCACGGGATGCCCAATTTTCGAACATTACCAAAAATTGCAATTAGTTAGACTTAGGCTTAAAAATATATCGTTGAAGGGTGAAAACATAAGACAACCCCCAAACGCCCCCGTAAGAGGCACAAACACCTCCTAGGGACCAATGTAACATGTAGCAACTGACCGCATAGTCACTGAATGCCCAATTTGAGAACATGACCAAAAATTGCAAAACGTTAACCTTGGGTTTGAAAACATGTCATTAAAGGGTGAAAATATAAAACAGTCCCCAAATGCACCGACAAGAGGCAAGAACACCTCCTACGAGACCAACGTAATACATGGAAACTGATTGCATAGTCATGGGATGCCTAGTTTGAGAACATGATAAAAAATTACAAATAGTTAGGCTTAAGATTAAAAACATGTCGTTAAGGGGTGAAAACAAAAAATTGCCCCAAACGCCCCTACAAGAGGGATGAACACCTCCCACGGAACCAACGTAACACGTAAAAATTGACCGCGTAGTAATGGAATGCCCAGTTTAAGAACATGACCAAAAATTATAAAAAGTTAGACTTAGACATGCAAACGTACCGTTGAAGGGTGAAAACGCAAAACAATGCCCAAATGCCCTAGCAAGAGGCATGAAAACCTCTCACGGGACCAACATAACACGTAGTAACTTACCATGTAGTCATGGGATGTATGTTTTGATAACATGACTAAAAATTTCACAAAGTTAGACTTAGGCTTACAAACATACCGTTGAAGGGTAAAAATGCAAAACAACCCCTAAATGCCCCCTTGAGAGGCATGGACACCTTCCACGGGATCAACATAACATGTAGCAACTAGCCGCATAGTCATGGGATGTTCAATTTGAGAACATGACCAAAAATTACAAAAAATTAGACATAGGCTTGAAAACATGTCGTTGAATGTTGAAAATACAAAACATCCCCCAAACACCCCTGCAAGAGGCACGAACACCTCCCACGGGACTAACATAACTCGTAGCACGAACACTTTTAATTTTTTTATTGGGTCACAATTTTGGACTGTGACCAAAAGTTTTTTTTTCAAATAAAAAAGTAGGGGTCATGGTTATTAATTGTAACTAGCCCTGCGACTAAAAGAATTTTTTTTAAATAAAAAAATATTGATCATGGTTATTGATCGTGACCAACTCCGTGACAATGGTGAGAGTAATAAAAATCTCTCTATGGGTCACGGGCCTGGATTGTGACCCAACGTGGTGCCCTAGTTACATGTGATGACCGTGAACCACGTTCTCCCCTGTGAGTCATGGGTAGCAATCGTGAACCATAATTTTGTCACGAGTGAAGACTCTGACCCACGTTGGTGGTCACAAGTCAAAACCGTGAACATTGGCGATATATGGTGTAGTGTTGATTAAAAAAGTATAAATAGTATAGGGTTTGAGTGCTCATAATTTATTGAAAGAGGATAAAAATGAATACTGAATGCTACTAGGATTCAAGTATATTTATAGATGGAAGAAATGCATTTAGAGAAATTGGATAATACAAATGTCATGTTGTTTCATGATCTAACTTTTCAGATATTGAATCCACCCTTTTAGCTTATGCGGAGCTCATTAATTAACTTTATTGAATACGAAGTCTTTCATATTTACTATCTGAAAAGTAGTGTCACTTCTCCTCGCAGTGCACGAATCAAATCCATCACAATGAAGCAAATAATTCCAATTACGAAGAAGATAGTTTCAATGTTTACATAAATACATCTCATTTTTGTAGTCCTCACTAGGGGAGCAAACAAAATTTTAATAATTATCAATATAAAATAATAATTTCTAATTTCCCCTAGCGAGGACTACCTAAATAACATATAAATATATGTAGAGACATTGGTAACAGTTAGATCAAATAATGCAATACATTTTGAATTTTTTTAGTATTGCACAATAAAATTTTAATATTTATTCATTACTATTGTGTTTATTAACCAAGATGTGAAATTTCGCAGTGAGAATTCATACTTCAAAATGACACCGTAAACTCTCACAACAAAATTATAAAAAAATTGCTATATGAATCCATTACACATAGACAAGCTCTTCAACTACCATCAATTTATATATAAATCATAATTATTTTTAATACAAGCCACACATTTTCCAAGGAGTGGGATATTATCTGCTTCTATAAATATTTTGTAAATTTGGCTATAACATGTCATTATCTCTAACTATTCTATAATTTAAATATATATTTTCTCTCTATAAATTAGTTACAAAATGGTGGAGATGTTTGATCTAAGTGATGAATTGCTAATTAGAATGTTTTCACTATTGTCTATTACAGAGATTTTGAAGGCATTTGTTGTTTGAAAAAAATTATGAAAATATATTTACATGATCATACACTAGATAAAATTTACATGGGAGATATACCCATTAAAAATTACTTTATGAAATTTACATTTCTAATTACTTTTTTCAAATGTAAGATTGAAACTACCACGAGTAACACCCCATATTTTGAATGACTTTTAAAATGGGATTAATTAGAATTATTTTGTGGGATAATTAAAAATGAATCCAAATTTAAATATTACTCGGGAATAAAGAAATATGTGATTTATGTTGAATATTAATTAGTGATTAGAAGTAATATATGGTTATGACTTTACATATGATTATGACTTTATAAAATTATCGCAAGTTACGAATACGATAATTTTGGTAAATAAATCAGAACGCGCGTGTGAGTCGTGTCGAGACTATATTTTTATGAAATGAAAAGTAACTTATTTTCATGTCATTCGAATGATCATTTCTAGTACGCCAAAGTGTCCGGAAGGGTTTAGATAGTCAGAAAATTCTAACCGGGGGATTAATTTGGGACCAAATCGACACCCCGGAGGGGTATTTTAGTCAGTTGCCAAAATAGGTGAATAGTACCTATGATTTTGTTGTGGTCTTATGTAAGTGTAGAGTTTTTATAATTGAGTTTCATTCAACAAAAATAAAGGAAAAGACTTAGAGGAGAGTGAGATACTTTTCTAGGAGAGGAAGAGGCTTTTCTAGGAGACCAAGAGCCAAGAGTCACCTTCCATCGCCACCATAATCAGAAGTTGATCGAAAAAATGAGGAACATCCCTAGAATAATCTTCCCCAATGGTTCAGACCTTCGAATTAGATCCAAGTGGTTAATTATTCCAAATTATAACATGTATATTGTCCATGTTAGGCTAAACATGAAATTCAGAAAAGATGAATCTTAATGATCTTAATTGAATCCTTGAAATGAAAGCTAATTAGGATTGATCTCTTTTCAAATATAGAATCAAATCCATGAAATTTGGGTATATTTGGTGAACAAATTTGGGATTTATAATAGTTCTTGAATAAGGATGATGAATTAAGAGTTTTTTGAATTTTCATGAAATTAACTTGATTTAATGGAAACTCCTTGATGATGTTGTACTGTTTAGATTTTAGAAATCATTCATATACCTTGATATATCATTTGTGATGATTGATGGGGAGTTTGGGATCAATTGGTGATGGTTTTGAGGAAGAAAAAGATTGAAACCCATAGCCATTAAAATGCAGAATTTTGCAGACCTCTAGGGGAGAATCGATTAGGACCAGGACGAATCGATTCATTGGTAAGGGCGAATCGATTCAGCCCATGTCAAATCGATCCGGCTGCCCAAATTTGGACCAATTTTCCCCTTTGATTATTATTTTTGTGGGATCGTTTGGGATTTGATTACGGGATTAAATTCTTAGACTAATCGGAGTATAGGGGCATATCAGTAGGCCATGTTAATGTAGGGACTTAGTCCTATAAGATGGCCTAAAGGGTTAAATTAAATTAGGTATTATTGAGGAATAAACCTAATTTGAAGATAAATTTAATTCACGAAAATTCGAGAATTATAATGAAATTGACCAGTAGGGTGTAGATGCTTACCTACTGAATTTATACGAGGAATAAATGATACCTTTCGAGTGATGAGGAAAGCTCGAGAATATATCTTAAGAAGTAAAGTCATAATCTATAAATACGTAGGATATTCGAGATATAAATATACTGCGTATGGGACTTATTATATGGGTTGTGCATATGCCCTATATATATATATATATATATATATATATATATATATATATATATAAGTTAAATGAATACCTATATGATGATTTGTGTTGTGTATTACATACCTAGCTGATTGTTATCAGCGTGGAGGTTTCGTATTGTGGATGATCTTATCCCGATGAGCCCATTGGGGGGGGGGGGATTTTAAATTCATACCCTGAGCATAGGACCTCGAACACGTGTTATCGGTGAGAATGATAGTTTCGACGGTTGAATGGGAGCGTAGGTATGCGCGTGACACATTTGGCTGGGGAGTATGCTCGTCTCCAATTCATGTGTTATGAGATTTATGGTTCGTGAGAGACGTAGAACCAACAGTCCTTTATACAGCGAGAGATGTATTAGGACATGATATCAGAGTATGCATACACTGCAGCTGTGTTTGGGAGGTGCCATATTAGTATACGTAATAATGTGATATATATATATATATATATATATATATATATATATATATATATATATGTGTGTGTGTGTGTGTGTGTGTGTGTGTGTGTGTGTGTGTGTATGTGTGTGTGTGATTTAATCTGCTGCGTGGAATTAGTAGATGAAAAAGATTAATGAAATCTAAATTGAATTAAGTAAGTGAGTACTTAATCCTAAATCTTTGAAAAGTCTAGTTCATATTATAGAGAAATGAACATGTATAATTATCATACGTATTGTGTGGGAAATATGGGGACATGATACAAATTAGAATCATAATGACTCTTGTTTCAAACTAGTAGTTGGGAAGCCTTAACTAGGAGGATTATGAGGTACATTAGGCGTGCACTCTAGATGAGAGGTGAGATTCTCAAGCGAGTGCCCGAGGAATTAAAATGTACATAATAATTGCTTAATTGCACTCGTTAAGCACTTACTATTTCTAAAATATTTTACAATCGGGCTCTGATCCGTTTTCTTGCATATTCTCTTTTCTATTGTATCTTTTATATTAGGTGTCCAGCCACAGGGACGCCCAACGTAGAGTATTGGATATTCGACGTGCTATGGATGCTATGGGAGTTACAGATTTTTCATTAAAGGATTCTATTCTAATGATTCAGACATATGTAGTATCTATTTCATTTAGGGTATGTCACCCATGATTCTAGTTATTCCAATTCTACTACAGACATTGTACTTACTTATGCCGGTATTGTTATATTCGGTTTTATTTGGATGATGGTATTGAGACATTTAAACTGGAGAGTTTATTCCAGTTACATTGACTTCAGTTGTTATGTCACTTAATTATTTTTCATTATTGTGGAATGGATTTACAGGATCAATTGTTTACATTGTAAAAATGGATTTTAGTAAATTTAAAAATTGAAAAAGTTTTTACACTAACTTAACTAACTATTAGGTGATTATTACGGAAGTTATTTTTCGACAGTGATGCTAATAAGGAACCAACTGGATATTCAGAATTAATTCAATAAAGGACTGATCACTCGATATTTAATTGAGTGGGGTGTCACGGGTGGTATCAGAGCATCAGGTTCTAGAGTCTTTAGGATCTGTACGGCTTAATATGCTTTCTGCTTAGAGTCCTTTGATAGAGAGCCCTATCATTAGGACTATTTCATTCTCATTTGTACATTTACGACTTCAGCTATTTTTTGATATTTTAAATCGAATGCTGATGGAAATATTTCTCACTCATTTATGACGCCTCCTCGACATGCACGATGAGCTTCCGGTGCGGCGCGGCCAGCACCACAGCCTGCTCCAGCTCAGGACACTATGAACGCTGCAGAGGTTGCTGCCATGGTTTCTCAGGCAGTTAATGTAGCGTTAATGGTTGCTCAGCAAGCACCACCACAGGCGCAGGCCATGCCACCAGCACCAGCATAGATGTTTCCCACTACTTGGGAGCGTGTTAGGGATGCCTTTCAAAAGGCGCATCCTCCATAGTTCTAGGGGTTCCGATGTTGTCACTTCTAGCTAATGGAAGAACAAATCCAATGGAATCTGAGGATGTATAAGTGCACGGAGATATATAAGCAAATACTAGCTACTTTTAAGCTTGTTGGGGCAGCTTTACATTAGTGGGAGTCTTTTACCATAGCAGAGGAGAGAGATACTATGCCTATTCAGGACTTCTGGGCGCGTCTTGATCGCAAATATTTTCCTTCTTCCGTTTAAAGTGAGATGAGGAGGAAACTTTTAGACCTCATCCCGGAGGGGAAGTCAGTTGCTGAGTATGAGGAAGAATTTACTAGGCTGACCAATCTGGTACTAGGAGAGGTACCCACTGAAGAGAAAATGATTCAGATGTTCATGGATGGCCTTAATTGGAGGATTCAACAACATCTTTTAGGTAATCTTTCATTACAGACTTATGCAGATGTACTGAATGTTGCGTTACTTCACTTCCAAGACCACCACTTTCATGTTAAGGGAAGTAAGCGGGGGACTGAGTCCAGTCAGTAGGCAGGACTGGGGGAGGCAATGCCAGTGGAACACCATCAGCTCATGGTCAACATAAATAGGGTGAGTAGAGTTCCTATTAGGAGGATTATGCTGACAAATTAAGATCGGGAGGCCTTTATTTTGGGCAGGGAGGTAATAGGTAGGGCCACCAAGGCCAACAACACATTCATCAGGGCCAACAGGTCCAAGGGAGAGGTGGAAATGGTTAGAAGATCCGAGGCGAGCAGGGTCGAAATGGAGGGCAGTTTTTTGGCAGATGTTTCACTTATGGCAAGACTGGCCACAGGAAACAGGATTGCCAAGATAAGGTCAAGACACCCCATCAACGGGGTGCTCACCAGGAGCCACAGAGGCCTATGTTTCCATTCGCTCTCCCAGCACTGGCTCAAGTTCCAGCACTGCCTGTCATTCCAGTTAATCGCGCAGCCCCACCACAGTAGTGGCGGTTACAATATGGTCATATGTACAACGTCCAATAGGTAGCAGTTTAGTAGACACCACACGTAGTTGAGGGTATATTTTCTATATATGGGGCTATAGGGTGTATTTTGTTTGACACGGGGGACTCATATTCATTTGTAGCCCCTAGATTTGCACGGCTCGTAGGGTTATCAGACACGGCCGATAGTACTGTTACTTTTGTAGACTCGCCGATGGGTAGTGGGACACCTATTTTCTTTATATGTTGGAGTGTGAGTATAGATATTGGGAGTCTGATTTTATCGACCGACAATTGTCTACTAAAATTGGAGAAATTAGTTCTCTTAAAAGGATGTTGAATGAACAACAACATTTTGAAAAAGAGAACTCGTCACTTCTTGAGGAGATTGGTGAATTGATGGGTAAGTTGGATACTCACAAAAATATTTGTAATTTATTTGAGGGGGGAGTTGAAGAGGGAGCTTCCTACGTGAAGGAGTTAGAAGATGAGAGTATATTAATGAGTAATGACATTTAAAATCTGAATAAAAAGCGAAGTAACAAAGAGGCTGAAATGTTGAAGAGAGAATTGAAATGGGAGAAAAAGAGATGGAGATTAGTTAATTTGAGAAAAAGTCAGGAGAAAACTACAAAGGAGCTAGAGTCTTTGACGAATGAACTCAATCTTATCTTAAAGGAGGTCCTCCCATTCGAATTGAATGTTAAGGCACTTTCTATGTATAAGAGAATTAAAAAATGGACAGATCGAATCCTAGCAATACCATAATTGAAATTTGATTATGGAGTTGGAGTGGGGAAAAATGCAACTAGGCTGACACGGCACGCTAACAAAAAGCAAAAGTCAACAAGCGATGATTCGTAAAAAATGTCACCATGTGTATCTCACCGCACACACCGTCAATGATGAATAGAGACGATGGAGAAAATTCGAAGAGAGTTGCAATTTTACTTAAAGAGATTACAGTATCTACTGTTAAAAATGACATGCAAATGAAGCTACAATTGAACAAAGGCCCGGTAGTCAAACACATAAAAAATATTGTAGAGACAAACTTCGACTATTTTGGGATAAGAGTAGTGAAGAGTATGTGATTAGTTTTACCTTTTTTTTCTTATTCCGTAATGTAATAAAAATAGTGCACTAACATGAATGTGTGAATGCAGGTCTACATTGTGGGAAGGTAATGCTCCACTGTCAGTGGTGTCGAAGGTTGACGCGTTGGATATATTACAACCTAGGGCCATCTTAAAATAGTAAGTCGTGCAGCAACAATACTTGTTTTTTGTAGCTTTTATATTTTGACAATTTTTGTCTGTGGCAACAAGTATCACCTAACATAGTTGTGAAAAAATGGTTCATACATTAACAGACAATAAACAATGCAACTAAAAATCTGGTTTTTTGGAGAAATTATTTGTTATCTAATCTGGTAGATTTTTTTATAGGTACATTAGCCGCTACAGTCTGTCATACATAGATGTCATCACTATTTTACATTATAAGTCTGTAAAAACTATAATGTTGCATAGATACTAAATTTAGTGTATGTAAATGGTGTTAAATTTTCTCGTAGATACCCACCATTGACGTTCTTTTGTTAATTCATATGCACCCATGTTTATACGTTAATGTTCGCCTATATAGATACCTCAACTATTTGGGGAATAATTACTCGTTGTACTTGTAAATTAGTGAGTATTTTAAGCATTAACATTTTTTATAATATAGTGTACATATTTATAGCAATTATAAACGGTTGAATGAATTTTCAACAATACATTTGTGGAAAATATACAAGTAGATTGATATAACATTGGTTATTTTATATTTTCCAGGTCATAAATAGTTTCGGAGAAATTATTTGAGACAAATATAAGAAAGTGCACAATATGTCACCCCCTTTCTTCATGATGTGTAGGAACAAATTTCCATTAGAGTGATTTATTTGTAATTGGCTAAATTCCGGACAAAACTGTATGAGTCTAGGCTAGTTTTTGATCAGTGATTCCTTAAGGACTATGACATTACAAGTTGAAGAACATGCGGTTAAATCTTTGAAGATAATATCATGCCGAGTTTAATTCTTCACATTCAGTTTGTTCTAGATCACTCGAGTATGGATGCTCAGTGGTTTATGGATTTAGAATCTTGTTCTAAATAATGGATGCTTTAAAATGGTTTTTGAATGTTTTTAATATTTGTAATTAAAAATTATAATTTGGGAAAACGTATTTTAAACATTTCTAAGTCAAATTATTTTTAGCAATTTTGAGGAATTATTTTTAAAATAAAAATCAAGTTTCAGCAGTTGTTCAAACGATATGGTGATGTCACTCAAACGACTTGTTGCCTCTAATTTTGTTTTCATTCTTTGAGTAATCTTTCTAGTCAGAAATAACTATAGAACTTTGCCAAAACTTTTTCAGAAGAACAGTTTGCAAAAATTCCCAAAAGTTTTTCCATCATCCGGAGTTTATTCAAGATCGAATCTCACAAATTCAAAGCTTGTGATCTTGAACATATTTACCAGAAGATAGTTCTTTAATCATTACAAATATGATGACTACGATTATTGGGCATACTCGAGGGTGTGCCTTGTGGAAGAAGAAGAACTGTGGTTCTAGACGATTCTTGCAGGAGTCCTTTGCTGAATAACGATGTGGCCTTTGTGGATTTGCTGCGATAGATTCATTGGAGATCTCTCTATGTATTTGTAATTTGTGATTTACAGTTCATAGTGAAATAAATATTTTTACCTAAAAGGTTTTTTTTCCCCTGAAATTGTTTCTTTTACCTACATGCTTTATTTATTTAATGCTTTAAATTACTTAGATGCGTGTTTAGGGTTTAAGAAAGATAAAATTGGTTTAATTAAATTGATTCTCATATTTGGTGCATAATAAAATTTGAGAAAATTTTTGAAAAAATTGTCTTTACCTAAAGAACACACAGAAGGACCTGAAAGTGCATTCTCAAATTGGTATCAAAGCTTATTGCACTATTTTACTGTGTTTGTGATCCCGTGTCTTTAGGTATGCCTTTCAGAGGATTTAATGATTTTAGAATACATGTGTTTGAAGGGTATAATTGGAAATCACGTATGAAGTCTGTACTTAAGACCTCGGTTAAAAAGGATGACTCTGAGAGGTGTCTTTGCTGTGAGGGATTCGATCATAGGATAGATGAGTGCCCCCACTAAACTAAGAGAGAGTGTTAGTGAACCGATAAATTGTATGTCTACCCTTAGTGAGAGTGACCCGAAAGAGGAAAACTTTTATGCTAGTAAGAGAGACCTTCCCACCTTCTAATCATGTGACTGATGACGACAAATCTTCTGACGAAGATAATTCTTTGCATGATTCTTTCGCAGTCACAGGTTATGATGCCCAAGAAAGTGAGGGTGATGTGAGTGAGGATGAGAGTGAGGATAAGAGAGACTTTCAAGCTGCCTTCAATTAATTATATGAAGAAACTTTGAAGGTAAAGAAGGCAAATTTAAAGTTAGAAGCCGAGTTGAAAGAACATTCCATAAAAAATAATAATACTGAGGCATTAATTAAGAATCGTGGGGCACGTGAGAAGACTCTTCGGGAGAAGCTAAAATATATCGAGGGCGAGAGAGATAGTCTTCGAGGGTTAATGGAGGATATGAAAATGGATCTTCTTGAGTTTGAGTATTCTAGACATTTACTTGAGTCGAGGATTGTTGAGCTTGAGGAAATATTGAGAGATTCATCTAAGGTTAAGTTTGATTTGGAGGATAGGTCAAAAAGGTTGGATAGGATTTTAGGCACCGTCCAAATCAATGGTGATAGGTGTGGTATTGGCTTCGATAATCATGTTGCACCCATTCCCAAAGACAAAACCATGAAAGCGAGAGAACCACCTAGGAACATTAGGAAAGAACCTCCTAGGAACATTAGGAGAGAGCTACCTAGGAACTTTAAAAATAATCATCATGTAGGAAACACTCCCCGCCGTATCTACACTTGCATTCATTGCAGTAGGAGAGCTCATCTTAGACGATTTTGCTATGATCTTAAGAATGCGCCTTAAAAGTCTAACAATAAGGCCGTTCTAGTTCCCAAAACCCCCCACCACTCACTTCATAGCTACTTGGGTAAGGAAATCGGATTTAGAGGCTTTAAGTATTAGGCTCGGTGATACTCGTGTCATTGCTCATGGTTCTCCCCATATTACACCTTACGGTTGAGCATGTTCATCGGTTTATCATTCTCTAGTCTGTCATCTTGATATGTTTTATATGACGTGTATCTCTTTGTATTATATTTTTCATTTATTTGAGTCTTCTTGAAAAATACAAAAAGATTTTTGGTTTTAAATATTTTTGAGAAAAATACAAAAAGATTTTATTTTTGGGTCAAAAATATTTTTAGAAAAACACAAAAAGATTTTCATTTTCTTTTTGTGTCGGGAGTTTTTCATGTTTAATATGGCATATTAGTGTGCTTGGACCCCCATCATTTCATTATCCATGTGGGTAGGACATTTGGTCATAACTGTTGATGTGTTGAATGATCTTAACCATTGTTTTAATGGGGTTGTTTCGAAGTTGATATGCATTTGGATTCGACTTTGTATATATTCCATCCTTGCACACATGCACGAATTTATATGAATATTTGACATCTCATGCATATTTGAGATTGGTGAGGCGTTCTTATCTCAATTTTGTCATCTATGTGTAATTAGACTAAGGAGGAGGTGTGCATGTAAGAACCATTTACCGTGAGGATTAATATTGCATACAATGAAAAAATGATGAGCATTCATGGGAAAAGGCTGCGAGAGTACTATTAACTCGTCGTGAAATCCACCGTTTAAAATAGCCAAAGAAAAAATTATGGCAATAAAAAGAATCATATTCCAAAAGAGGGCCAATAGGATTTCTCTAAGTTGAGAAAAATAGAAACCTCAAAAGAGCTTGAAATATATATATATATATATATATATATATATATATGAGGAAGTTTGGTTGAAAAATTAAACGGTTTTCACCATGAATCCTTATATTGAAAATCTTATCAATATGTTATTGTTTGTAGAATCGTCAAAATTCCGGATTTGTATGCTTATTAATTGTTTAGTTCATTTATCTCAATATATTGATTGCCACATATGGCTAAAACTAAGTTTGATTACATTTAGTTATCAACTAGAGCTTTTTGAACGCTTCAATGTGTCGGAGTCTTAATTCATTTGTTGTAGTTCACGCCCATTCACTCTATATCCATGTTTGATCACATTGATACTATGTTAGCATGAAACTCACATTTGTTTTACTTATTTTATTTGAGTCTATTTTGCGAATGTTAGGTCTTTCCAGTTACTGTTTTCAAGAAATTCTTTCGCTGGGCAAAACCTCAATATTTCTAGGACTGGGATTGAAAACTTTTTGAAGTCGTTCAAATGAATTTGGGTTTTCATTCAAGCAATAACTCCATGTCGCTCGATCTTGGTATCTTACGAGCTTCAAGAGTGACGATAAAAGGTGTCTGGTACTGGTCGAGAGATGTGTCGCGCGAAGCTCGTTTGATGAATGTATCGCGCGACATGCTACTGGATTGAAACTTTTTGGTCGCTTGATCAAATTCATCACGCGACGTGTTTTGTCGTTCAAACGACAGTGTACGTCACTCGAACAACGACTTCAAACGAGGTTAAGGTTTCATTAAACCTCATTTTATGTGTTACATTTCTCTATCTCGTTTGTCCTCCATGCGAAAGCCCATCCGCCAATTCCATACCTGTTCGAAACTTGGACTAGCCCTTTTGCTCACTGATTTCGTCCCTGTCTTCGCCTGAGTGATCTCGTGTTCGTTTTTTACGTGTTATAGGTATTAGGTCTTGTTTTTTCTTAAGTTTTAGGAGTTTTGTTGGGGTTTGTTGGTTTGATATTCCAAGACTTTATTGAAATGAATGTACACTTGGTTTTACACTCTTCTGATACTGATTATGTGTACTATTCATTCTCATTTTTTTTTTTGGATCAAAAATCATATTTGTGTTGATGTTTGTTTGAAATTTTGGATTAAAACACATAACCACTGCCTACATTGTTGTTGGTGTTAATTCTTCCAATTTAAATCAGTGTGTAGGGTGATTGTGTGATTTTATCTCAAAAATTTCAAGCAATTTGGTTTGGGGCTGCCTACTATGTTGATTTAGTCTTTATTTTTTTTTGCCCATGTGTGTATCTCAAAAAAGGTAAAAGAAAATTATTTTTGAAAAACATTTATTAATATATATTTTTCTTTGGATTTTTTTGGGATACCCACGCTCGTGTCAGTTTTTGTTGGTCATATTGGGTTTATTGGACTATATCTGATTTTTTTTGCTATTGTTTGTGGTTGGTGTTTGCGGTGGTTCCGTTGGATGATTGTACGGAGATTGAATTCTTAGTTGTTTTGTGTAGGGTTAAGTTACACCAGTTTCCTCACACACTACACATTATTCCTTTTATGTTCGTCTTGATATGCCACCCAGATGACAAGGCGCTCCATCCAGTCACATTGATGGTGAGCTCGGGCCAATAGACCTCCCTATTCTGCCGTGAAGTGGGGCACTCATGTGGAGTACGAGCATTATTGTTTGCTCAGACCACATATTCGATCTGTAGTTAGGGAGAGAGTTTTTCATTTTTATGAGTTCGATCAGTTTGGTATTCCACGTTGGCTAACTGGTAGGAGTTGGGAGCCCATGTTTTATGCTTATGGTATTGTCTATCCGGACATAGTCCTTGAGTTCTTTTTTTATCCCAATCACACATCAGCAGGCCTTCAGACCTCTATCTCTGACGTCTGTGTCATCCTCATTGCTGATCTTATAGCGGTGATGCTTCAGATTCCACACATCCATAATGTTGTGTTCCCTACTGTCTTAGACGATGGTTCATCCTATGAGGATATTCTTCGTCACTGCTTCTGGGCGATACCTTGGGTTGGGGCTATTATGTTTCATCGTCAGCTACATCCTGCCTTTCACATCTTTAATAGGTTTGTTTCTTCTTCGATATATCCTAGGATTAACCATGCCCAGATTGGTTTTGATATAGTTTACTTTATGTTCGTTGTATCCCAGGGGTAGGACACTGATCTTCCCACTATTTTGCTTCAGGTGATGTCTTATGTTTCCATCACCGTTTGCACCCCTGTTCATTCTGCTATTCCATATGGTACTCTTATTACAAGGATATGTATATCTGCCTGTGTACCCATTTTAGAGAATGACCCATTCGTTTCTGATGCCTTTGTCGTCATCGATTCTCTCACCTTTACTCATTTTGAGAGTCACTTGAGCGAGGATGCTAGGGCTCGATTTCCACCTACTAAGGGATCTTCTTCTGCTATTGGATGCACATCCCAACCTACTGGTCACCCTGAGTGCACTTCAGTAGATACTCAGCCATGCACCCACACTTCTGCACATCATTCAGTAGAGCATTTTGCTTCTCTACAGGCAAAGGTGGCTGCTCAGGCCAAGATGTTTGATACAATGATGGCCAGATTTGAGGCAGAGTCCCAGGCCCGTGCTATTAGGACTCTCAGATGACCACATATTTAGAGGAGATGTGTCATCTTGAGCAGAGTCGTAGCCCCGAATATTCTAGAGTGAGACATGATGCTACTACTTATACTGGTGATGACATTGGTGTTGCTGACAGAGATGACACTACAGTTGATTATTATTTTTGAGACATTTTCTGCCATTTCATTATATTTGAGATACTTATTTCATGATGTATCCATTTTTATTCTCAGATATGATGTATTTATTTATACTTTTATGGATGATATTTTTTAGATTGTATATCAACATATTTCTTTTGATAGCCATGGATGTACATTGTCAGATTATGCAATATTATTTATTCAGTTATGGCATTAGATGTATAATGTTTACTCTCTTGCTCATTATATGCTCCAGCTATCCTTTTACTACTATCTTTGATATCCACTGTCATGATCTTTCATTTTTTCTGATATTGAGACTGTTTATCTGGCAATGCTGATATTGTCATTATTTATTATTACTAGATGTTTTTGTCTATCCCACGATTTGTCTATTCCAGGCAAAAAAGGGGAGATATATGTGATATGTGATGTAAGGGGAGTATTTATTTATGATTTATTGATATATTTATTTGTTCCTCCATACTTAACTTACGTATCTATTTATTTGTCTCGTGTGTATAGGTATTTTTCAGCGATTCAAATTTTTTTACCACATCATATTCAGACAGATTAAGATTAATGATTGTCGGTCCTACAGTTTTTAGTTTGTATCTTGTATTTTTTTATTATTGTGGGCTATAGGATGGGACATACATAGGTTTTCAGCCTAACGGCTCGGCTTATCACATTTCATTTTGTGGTGTGTCTCGAAATAGCCAAAGGGGGAGATTTGTAGGAACAAATTCCTAGTATAGTCAATTTGTTTGCAATTTTCTTAATTTCAGACAAAACAATTTAAGTCTAGGCTAGTTTTTTATCAGTGATTCTGTAAAACCGAAATAAACGCGGTGTGTGATAATTGATTAAATTAATTTGCAAATTTCTATGTTGGCACACTTATATAATTAGAGTCAATTTGAACAGAAATAATTCAGCCCCTAAACATGCATCTATGTGTGTGCGCGTGTCAAACCATAAATAGATTAAGCATGTGACACAAAGTTAAGGAAAAAAACCCTGTCGGGTAAAACCTTTTATTTCTAGAACTTTGAAGAATTTACAAGACCATTAACTTACATACAACCTGATAATCGCCCACAAGTGTAATGCACAGTGTCTTCGTCAAACCTCCAAAGCAACGGCTAGAAATAACGTCGGTTGGAATCTCCCGTTAAAACTCTAGGTGGTCAGTAATGGAGAAGAAAAATGGCTTCTCCAAGTTGTGAACTTTATAAGGACTCCCTCCACAATAGCACGCAGCTGTCGGTTGCAGAGCTCTCCCCACAAAGAATGAACAACGACAAAATATGTTCTTGGGTTCCACAAAATAATTCACACAAAAGTAATTTGGATTTTTTTGAATTGTAAACAAAACAAATATTTGAACCCTTAAATTGTTGGAGAAAAACTTTCTGCTAAAAGATATTTTTCTAATTGATTTTGGGCGGATAAACAAAACAAAAGTTTTCAAAGGATAAAACTCTTTAAGGTTGAAAACTATTCTCCACGTGTTAAAACAAAAGGCTGGTTGTCCTTTATATAATAAAGTTTGAGTCGATCAAAAGATAAGTATGAGGTCAACATGTCAGCCAAAAGTATCGTCGCTCGAAAAAAAAATCCATCTTGCTCGAACGAGATACACGTGTCATTCGAACGACTATGCGCGACATCTCAATGTCGTTCGAACGAGATGGTGATATCGCTTGAACGACCTTGGCGTCGAAACCGAGGTACGTTTGCTGCCTTAGAAATTTTCTCAAACTTTTCAAAAAAAAACACATCTTTCTAAAACAGTAAAGAAACCTTTGTATAAAAAACATTTATAAAAACATTTTTATATAAAAGCTTTTTAAAACTCCATTTAAGAATATCCTAACACTCTTAATATGAAATGTATATGAAACTTTAAAACATTGTCTTACCAAAGATCATAATGTTGGGCTTGAATGTTGAAGACAACTTGTAACTCGAATTCGTCTTTTGTAGATGAAAACTTCTTCAATTCTTCGATGATTGTAACGGTATACGACATAATTAATTGTTACGGACATTTATAATAATATGTCCTTACAGATTCCTTAAATCCTACAACATTACAAGTTGAAGAACATGCGGTTAAAGCTTTGAAGATAATATCATGTCGAGTTTAATTCTTCACATTGAGTTTGTTCTAGATCACTCAGGTATGGATGCTTTGTGGTTTATGTGATTTAGAATCTTGTTCTAAATTATGGATAGTTTAAAATGGTTTTAAATTGTTGTAAATATTGGGAATTAAAAATTATAATTTACGAAAACGTATTTGAAATATTTTTTGAGTCAAATTATTTTTAGAAATTTTGAGGAATTATTTAAAAATAAAATCAAGTTTTAGCAGTCGTTCAAACGACATCATAAGTAGTTCAGACAACATTCACATGTCGCTCAAACGGCATGGTGATGCCGCTCGAACGACCTGTCGCCTCGAACTTCGTGTTTCATTCTTTGAGGACTCTTTCTACTCAGAAATAAATATAAAACTTTGCCAAAACATTTTCAGAAGAACAATTTACAAAAATTCCCAAAAAAATTTCCATCACCCAGAGTTTATTCAAGATCGAATCTCATAAATTCAAATCTTATAATCCTGAACGTGTTTATCGAAAAATAGCTCTTTAATCATAACACATTTGATGACTGCGGTCATTGGGGATACTCGAGGGTTGCCTTGCTGAAGAAGAAGAAGAGTTACAGTTCTATAGGGTTCTTGATAAAGTCCTTTGTTGATTTAGGTTGTGGCCTTTGTAGATTTGCTGCGGTAGATTCATTGAGATTTTCTATGTATTTGTCAGTTTTGATTTACGGTTCATAGTGAAATAAAGGTTTTTACCCGAAAGGTTTTTTTTCCTGAAATTTTTTCTTTTACCTACATGCTTTATTTATTTAATGTTTTAGACCACTTAGATGCATGTTTAGGGTTTAAGAAAGATAAAATTGGCTTAACTAAATTCATTCTCATATTTGGTGCATACTAAAATTTGAGAAATTTTTGAAAAAGCTGTCTTTACCTAAAGCACACACAAAAGGACTTTAAAGTGCATTCTCATGATGTCGACACAATGTTAGGAAGATGTTAGTTTGAAATGCAAGAGCAAAATCAAGACAAACATCCAGGATGTCCTTATGCACGTTGCTAGATATTGTGACATAATATTCTTCTCGATAAGGCACGAGACTCAATTGAGAAAATGTCGTTGGACGGTGATATGGAAGGATAAAAAACAAGAAAAGTTCATCCATTATAATCCTTTAGGCGAACGGATAACAAACAGGGTTGATATTAGTTTTGAAGATGCCATTACATATGTAAGTACAAGATGGTATCTATTTGAATTTTACATCTTTGATATTAGGATTTATTAATGAAATATTTTTATCTCTATTAATACACATTCACATTATTTATAATCAATCTATAGTATTAACAATTAATAAATAATTTGGGATTGCAAATTATTGTTGGTATTTCATGGTTAGCACACACAAATTATTGTTGGTAATTCACATTATAATCATTTGTGACTTATTTCAGAAAAAAATAGAACAAATGAGCACGCCAACGATATAGTAAGTTTAAAAATGAAAGATACTAAAAGCCAACAACTAAATATATACATGGGAATGATATAGATACTATAAGCTTACAGTATACTTTAAGTTTAAACATGGTAGATATTAAAGGCAACAGCCATAAATATTAATTCCCAAATAGGAAAAATGCTCAAAAACCTCACGATATTACTTTGTGTGTCCAAATTTCCCCCAACTCCATATTAAAATACAAAGAAAATCCTCAGTAACAAAACAACCATAGCTTATAATATCTTGAATAAAATCATCAAATAACAAAATATGACATTTTCATTAACACACATCGAGCCTTTTACCATCCATGTGATAGCATTTATTGCATCAAAATAAATCATAAAATAAAGTAATATATTGAACAATATTATTAAATTCACTGAAGCTACTAGTCTAAAACACAAATCTTTGAAAATAAACAATTTGCATAACCACATAACTGAAAATAACAGCCTTAAAAATTGTATGTCGATCCTGCAAAAAATTATGTGACAGTCATTATGATCCATGATTACTCCATGTATTATAGAAAAAAACAATGAAGTGTAAAGAAAAGAATAATCTTATTTCATAATCACAAAATTCAATTACAATGTGATGGGTTTGCCAATAACAAATTTTCTAAAACTAAAATCTCTGTGAAAAGCGATAAAAATAAATAAACACGAGATAATTACATGAAATATCTCTAAAAATATATCTACTATTATCAAATGACTGTTGTGCATGTTTTTCTGTTGTGCCTGCTTATAGACCCACACCGACTGCACTTGCGCTTCCTTATCTCACCAGCTTACTTCATCCTATTTACTCTCAGTCTACCTGGTTGCTTCCATGTGTTTGGAGACTTGATACCTTCTTTGTCACGATCCATTTCATTTGGTATGGATGGAACATTATGTATTGGACATGCATATGATTTTCAAAAATAATCGATCTTGAAATAGTCCGCAATAAGCCCATAAATTTCCACACCACATGCTTGGATAGCTAAACAAGCATGTGAGCATGGTAACCCTTTAATTTTCCACATCTAACATGAGCATGATCGATAAGCTAAGTCCACCATATGGGTACCTTTGTCAAACACCTTGAACACATATTCGCTCGCTTGACTAACATGCCAGTTTTGCCCAATATCCAAATTCTCCCAAATGACCTTTTTAATTTCAGGACACACCACACTTGTCCATTGCTTTACTGATCGACTACTGTCACATATCTTCTTCATCAATTTTATTCTAATTCCATATATAAGTTACGTGATAGGTAAGTATCATTCCTCTAAAATCCATGCATTGAACGACTCAGCTATATTAGATGCCATCTCCCCGTAACATTTTCATGTAAAATGTGCATTCTCCCAATTCTTGAACGATAACTTATTAAGGAATCTTACCATTGTCTCACCGCCTTCGTTTAATAAATTTTGCATACATTCCTAAAAAATACACTCAGTTGTTGCATATGCACAAGACACAAACAACCTAACTATATTATTATGATGCTTTGACCACCTATTTCTTGGAGATTTTATTCTTATATTTTGCTTGATGTGATAAATACAATATGCGTGAAGTGAAGAGGCGAAGACCTTTAAAACATCATCGCATAGTCCATCGTTCCTATCGAAAACAAAAGTGATTTCCCTATTATGTTCCTTCAGTAAATCACACAATTTCCACAAAAACCACTCCCAATTTTCTTCGGTCTCCCCGTCAACAATTTTAAAAGAAACTGGGGAGATACCTGCGAATATTGAAGAACAATTTTTATTTATTTATTTACAAATATATGCATAATCAAATATTACATTAATGATGGTATTTATCTTCTTAATTTATTACTATGCTTAATCTTATGCAGTAGCATATTCTGATTCAAAGAATAAATTAGCGATGATATTATAAATCAAAATAATAATAATTGCAATTCTATAACATATGATGCTTTAAACAATTTAGGTTTAAAGTATGGACTAAATAAAAATCAAATTACTAATCGCAAATGTATATGTATAAATGGTTAATAAATTTACAAAAATAAAATGATCTATTCTGGGACATTCGAAAGTAGTTAAAGGTACCAAAATAACATTTCAACTATCATGAATCAAAGTAGAATAGTCGCCATTTTTGTTTGAGCTGTTATTAATATTAACATCTCAAATTTATGTGTTCCACAAATACTTGAAGTGGAACAGGGACAACAATGTTAACAACATTTGGTCAAGAACAAAGAATGATATTTAGAAAATAGGTAAGAACATTTTAGCTGAGACTAGAGGAAAAAAGGTTCGTTAAAAAATAGACTTGGTGGTGGAATGAGGAAGTACAAAAGATAATACAAACGAAACGAGTAAGTTTCAAAGAGTGGCAAAATATTAAAAATCAAGAAGACTTTCAATGGTATAAGAAATTAAAAAGGGAAGTAAAAAGTATTATTAGAAATGCACAACAAAACGCACTAGATAATCTTTATAATAAATTAGGTACCTAAGAAGGTGAAAAGGATATACATAAATTAGCAAAGAATAGAGATAGATTGACAAGAGATATGGGTCCAGTTAAGTGTATTAAAGATATAAATCAAAATATATTAATTAATGATAAAAAAATTCTAAATAGGTGGGAATAGTATTTTTAAGAATTATCGAATGAAGAATATCCCAAAAAAGAGGTCGAGAACATATAATCGAATTGTGACACCCCGCCTAATAAAATACCAGGTGATCAACCCTATACCAAATTAAAACGGGAGTCTCATATGGTTCGTTCTCAGCATCACTGTCGAAAATCAAATTAATTACTAATAACTTATTAGGCTGGCGTCAAAATTTTAATTAACTAATATTTTTAACCAAACCAACTAAATAATACATTCACACATTTATATATACGAAACTGAAATGAAATAAAGTAACCGAACAATCGGTTTAACATAATACAATCAAATCGAATGTCGTACTAAAAAGGCGGTAAAATAATAAATGAATACAGCTGGGCTATCAGCCCGAATATTTCTACAATACCTCATATTTATATCTCAAGGATATAAGCGTCTACAATAAACCTGCAGGCATTCACAGCTGGTGCAGTAAACGTCTGGCTCGAATGAATCATCACCCAGGCGTCCCTGTGGCTGGACACCTAATATATATAGATATATAGCAAGAGAGGGAAAAATAGAGAAACGGGTCAGATCCTAAGTTTTTGAAAATTATTTAGGAAGTGCATAAATGTCATATTTTAAAATATGAAATCTCTCATATTTAAATTGGTATCGCACTCTCATGAGATACACCTCACTCCTCTTCTAATAGTGCACACCTATCACATACCTTTTAAACAATCTAGTTAAGCTACCCCGCCTAACTAATCTGTTTCACCCATCTTCTTAAAGTCCTCATAAACTCGAGTACTAAGGCCTAAACTTCTCCCCATTCCCAACATTACACTACGTTTCGTGTGTGGGGTGTCTTGCGAAGCGAAATCCAAACAAGGAACCTCCTTGATACACTACTACCTGACAATTTTGATCATCGAGATCCATTAGGCCTTCAACACATAATGCATATTATATAAACCCGTATATATAGATAGTTCTCACTAGAACCTAAGATTCATATTCATATAAATTCGGATATAAATCTACCAAGAGAGGATATAACACCTTATTCATTCTTTTCAATTTACACAAGTTGACTTTATATGATATCTCATCTTCATATATAAGCAATATACCATACGCAACAAATATAACTATACCTATTACAATATAAGTATAATAACCATCCCACCGAGCTATAACTCGAGGATGCAGTTTCATAGTGCCTATTCGCATCCGGGTTTACTCAATCAACCACGACCAAGTCAGACTCACTCATGATCATAGTAAAAATACACAACAGTGGAGGCGGTCATATTCCCTCCAAAAGGTGGAATAAAACTATCGCACCCATATGCGGGATGATATGACCTGGGTATATACTCTCCCTGCTCCTAAAGCTAGGGGATTTACCCACATCGCGCAACCTCCCTCGATAGCACTAGATAAAATGTATAATATAGCTGTCCATCCCTATGCCCAGGAAAGCCTGTGGAACCAGCCTCTAAGATACAAATATACCAATCACATATAGATATTATTATTTTCGTATCATATCATATATATGTAGTAATAACTCTTGTATATAATATATATCACTTCGTAATATATATGGCTATAATTTTCAAACTCTTATAGCGATAGCCAATAACCCTGAATGTTCCTATTCGAAATAGCATATAAGTATTCTCTTACTTAATATATAACTCGCACCTTAATCACTTTTAAGGATTTATATATAATCTCGAATATACCAATTCGTAATAATTAAATAAGTATACTATCGACTTATTTTGGTTCCATAGGTATCGCATCACCTATAATAATAGTCATCAATAGACGTACCAAATAGTTGCTCAATCCTCGTTAGCCCATATCCCAGATTCCATCTTATTGCATCCTAGTATTTACTCATATACATTAAGCCCATATTCATTCTAACCGCATAAATATCTCTATACACTTGCCTAAGACCTCTCTATCGAATGTTGCTTGACCCGAACATTCACTAGGTCCGTCCCCCGAATTGTACACAAAATGAACCCGAGGTTCCCTCTTTCATCTCAAGGTTTACTCACCCTCAATACCATCATCTAGGCGTCCTAATATCATAACTAGAATTACCCATAATAATCTCCAATAGAAATTTAACTCCCCCTAAACTCAAAGAAGGAAAACTGCCAATTTCAACAAAGGCGAATCGATTTGCCCCCAAATGCAAGTCGATTCGGGCTAGCGAATCGATTCGATTTCCATCTGAATCGATTCGAAAAGTGTTCTGCAAGCAGGTCCTCAAAGGCGAATCGATTCGGTCTCAATCCGAATCGATTCAGCCTCAGACGGCCTTACAGGTCCCCATATGCGAATCGATTTGGTCTAGACCCGAATCGATTCGCCCTGTTGGGAGGGAACTATTTGGGCGATTTTATCTTCTCCAAAACACCCAAACATCAACCCATTCTCCATTTTATGGTTTCTAACCTCAACCAACATCAATATAATCATCCTAACACTGATTTCTAACTAACTCATCAATTAATTTGTGGTATTAAACTATCTCTCCTAGATTTAAACCCTACAACCATTAAAACCCTAGTTTATCATTTTCTCCCATTTCTACACACCATTAACGTAGGTTTAACATTAGAAATCATTAAGAGTTTACAATACATCAAATTGTAAACTCATACTCAAATTTCCCAAATTTATTTTAAGGGTTCAAACCCAAAAATCATATAGTTTACAAACTATAATAGGAGATACATGCACAAATGAATAAAGCAAGTAAACACTTGTCTTGTGGATAAAATCCTACGACCTCGAGTTGGATCCCACGGAGTTTTGGGCCGAAAACCCCTTTCTTATTCCTCTTTTCCCTTCTTCCTTTCTCTTTCTCTTCATTCTCTCTTTTCTTTCTTTCTCTCCCTCTCTCTCGTGACTTAAATGAAAGAAAAGAGGTTTATCTCCTATTTAAACCCAAAAATGACTCATTTACTCAATTGCGAGTCCCTACTAGTCCAAAAGTCCCCGAAATCCAAACACTACCCCCGGGTACTCTATTTTGACTATCTCGGTCATTCCGAAACCAATCATTCACTCGAAATCTCTATCCAAGTCACTTAACTAAAATTCACTAGTCGTATCGGACACTTCTTAGTACGCATTTTCTACAACGTAAAATAATTCTCATCACTTTACCCACTTGCGACATGACATAAAAACATTCTGACTCATTTACTCAGTCCCCTAAGTAAATGTAACACGCGTCAATAATCATCTAACGCTTATTAATCCAAAATTTACTATTCATTGAAATTCCTCAAATTACCAAATTACGCCCACTTATGTAATTTAAATATTTATAAAAGTACGGGTATTACTCAAATATAGGAATTGTATGTCCGGTTAGTGAAAGAAGTAGATATATTAATAAGAAAAATGGGAAGGAATAAAGCAGTTGGCTCGGATAAAATACACATAGAGGCGTGGAGAACCCTTGGAAGTATAGTGGTAGAATGGTTAATATGTTTATTTAATAAAAAATTTAAAGAAGGAAACATGCTAGATGAGTGGAGGAAAGACAGCATAATACCTTTGTATAAATATAAAGGGGATATACAAAACTGCGGTAATTATAGAGGAATCAAACTGATGAATGACACTATGAAATTATGGGAAAGATTATAGAACAGAGATTAAGAAATGAGTCAACTATTTCGAAAAATCAATTTGGATTTATTGTAGGGCGATCCACCACGAAAGTTATTTACTTATTAAGACAGTTAATGGAGAAATGTAAAAGTAGGAATAAAAAATTATATATGGTCTTTATAGACTTAGAAAAGGCGTATGATAGAGTACCTATGGATATAATATCGTGGGCCTTAATGAGGAAAAAAATCCCTATGAGTTATATCAAAGTTATTGAAGATATGTATGATAACATAAAGACTAGAGTAAGAACTAATTGTGGAGAAACTAATGATTTTGCGATTAAAGTGGATTTACATCAAGGATCGACTTTAAGTCCTTACTTATTTGTTGTAGTATTGGATGAGATTACTAAGGACATACAAGAATATGCCCCATGGTGTATGTTGTTTGCGAATGAAATAGTTCTAGTAGACACTTTAAAAGAGGCATTAGCGATGTGAGTAGATACTTGGAGAAATGCCTTAGAATTTAAGGGACTAAAGATCAGTAGAAATAAAAGTGAATTTATGGAATGTAAATTTAATAATAAGGCGCCTGATAACATAATGCTAAACATTGAAGACAAAGTGATAAACCAAACTAACAAATTTCGTTATTTTGTTTCAGTGATACAAAGTAATGAAAATATTGATGAGGATGTTATGTGTAGAATATCATCTGGTTGGATGAAATGGAGACAAGCAAGTGGGGTGTTATGCAATAAGAGGATAACTAATAAATTTAAAGGAAATTTTTATAGAACAGTTGTTAGGCAAACGACTCTCTATGAAGCGAAATGTTGGGCTTTAAAAAAAACATAAACAAAGTCTCCATGGTAGTGAGATGAGGATGCTCCGATGGATGATAGGAATAACTAGAAAGGATAATATTAAAAAACATTATGTGAAAGAAAAGTTAGGAGTAGCTCCCATTAGCGATAAATTAAGAGAAAGTAGACTTAAATGGTATGGACATATGTTGCGTAGACCAGTAGATGCGCCTATAATAAGAGGAAGATTATTAGAAATAGAGGGTAAAAGGGGAAGGGGTCGACCTAAGCTATCTTGGGAGGAAATTATTAGGAGAGATCTTAAGAATTTAAATTTGAATGATAATATTGCTTATAATAAATTAGAATGGAAAAGGAGAATCCATGTGTCCGACCCCATGTGATGGGATTAAGGCAACGATGATGATGATGTGTTCCACAAATGCAGGGAATGCTGAACTGAATCTTAAAACAAATACTTAAAAGTGGTATGCCATCTACCAAGAAATGCCAAATATATTACAAGCTACTGTGAACTAAAATTTAGGAAATAGAAAATCATATATAATGTATCATTACAAAAAGTACCCTGATTGAAACAATATAAGTTTTTTCAACTAATACATAATTAAACAGCCTAGGAATTTATCGTATAAATTATACATTGACACGTATTGAACAATTAATTTTTGAAATAAAAAGTGAACATGATAATAATAATAAAACTAAAAAATTTATTTCTATGTGTATAAACGTTTACTACAATTACGAAACGACAATTATGTACTTTGGTGTTCTAACTATTTTATAACTCTAAAAACTAAATAATGGTTCTCTAATAAGGCATTGACATAACATGAATCAAGGAAAAAAATGTCAGTGTATTTCTTCTAATGTTAAACCAAAAAATCAAACCGTTCATGAAAAATAGATGTATGGGTATCTTTTACTAAAATTACCCATCGACAACTATCTACTCAGAGTTCTAAGGCTTTAAATATCGGTTGGGGGATACGTAATGGATGCGGAGATTGTAAAACGTTATCAATACTTTATCGAACACGTGTCAACTTTTGATTGGTTATGGCCCTATAACGAGATACAAAATGGGTTTGGTAAGTTGGAAAACCGTTACGAATTGGCGATACCTAACAGTATCAATCGATATTTAATTATTTTGTAATGGAATCTAAATGTTCTATAACCCAAAATAATAATTAATTCTTCTTTAAAAAGGCATTGGCGCCGTCATGAATCAAAGAAAAAATATACATTTATTTGTTCAAATGTTAAATTAAAAATAAAAAATGTGTAAGAAAATTAGATGTATGGGTATCTATAATTGAAATCAACCAATGATAACTATCTACTCAGTGTTCTAAATGTTTTATAACTCTAAAAAAATAATTAATGGTTCTCTAAAGAGGAATTAACACTAGCATGAATCAAACAAACAAATGTCAGTGTATTTGTTATAACGCTAAACCACAAACCAATCTGTGTATGAAAACTCCATTAAGATCAATCAATTATTAACTACTAGGAATCTAATCTTCCATAAAAAAGGTACTTGATCTTCCCTAAAAAAATTGTATCTGATATGCCCAAAAATAGTTATTGTTTGTTAATTGACAAGAGCCCTCAAGAATTGGTATCTGATCTGCCCATAAATGCCAATAAATTACAAGCTACTATGCTCTAAATTTTGAGAAAGATAAATCAAATAATAAGTTACGACGCCATACCTTTATCTAAATTTTCATGCATTATCAACAAGGTCTTTAAGTATTATGTGTCCAACAATATAATTAACATTTAAATAAAGGCGCATGTACCAAATATTCCCTTAAACATTTTTTTTATACATGTTTAGTCCAAGCTTTTTATTTTCTTCAAAACAATACCTCACCATATAAAACCACTCAATGTGTGCCATTAGCGCGGACCTTTAAAAATAAGAGAATGTTGGTCACATGGGTGTTTGAGGGACTTTTTGGAACAAAATAAAAAGGCTTGGACTAAATGTGTATTAAAAAATGTTTGAGAGACTTTTTGGTAATTTATCCTTAAATAAATGACGTCAATAAATTGTAAACAAAGTTAGTCAAAATAAATATTGAATAGCAAATTTATGTCGTGAAATGGAACTGAACAATACCGTGGTTGCCATTTTTCGCCGTCGCCTTTGTATTTGTACTTTAAAAATGTACCGTCTATACACAACATTGGCCGAGAATATGAAAACCCAACAATACATGCACCGAACGCAATAAAAATCCTTTTAAATAGATTAGTACCCTCCTCACACTCAATGAAAAAATGTTACCTCAGGTTCAATTCCATTAAGAGGTCTTTATAAATACCCAACAATTTGAATGGCGTTTCTTCTCCAGCATTCAACTCAACCTTCGCCATTTCTTTCCCATACCAAGCTTGGTGATAAGGAATATCAAACCCAAAATTCTCTTTCAAGTCTTTCACAACTTCAATTGGTTTCATCGGCGGATTATCCCTAATACAATTAACTAATATGGATGACACTACCTTCGAACTCATCATCAAACTCTTGCGTGTATGAATTAAACCACTACACATGTGAACATTATTCAATGTAAGTATGTAAAGGAATCCATTACACAAAGACACCGACGCATGAACACGCCATTTACATTCTTACGACGTCTTTTTAAAGCATTATGCTGTAACCCTATATTTTCATTCTTGACATAAACAAACTTAAAGCCCATTTCTTAAGAATATTTGACTAATTTATCTCGAAAATCCTTAGCCCCCCTTCAAATCTTTGATCCACATGACTTATATACAACCTCCAATTTTCGGAGAGCAACAGCTTCTTGACTAGTATCTACTTCCCAGAAAATATTCACTCTCGTCCACACAACTCACTCATGAAAAACATCACTACTTTGTATATCTAAATGATAAAATGATCCAGTGCTCTCAGTCACAAAAATGTTAATAAAATTTTCCTTTAACATTTTTTGTGACGACATCATTCCACTAACATCTCTATCACTATCAAGCAAACAATTAGATTGAACACTAACGGAATACACTAAATGAAAAGTACCTTTATTCAATTCTGAAAACGAGAGGAAAACTCATTTATTATGTCATCAAATGTTGTCTTATTGTTCATCAAAACAACAATGGTGGAAGAATTGTATTTTAATCTTCCAATAATAACATCACCCATGATATAAGGAAGAAGATATCACACATTAGATATTCTCTAGTTCAAAAAAAAAATAAACTAGGTCAATACATAAATCGGGTACCCAAATTTGAATAATGGGTTTCCGAATTTAGTGATCTATTTTTGACTTTACAGTATCTAAGAGAAGAGGAGTTTGAAATCTTTGATATCTGATAGATAAAATCGAAATATGTGGGGGAAGCTTTAATGGTCTTTTGAGATGAGATAGATTCTTCCCTCATTCACACGTATTGTTGTGTAAGGCCGATAAATGAGGAACAAAAACAGAATAGGGCCGACATCTTTAAAATATATTAACGTGGGTCTATATGTAAAAAACAATAGTAAGGGGGACACTTATAGTTTTCTATTAAACCAATGGAAGCTTGTAACTAATTTCGTTGTTGGTCTTAAACTTGAAACTGACTTGAATGTTAGTCTTTTATTCTACACAAAAGAATAAAAAAGATAAGAGAGGAAAAAAAAATTACACTACACCAACAAAAAAATTAGGAATAATAAATTTGAGGTAGTGGGACTTAGTGGATATAGTGAAAATGTAACATTTGTGTGTGTGTGTGAGAGAGAGAAGATATAGAGAAGGGAGATTGGTATGAAAGAGTTGTACTTACGAGTTTGCTTTTGTGTGAATATATATTTTTTGGACAGAACGAGGGAGACCATAGTTAAGTGAATAGTTGTATTGGTAAAATACAAACCAAAATTTGAAACTTTACTATTCAGGTTTCTAAAAACTTGGTTAAATGCTTCCTTCGGTAGGAAGATGAAAAACATCAACTTGATTTATCGAAGGACACGATTTTTTTTTACCATTAGTAGTTGCTTTTTTTTAATCTCAAAAAGGATTTAATTAATGTAATCAACACAACAAGAAAAAAGAACAATCTAACTCAAATAGGCTCGAGTTAAGTAAGGAAAAGAGAAGAGAAAAAAAAAAGAAAATAATAAATTAGGACGACACCTAGAGATAAACTTTTAGCATAAATGACAAGTCTGGGGTCACGGTCACAACTCATCCCAGCATTTATTTTAGGATGTACTTGATTATTAGTAATTCATTGAATGTTTATTAAACATTTAAAGAATTAGTTGGTAAATACCAATCATCTTTAATATGTGTAAAGTCCATATCTTTTTTTACCTCATGCAATCAATGGCGAAAAGGAAACTCTCACAAACAAAGATAATCCTTTCCAATATATTTAATAAATAATTATTGATTGCATCATCTCTAAGAGCATATCCAATGGTATGTTAACTTGTTATGTTTATTAAATATACACATTGTGTAAAAAAACTCTAGTAGTATCTTAAAACTCAACAATATGTAAAATTTGTATGTATTTTGCACACCAAATTTACATAGCCACATAGGATTTTCCCACTCTCACCATTTTCTCTCTCATCTCCCATCTTTCACTCACTCAAGTCTCATGCTATTCATTTCATTGGCCAATTGGTTATACACATTGAACATAAACAAAGTCTTGCTAGAGCACAAAATAATTAATTGTGAAAAAGTAATTTAACACTTCATATTTAAACATAAATACATTTATTAGGTAGACCTCACAACGGGTCATGTCGATCCGTGTTCGTATCTTTTTTTATCATGTTCGAATCTTATCGGGTTCATGTCTAAATGGGTGACTTTTTATCATGTTAAAAATCATATTCAAACCCGACTTATTATCTTAACGTGTCGTGTCGTGTTCACCCGTTATTATCGATTAAAATATTGATTTATTTTGAATCATATACAAGTTGACGTATAAGCTCATTTTTTAACACAATTAAATCGAATAATTCATTGATAGTAATAACTCTCTCATTTAGTAAAAATGGTAATGATTAAATTAACATTAATCTATATGAACTCTATATAAGTGACAACAATATATCTTATGATGTAATAATAAGATGCGAAAGTGTGAAAATTACTCTACACAAAAACAATAACAACAAATGGAAGGAGAAGTCATGTAGGCTCTCAATTTCTCTCTCTATGTTCTCATTATCAAAATGTCCAATGTGTTACAAAAGGAGCCTCCTAGGATATTTATACTAAAGATAAAAAAAGCATTAAAAAGAACAAATAAATGTTCATGTCCTTATGCTTCTGCATCACCCTCCCTCCCATGAGAAGACTCCATATACGGCCTATATTGGCGATAGAAATATGGATTGATGTGATATAGGGTGGCCTCTGTAATTCATGAGTCTTCGGCCTCAAGTCGGCCAACCCAACGAACCAAGTAAAGGGTATAATCTGTCACACCCCGCTTTATTCTAGCGTCGGCAACCACCAAAACTAAGTCGAGCACGAGTAAATAGAATACCATTCTTAAAATGAGACAGTTGTGAGACATAAATAAATCAATCCACGAGATAAATAATTGAATCAATCCCAAATGATAATAACCAACTATACGATAAGAGATCCCTCACATGCATAAACTCCAAATAATAACCAATCTCAAATAATATAAAACTAAATACTCTCCAACTGAATCCATAATGAAATAACTTAATCAAAATTGTACAATTGTGGAACTTAATGGCCCACCAAATCCATAAAATGAGTCTCAATATAAATGTGAAGGAATGGAAACTAAACTAAACCACTAAAATAAATAAATAACTCCAACAGCAACTCCAAGCTGATCTCCAACAATTCTTATGCAACTACAACTACTCCAATACTTATTCCTGAAAAGTTAGCCAACGCACAAGGTCAGAGCCCCGAGCATGAATACACACTACTCCCCTCAAATAGGATCCTTGATCCAGATAGTAGCATTATACGAGATATATTTCACAATAGAATATTTTAATTAAACGAGATATGAATATATGCGATCAATAATAAATCACTAACTACCCTCAATAATTCAAATGAAAACACACCAATATGATTTTAAATATCCACAAGACCCAAAGTTGTTAATTTAATTAAATTAACCCAATTTATCATTCTCCACAATTTTTATCTTAATTATAGAGGTCCTCCCGCCACAGGTGGCAATCCACCAAACTGTCACACTTTCCCTCATCAAGAGCCAGCCTATCCATTTAAATAGTCGATCCAACAATATGACAAGATTCCAAACAGGACACGACATAAACGTAAGCTGATCCGTTTAAACTGCCGGTCCTTCACACATTATGTTGCCATAAATTTTAATACCCGTTATTATCTTAGGCATTTATTCTCATCTTCTCAATTTCATTTATCAATTTACCCCACCCTTATTATCGATGTGAGATCCTCAAAATATACCTTAGTACCATATCAAAGGGTCCCCAATTTACAAATACTTCCTACCCGATGAATAGTTAGAATTTCTACCGAGATAAATGTCATAGTCTCATGCCTAGGTTAGCGTAACAATAATAAAACATAAAAATTCCGAAATGTAAAATCCGCACGAATCAACACTAACTAGTCACATACCTAGCAAGTATAAATCATAACCAAGGCCTACACACTAGTCCCATACCTAGTAAGCATCCTATAATAAAGCTGAGTAATATACTACCCAAAATCCCGTCGTCCTCGCAATGGAAATCGTGAATAAAACAAATCACACAAATCCACAACATATAAAGAATATAGCAATTTAATCGTAAAGGCCCCAATTTAAATTTAATTCAATTAATCAGTTCTTCATCGTTTTCAACACAATTATATCCATTCAATAATGTTAAATTAGTTAACATGTAAAAATATTCAATAAGTCATAATCATTCTTTTTAATAATCCATGTAATTTTATAAGTGTACGCGTCCCATTTATCATTTAAATAACCCCATAAATTTCTACATGAGAACCTACACCCCAAAACCATAAAAACCCAATAATCTAACCTACGAACCCAAGGGTTTCAAAGATTAATTCATATTCAAAAATTTCATAAAAACAGTCCTAAAATTAAGTGTCCACTTTCTCTAATTAAGTTACTAATTGATTTTATGAAAAACACATGATTAAGGGTTTGGGCGACACTTAAGACGCATGATACCAACGGAAGATAATGGAGTATTCATGCCTGTGATTAAAATGAAGAAAATTTGAGTCGGCAGTCGGATTCCTCTTGAAAAATTAACAAAGAGTCGTTCTTAAACAATCAATTAAGCCTTCTTATCTTCTGCCAAAACTTTGATTAAATTGGAGGTCGATGTTTGTAGATGAGAGGAAAATATTTTGGAAGTGTTCTCTGGTGAAAAACTTAAGGAAAAGTCATTATGATAAGTCCCCCAACGAATTATTAGAGTTATATAGTGATTATGAATCATAAACTAACTAAAACTCTTTATAATCCCATAACCCATCCGCCGCCACTGCCACGAACCGAGCCGAATCGATTCCCCCCTGACGAAAAAGTCCAATTCGCCTAGTTTAATTCTATTTAACTAAAAAGAAAGTTTGCCCATTAGTTAGGGCCCATAATCGTGGCAAACTTTTTTTCATTTTGACTCCGATTTTAATTTTGATTAAAATCCCATTTTCCATTATAAAAACTCAACCTTTTAAATTACTCCAAATTAATAAATTCCAAAATTTTATTTTTCCCAAATTTCCAAATTAATTTAAACAAAATCCATTAAAATATACGGGGTGTTACATACTTCCCAACTAGGAAAGGGATTTCATCCTCGAAATTCGACGAAGCATAAACGTCATTGTAAATCTTGCAAAATAAAATAAGGCTCACATATGCCTACCCGTAAAATGCCACAATTGAGCACCACCCATACACCCAATCCTACACGCGTCCACCCCACGATCAATAATAATATATATTCTACAACGTAACTATAAAAATAACGGCGTACCACGCGCCCTCGCGAATCACCACTCGATCCTATCTTCAAAAGTCATCAAAATTCTACAGTCCTCAAATCAATTTTCATCACCAAAATTGATACTTACGATACCTAACATTTGCACTAACAATCTCCAAAATAAATATCGTCTCTCAAAATCAATTATAAGTATCCTCACATTCTAATTACTAGTTTTAACCTCAATGCCTACAACTTCCTTAACACAAACCTCGATATCTCCAAGAAACACATCTAACACGTATGCTAGACTCTCTACCTTAACGAGTATGAATCAATAAGGGAATCAAAGATCGATAATGCAAAAGCTAAATGGACTCACAACCTACGAGATCTAAGGCCATGCTCTGATACCATCTATCACACCCCTCTCTATTCTGGCCTCGGTCACCACCAAAACTATGCCGGGGACGAGTAAATAGAATACCATTTTTAGCATGATACAGATGTGAGACATAAATGAATCAATCCATGAGATAAATAATTGAATCAATCCCAAATGATAATAACCAACTATGCGATAAGAGATCTGTCACATGCTTAAACTCCAAATAATAACCAATCTCAAATGATATAAAATCGAATACTCTCCAACTCAATCCATAATAAAATAACTTAATCAAAATCCTACAACTGTGGAACCAAATGGCCCACCAAATTCATAAACTGAGTCTCAATATAAATGCGAAGGAATGGAAACTAAACTAAACCAATAAAAATAAATAAATAACTCCAACAGGAACTCCAGGTTGATCTCTAATAATTCTTATGCAGCTATAGCTACTCCAATATTTATTCTTGAAAAAGTTAGTCAACGCACGAGCTTAGATCCCCGAGCATGAATACACACTACTCCCCTCAAATAGGGTCCTTGAATCCAGACAGTAGCATTATACGAGATAAATTTCACAATAGAATATTTTAATTAAACAAGATATGAATATATACGATCAATAATAAATCACAAACTACCCTCGATAATTCAAATGAAAACACACCAATATGATTTTAAATATCCACAAGCCCCAGAGTTGTTAATTTAATTAAATTAACCCAATTTATCATTCTCCTCAATTTTTATATTAATTATAGCGGTCCTCCCGCCGCGAGTGGCAATCCACCAAAGTGTCACACTTTCCCTCTTCAAGAGCCAGCTTATCCATTTAAACTGTCGATCCTCCAATATGACGAGTTTCCACACACGACACGACATAAGCGCAAGCTGACCCGTTTAAACAGTCGGTCCTTCACACCTTATGACGCCATAAATTTTAATACCCGTTATTATCTTAGGCATTTATTCTCATCTTTTCAATTTCATTTATCAATTTACCCCACCCTTATTATCGATGTGAGATCCTCAAAATACTCCTTAGTCCCATTCCTAAGGGTCCCAATTTACGCATAGTCCTACCCTATGAATAGGAGGAATGTTTAACAAGAATAATGTCCTATTCTCATGCCTAGGCTAGCATAACGATAATAAAATATAAAAATTGGCCCACCCCCGAGATGTAAAATCTGCACGAATCAACACTAACTAGTCACATACCTAGCAAGCATAAATCATAACCAAGGCCTACATACTAGTCCCATACCTAGTAAGCATCCTATAATAAAGCTGAGTAATATACTACCCAAAATCCCGTCGTCCTCGCAGTGGAAACCGTGAATAAAACAAATCACACAAATCCACAACATATAAACAATATAGCAATTTAATCGTAAAGGCCCCAATTTAAATTTAATTCAATTAATCAGTTCTTCATCGTTTTCAACACAATTATATCCATTCAATAATGTTAAATTAGTTAACATGTAAAAATATTCAATACGTCATAATCACTCTCTTTAGTAATCCATGTAATTTTATAAGTGTACGCGTCCCATTTATCATTTAAATAACCCCATAAATTTCTACATGCAAACCTACACCCCAAAACCATAAAAACCCAATAATCTAACCTACGCACCCAAGGGTTTCAAAAATTTATTCATATTCAAAAGTTTCATAAAAACAGTCCTAAAATTAAGTGTCCACTTTCTCTAATTAAGTTACTAACTGATTTTATGAAAAACACATGATTAAGGGTTTGGGCGACACTTAAGATGCATAATACCAAAGGAAGACAATAGAGCATTCATTCCTGTGATTAAGATGAAGAAAATCTGAGTCGGCGGTTGGATTCCTCTTGAAAAATTAGCAACGAGCCGTTCTTGAACAATCTTGATTTAAACCCCTATTAAGCCTTCTTATCTTGTGCCAAAAGTTTAATTAAGTTGGAGGTTGATGTTTGTAGATGAGAGGAAAATATTTTGAAAGTGTTCTCTGGTGAAAAACTTGAGGAAAAGTGATTATGAGAAGTCCCCCCACAAATTATTAGAGTTATATAGTGATTATGAATCATAAACCAACTAAAACTTTTTATAATCCTCTAACCCACGAAACGAGCCGAATCGGTTTGCCCCTGATGAAAAAGTCCAGTTCGTCTAGTTTAATTCTATTTAACTAAAAAGAAAGTTTTTCCATTAGTCACGGACCAGAACCGTGACAAACGTTTTTCCATTTTGACTCCGATTTTAATTTCGATTAAAATCCCACTTTCCTTTATAAAAACTCAACATTTTAAATTACTCAAAATTAATAAATTCCAAAATTTTATTTTTCCCAAATTTACAAATAAATTTAAATTTACGGGGTATTACATAATCACCCGAAGATTAGGATATAGGCTCCGGGTCTAGAATCTCCTCAACGCGATCAATATGAGCGCAAATCGGGTGAGTTGTGGTGGGGCATGTGTGCCTCGAAAAGGAGATAGATCATCCATGTTGAATGTGCGGTGCATGCGAAACTCATCGGGGAGATCAACCTTATAGGTATTCGGCCCATAATCTTGAAAAATAGGAAATGATCCAAATCAGAGCATAAGAAGCTTGTTACCCTTACCCTACCACCGCTCTTTATGGAGGTACACCGTGACCAAATCACCCGGGTGGAAGGAGACAAAACTGTGGTGCTCATCGACGGCCTCTTTATAAGAGGCATAAGTGGTTTGTAATCGAGCACGGATATTGGCCTAAACGGAAGTCAGACGGGAAAAAAACTCCTCAACTGAGGGACAAGTGGGCACCATCGGAGGAAGCTCGACAAGGTTTATAGGATAGTAAGGCCAATAGAGTGCTTGACGACATTTTTAAAGGAGAACTCGACCTGGGCTATCACTATGTCCCACCATCGGGGGTGCTCAAAAGATAAGCATCTAAATAGGTCACCCGCACTCCAATTGAAAACCTCAGTCTGGCCATCTGCCTTAGAGTGGAAAGCGATCGAGAACTATAACTTTATCTGTAAAACTCTCCACAACGTACGTCAAAAATGTTCTGTAAATCATATGTCCCTGTCAGAGTTGATACTACGTGGAACCCCGTGAAGACGGATATTCTCACAAAAATATAATGAAGACACATAGGATGCATCCGTCGTGTGAGTACAAAGGACGAAGTGTGGCCTCTTAAATAATCTATCCACGAAGATAAGGATGGAATCATGGCCACTAGATGTACGGGGTAGCCCCACGATAAAATCCATCAAGTCATTTTATCACAGTCTCTTGGGAATCGGTAATGGAGTGTACAAACCCACATTCGTGTGCTGGCCCTTGGCTGTCTGACAAGTGTAGCAATGCCTTATGAAGGCGTTGGAATCTCTCCTCGTCGTCGGATAATAAAATCGATCCTTCAGCATCACGTGGGTATGCACCTATCCAAAATGTCCCGATAATCCTCCTCTATGGATCTCTGAAATAATCTTCTCCTATGGAAAAGATGATGGAATATATAAAGCCGTCCCCCAGTAAAAAAACCATCTTGTAGTAAATACTCGCCCGACGAGCCATTGACCAGCTACCAGGCTATAAAAATTGGTCTAAACTCCACATCAGTCGAGTAAAGATCACGGACCTCATCGAAACCAAAAACTGGACTCCGAAGAGTCACTAAGGCATGCGCTCTCCTGCTAAAGGCATCCACCACCTGATTCACCTTTTCTAGCTTCTACTATAAATGGAATGTACATCGTTGGAGGTAGGCAGTCCACTTGGCGTGCCAGTCACTAACACTTCATTGACTATGTAAAACTCATAGGGCCTCATGATCCGACTTGATGACAAATTCCTTGTAGAGGAGGTAGGATGACCAGAACTTCACCGTCTTTACTACCGCATAGAACAAAAGATCATATGTCAAATAATTGAGGGTGGCCCCTGTCAGCTTCTGACTAAAGAAGGCAATCGGCTTTTCATTCTGGCTCAAAATATCACCCACCCCAATCTTGCAAGAATTGTAAGACAACTCAAATAACTGGACAAATCAGGTAGTGCTAAGATAGGCATCCTCGTCATCATTTCCTTAATATGTTTGAAGTCCCTATCCGCCTTCGCAGTCCATCGAAACTCAACGCTCGAGGAAGTACTCATCAAATTCATGATAGGCACCATGACAATGTTGAATCCAGATATAAAGCGTTCGTAAAACCCTACTTGGCCATGAAAGATACAAACCTGGGAAATCGATGTGGGTTGGGACCAATCCACTATCGTCTTAACCTTGGCGTCATCCACCCCGATGCCCTCGCCTGAAACCACATATCCAAGAATGTCACTAATGGTACCATGATGGCATATTTCTTCAATGTGTGGAAGAATCGCTCAGCTCACAGGACCTCCAATACCTGAGCCACATGATCAAGGTGTTCCTCCTCTGATCGGCTATAAATCATAATATCATCAAAATATACCACTACAAACTTTCCAATGAAAGGGTGTAGAATCTGAAGCATTACCCTCATAAAGGTAGACGGGATATTGGCGAGGCCGAGATGCATCACCGTCCACTCACATAACCCGTCCTTCATCTTCAAGACAATATGTCACTCGTCCCTGGGTTTCATGCGAATATGATGATAGCCTCTCTTCAAGTCTATCGTGGAGAAAACCCTAGCACCATGGAGTTGGTCTAGAATAACCTCTAATCGAAGGATAGGAAATATCTACTTCGTGGTGATCTTATTAATAGATCTACTATCAACACATACACGCCAACTCCCATCCTTCTTCGATGCTAAAAAGGCTGGTATCGTACAAGGGGACAAACTCACCCAAATATATCCTTGCCACATAGCTCCGTGACCTGCCTCCATAACTCTACGTGCTCCGTAGGAGACATGCAATAATGGGGTAGGTTGAGGAGATGTGTCCCGAGAATAAAATCTATGTCATGCTATATATCCCGAAGAGGAGGAAGATCATCTATGGGGGCATACACACGTGACACCCCGCCTAATTAAATATCGGGTGATCAGTTCTTTATTCAATTTAAAACAAAGTCTTATGTTGGTTCATTCTTAGCATCACTGTCGAAGTACATTTAACATTAATAATCACTTAATAAATAATTAAGTTGGTGTCAAAACACTTTCCATTTTAAGTTATACCCAAAGAATCCATCAATAATTTCTAAGTATTAAGACATCACTTTTTTACCATACACAAGAATATAATAAATACTGGATATAACTCAACTGCTGAAATAAATAAAACTGAATAAAATATTTCCAGTTCAAAGTCTCAAATCAATAAACCATAATAATACTCAATCCAACTGGCAAGAACTACGAAAGTAAACTGAGTACAATCTCTCTCATAAAGTAAAACCGAGGATGGGAGATACATGCCCTAAATAATGTCTGAGTAGAACTGAAAAAAATGATAGAGGCGTCTAAATGCAAGGACCTACAACTCCCACAACTGTTACATCTAGCTAAACAATCCAAACGTCTAAGTCTGGTAACCCTATGGCTGGGCACCTGATATAATACATATATATGGAAAAACAGAGAAGAAAAGCAAGAGACAGGTCAGAGCCCGAGTTGTAAAAATATTTGACTTAACAAGTATTTAACACTGCAATAAGGCAAGTATTATGTGCATAATAGCACTTCTAACTCTCACATGACATCCTAGTGTCTCATCTATTATGCACGCCTAATGCATTTTCAAATCCACACTAGCTATATTACCCAACCCTACTAGTTCGAAATCACAATGCCACTGTCTACGTTCACCGGTAGTATACCCGTATCGCGCATACAATACATTATTAAAAGTAGTTTATCTCGGCTAACCACATTTCATAAACACCGTGCGAATAGTTAATCTTTTACCCACTAAGATTTTCTATTTATCATCATTACCATATCTACTAGTTTCCCACCGTAGAACTATCCACAAGTGTGTGTGTGTGTGTGTGTGTGTGTGTGTGTGTGTGTGTGTGTGTGTGTGTATACATATACATATAGTCACATCATCCCTATACACATATATACTAATCATGTACCTTTAGGTTAAGACCACTTTGCGCAATGCATACTATGTTATCATGTCCTGGTGCATCACTGACTTCATAAAGGACTATTGGTTCAATATCTCATGAACCATAAAATTCAAATCACATATATTGGAGGCGAACATAATTCCCAGCCAAATGGGTCACGCATACCTACGCCCCCATTCAGCCGTCAAAACTATCCTACATCTCAGATAGCACGTAACGAAGTTTATATGCTTTGGGTACAAGTCAAATATCCCCCAAATGGGCAACACAAAATAAGACTGTCCACTACGTGAAAACCTCCTCCTGATAGCAAGCAGCGTAGGTATGTTATACACATAATAATAAGCATATAATAGGCATACACACAACCTATTAAAATCAATAGGTATTCACCCAACCCGTACATATATTTTCCAAACATAGTATCCTATCATTACTACTTATAATATAATTATTTCGATTACTCTCTCTCAAAACTTCCAAGGTTAAACTTACCGTTCCAATATTTAACGTATTATATCCCAAATACTTCCCAATAATTCTGCATTGTGCTAAATTCATCAAATAACAATTCTCCTTCTCAAATTAACTGTGTAACTCGATTTGGGTCAAAAATAAAAATTCCCAGATTTTTGACATGTCATTCGAACCAGAAGCTATCTCGTTTGAATGAGATAGCATGTCATTTGAACGACTTCTCACGAGATCAAGTCTCGTTCGAACCATCTTCGCGCGACATCTCGCGACCAGCACTGTTACGTCTTTAACCTCTAGCAGCCACATTTTTATTAGGTTTACAACCCTAAAACCTCTAAAATTTCAACCCAAACCCCAATCAATTAATTCCTGTCATCTTCCTAACATCTATATATGATTCCTAACAATATAACATCATTAAATCATCATTAATCATCAATCAAATTCGTAATCCCCAATTTAATTATCAAGAACCCTAGTTCTCAAATTTATAAGAATAACTCTAAATTAAAACCCAGCTTCGCTTCTCAATCACAATATATATAACTTCGGGATTCCTATTCTACATGCATAGGGTTCAATTCTTCATCAAAATAACTCTTAATCTATGATTTAAATTCTCTAAATTCACCCAAATCAATTCTAAATCATATATTTGACTTCTATGCTAACATGAGCACAATTATTGCTAATAGGAAGAAAATAATAAACACTTGTCTCGATTATGATTGTCTAATCCATTGATGAAATTGGTATAGACTTGTTCCTCGTCTTCCGATATACGCAAAGGTGGTCATGGTGGTGGAAGGTGGTGGGTTTTTTGCCTTAATCTCTTGGGGCTTGTTCTCTCTCACCCTCTGTCGTTCTCCCTTGAAGTTTTTGCATAATACCCTAACTTTTCCTTTACATAACTGATATTAACCATCTCTAATTTTCTTTATTAATTAAATTCCAAAAAATCAATTTACCAAAATGCCCCTCCGGGGACGCCGGTTAGTCCTAAAATTACCCTGGGACCCACTATTCTGACTATCTCGACCCTTTCGGAATCAGTAGTGCACTCTAAATGGTCATTCTAGTTACTTAAAAATAATTTACTCCTTTAATCCCTTAAATCAGTCCCGACACGACTCACACACCCGTCCTGACTTAGTATACCAAACTGTCGTATTTCTCACTCTCGATAATTTATAAAATTTCATAATTCCATATTATATATCCACACAATGATATTCAATAATTCTCAACAATAAGTATTAACCCTTGGCACGCTAGTTTATATTTATTTTAATTCGGATTAATTAACAATTAATTTCTCACATTTTAATTTAATTAATCCAACAATAATAATTAATCCCATAATTATTTAAAATCCTGAAAAATACGGGGTGTTACATACTTCTCCCTTTACACCAGAATTTCATCTCGAAATTCGAAAAAAGTATACCAGGTACAAACAACGTTGTATATAAGTTACGCATTGCATCGTTGCGCTCCCAAGTAAACTACTCCGTACCACCCATATAGTACACTATTAAATACCCTTAATAATGAACACGCCACATATGTTCGTTTTAAACTCCAGGTTACCCTATCATGTAGGATCTTGCCCAAGCCGTATCGTTTAAGTTACACTACTTAAACTTTATTTTAGATATTCGCTATCTAGCCTTCTATTATTCGCACCTTAGTAGATTAATCGATTTTAAGATACATACGATCTCAGCTCACAATGATCGCACACAAGTAGGTTATTTGTGTAGTATATATTTTACGCACATGATATACTAAGTACCAACTCATCTTTAATCTTCGCAATAATACCTGGTCCCCTGTCTTTAACTAACAAACAAGAGGTCAATAAGGCTTACCGTGACATACGTCAACTCGCGACCTGCCCAAAAGTGAACTTATATGAGTTATTGTGCACAAACTCCACTAGTGGAAGGGACTGCTCTCGTCCTCCCCTGAGATTCAAGGGTACAGATACAATTTATTCTCCAATATCTGACTAGTCCGCTTGTTCTGCCCATTCATTTGCGGATGATAGGTCATACTCAATCACAACTCGGTACCCATGGCATCACGAACACTCTTCCAAAATCGAAAGAAAAATATCTTGTCCCAGTCGGACACGATATCAAGCGGCACCCCATATAATCTCACTATCTCGGTTATAAAGATCTGCGCATATTGTCCCGTAGTATGACCAGTCTTAACTTGGCATAACGTGAGCTACTTCAGTCAACCGCTCCATTATCACCCATATAGGATCGTAACGCCCTTAGCGATAAAATCCCTGGGAATACTCTCCCATTACTACTTCGGAATCCCTAATGGTTAAAGAAACCCCTATTGGTTTTAGGTGGTCCACCCTTTTCCAACGGACGGGTGACCATTGCAAAACTAATTTAGCAATATTTATCTTCATTAAATCCCATCACCATTGTCATTTATAACATGATACATCTTATATTCTCTCAAATGTACATCTAACCGTGAATAATGTGACTTTGCCTCACCGCTTGTCACAGGCCCTTCCCTCGCTCTAAAAATTTGTTTCTCGTGAAACTTAAGCCTCTGACAAATCTTACGGGATAAACTTTGACTCCCATGGCTAAATGTTGTCGAATTCACATTACAATCATAATCCACTTCCTGATACAATATTGTCAATTACCTAGGGCGCCCATACACACTATATCTTGCGCATTATTGCACAAATGAAATATATTCTCACATCATAGTGGAATTATCAACTCTCAATTATACTCTCATATGTGTACAATTACTAAGGTATGAATCCCATGTACTATTATCCAAACTTCTCTCCAACTCCCGACATTCGTTACTTTCAAGTGTGGGATGTCTCGCAAAGCGAAATCCAAACTAGGACCTCCACCCCCAATACACTACTACCTAACATTGTCGGTCGTCGAGATCCGTAAGATCCTCAGTCCATAATATATACCTTCCCAAAATCTCCGTATGTTGACATATTAATCCATGTATGTCCTTAAAAATAACATGAAACATGGCACTATCTTTATCCCAAGTCTCGGTGATACATATATAACAAGCTATATCTCGTTGTTTGATAAAGAACATTATGCATCCTGAGTCACATCAGTAAATAAATTCCTACGCACATTGGATCACATCTAACGAGATAACATACTCACTGAAGTCTACGATGTCATGAAATTTTCATATATATATATATATATATATATATATATATATATATATATATATATATATATATATAAAGGCCTAACCCTATATCGGGTGACGCCTTACCAAATTAATATTACTCCCCCGGAGTATCCAGCGCAATAATCTATCACTCAATCCACTATCGTTCAAACATTCGGTAATTATCACTACACATTACCATAATAAGCTCTACTTTTCAAACTCAATGCAGTAGTAAAATTATGACAATAAAAATATGCTTTTAGTGCCCACCCGGCTTACTCACGGGTGACATCTAAAAAGTCATGTTACCCATGATCAATACATTTATAACCAGATTGTCCAAAACTAACGTAGCCACTAAACTCGACTCACATGCGAATTTTAGTGTTAAGCGTTCATATATAAGTTGTGACACACTCCTGTCACGTAATTAAATCCTTTACTCATAAGGATGAAATAAAACTTCATCAATCTCTCCTAATTGTATGGTCCTTACGTGCACTTCTCGTGGCCAAAATAACCCATGATCACTTGCACTCGTTATACATCTATGATTTCATCCAATAGCTGCCCCCTCCTCGTTGTGGGCAAATTATTATGTTCTTCGTCTTACACACCCATCACTGAAACATTGACCTACCATCTCTAGGCATCACTTATGGCTTTACTGGCCACCCTATTTCTTCCTGGGCTCCCATGACTGTCACGCCCCAACTTAATTAAGTTAAACTCGTCCTTTTTAATTAGAGATAAATTGCCTTAAATAGTATACAATGCTTTAATTTAAATCTCTAAGGGAAAATAGCATAAGAATTTTTTTTTGCTTTTTTTTGGCATGTGTAGATGAAAACATAACTACCTTTACATGTAACTTATAAGTACGACACAACTTTACATAACCAAGATCCTTAGTTTAATATTTACACAAAAAGATTCTTGATATTCAAGCCATACTATATATCCATCACTCCCCTGGTATAAGCTCCTAAGATTAATACCAACTACTTTATTGGTATGGTAGTATTAGTTGCTTCCCCACCTAACAAGTCAATGTCATTAGTATTTGAATACACCGATTAACATCAAACCCAGTAACACATCACATCATTTGGTCAATCAGAATTAACTAAGGAGGAATTAAATATGACACTTCACATTTCTATAACACCCAATTAATTAGGATTCTAACATAATTTACGGAATTAAATTATGAATTCGCTAGACAATGATATGTCCATTTTATTACAACCTTTTCCAAATCGTTTCTCAAGAAAAACAACAACAAAACTTCAACTTCCTGAAATTCTCATAATTTTTATACAACATAACTTTCCATGATATTCCACCCAATATCAGTAAACACATTGAATAATACAAAATTAATGTTTCATAATTTTTAGGGCTTATTGTCTATGTCGAGCAAAACGTCAAACACCTGGTATGCATTCTTGCTCCTTTAGGGCAGATTTTAATCCAAAACTTTAAACTATCACCAAAGGTTCATTCCTTGGTATGTTTATATAATTTTCGGCTATGTTATACTCACATATATTTTCTAACATCTCCCATTGTAATTACTTTATTTCAATAAGTATTCCATGATTTATGCCATTTTTAGCATAACTATGTCAAAATAGAACATTAAGGCATAACTTAACATTTTTAAGCATACATAACCTCCACCTTGGTTATAATTCATGGAAACATATAATAAACATGTTTTAGCAGATATATACATCATAAGCATGAATTTTTCAAATCAAATTGCTTTACGAAAAAAATTGATGTAAGTCTAGGACTTTAAAGTATGCATTTAAGAACCTAGCTTCAGTTCTAACTTATATTCTTAACCCATCCTTGTTCCAACACAATTCAGCAATATGGGTATCAGTAAAATATATATCCAAATCAAAAATAAAAACATGCCAAGTATAGAACCGATCCATGTGACCAACTTTAATAAAGAAGTAATTAGCTTACGAGGATTCCTCGATTTATAGAAATTTTCCAAAGATTTCTTCCTTAACTTTCTTCTCCTTCTCCCTCTTTAGGAAAAAACTTGTTATTTCTTATGAGGAAGAAGACATACCTCTCATTTATAATCATAAATACGTTGTATAGTGATCCAATAGCAATAGGGGTAGTGGTAACACGTGATTGGTTGGATGAAAGGTCGAATTAGACAATTCCATTAATGACACATTTGTCCCACCTTGGTAAAATCATCATTACTCACTATCACGGGCCCCGATTTACTCCCTCTTTGTGTATATGAGTAGATAACTTAAACATCTACAACTTTCATATTTTGTGTTTTCCCAAAATCATAAAACTAGTACACCTAATTTGGGCTCGAACAGGAAAGTAGCAATTTACCAGAAATCTCAGAACTTTCACATTTGGCGACCAAACATTGCCAATTTCGCACCAACACACTAGCTTACTTTTATAAACATATCCATGCATTAAAAACATATTTTATGATGCATTTAGCCACATAACTAATCATATGGTCTAAACATGATAATTAACATGTTTAACACACATAACCAATTTATAAATTATAATTAATCATGTAATTAACCTTCCTAATCATGTTTTAGGGCCTTACAATGACCCTGAGGATTAATATGCTATTGTTACCGAGGACTCCACTGGTCCTGCCTAAACTCACCACTCTCGGGTTGTAACTTCTTGGGACCAATTCTCTTGACCCAATTCCTCCTCTAAAAATCTCACTCCTCCAGTTGTTATACCTAACTAGTATGGTTTACCATTCGTAAATCTTATCGGTTGCACTGCTCAACGTGGACACATTCAACACTGGTGGTCCCACTTTTTACACATAGGGGAAGCTTCCTGAGCCATTTCTCGTCACTGGTCCCACTGACCATTTTGGAATGTCCTTCCCTCGGACTGGCAATCTTAGCTCCCAATTGTTCTCTCGTTGTCCCTTTGGCTATGCGGGCCTTTCGAAACTATTGTTGGCCTTTACATCCCTAATTAACTTCATCATCACTTTGTCAGGAAGTTAGTCAATCGAAATTATCTAAATGAGTTCCCTATTGGGCATACTCTCATGTGGTGTTTCACTAACACCGTTAAGTTCAGTTTTGCTTTTTGGCCAAATTCTCTAACCGTCCTGGTTCACTTTTTCTGGAAGTGCTGAAATAACTTACAAACATATAACCTTGATGACATCAACATTAGTTATCCTAGTTAGATTTCTCATCCATCCTCGCATTCTACACAGGGTCCTTTATTAACTATGAACCCTTTTATATTTTATGCCCATTTTCGAGGTGCGAAGTTCGTTATGCAATTCAACCTTTCTCATCGGTCTCTAACTTACCCACTGTGCTAAGTTTAAAATTTTCACTTGCATCTCTGTTATAACATTGAATGGAAGACCTCACGGTCAAATCGTACCCAAATTTCTCTTTAAATTTTAAACACACTTCTTTATATATGGTGATTGACTCTAATCACTTTATGTTGCTCCTAAGAGCTACAAATTTAACTCCAACTTTAATTCTGAGTGTCACTGCACTGCACTCTACACAATTTCCTTCGAATTTTCTACTTCCATTGGCCTGTTACACTTTCTCTCTTTCTTCTCCGCATCTTCACCGATGACTTTTCAAAAGAGTCTCTATGATTTCCCCCTCATCGACTATGCTAGGTGATCCTGAAATCGCTCCACCATTACCTACGACTGTGCCTGGGGAACCCTTTGTTCTCGAGTGATGATTCTATTATCACTTGCTTAAATAATAATCATGGTGACTTTTGTCACGACCACCTTTCCCAGATTACTCTATGTCTTCTGTCGGGATTCTTCTCTTGTAGTCGTTCTTACGACCCTCGTTGGTCATCCTATAATTTTCGGTGCTCGAAGTACAAATGATTTCGTATAATGAGTCACATCAATTATAATTCATAGCTAGAGAATGTAAGTCGCATAGTAAGGGAAGACAACAACCCTATAATAAGGCTTTCCATCAAATAACACTACGCTGAAACATAGAAAGCCGTACAGTTCCTAAGGACACTAGAACCTGATGCTCTGATACCACCTGTGACACCCCGCCTAATTAAATACCAGATGATCTGTCCTTTATTTAATTTAAAACAAAGTGTTCTATAGGTTCATTCTTATCATCACTATCGAAGTACATTTAACATTAATAATCACTTAATAAATAATTAAGCTGGTGTCAAAACATTTTTCATTTTAAGTTATACCCAACGAATCCATCAATAATTTCTAAGTATTAAAACATTTATTATTTACCATAGATAAGAATATAATAAATACTGGATATAACTCAAGTGCTTAAATAAATAAAACTGGATAAAACATTTCTAGTTCAAAGTCTCAAATCAATAAACCATAATAATACTCAATCCAAGTGGAAAGAACTACAAAAACAAACTGAGTACAATCTCTCTAATAAAGTAAAACTGAGGATGGGAGACACATGCCTTAAATAAAATGTCTGAGTAGAACTGAAAGAAATGATAGAGGCGTCTAAATGCAAGGACCTACAACTCCCATAACCGTTATAGCTTGCTAAACAATCCAAGTGTCTAAGTTTGGTAATCATGTGGCTGGGCACCTGATATAATACATATATATATGGCAAAAGAGAGAAGAATAGCAAAAGACAGGTCAGAGCCCAAGTGGTAAAAAAAATTATTTAGCAAGTATTTAAAACTGCAATAAAGTAAGTACTATGTGCATGATAGCTCTTCGGACTCTCACATGAGATCCTCACCTCTCATCTATTGTGCATGGCTAACGTATCTTCTAATCCACACTAGTTATATTACCCATCCCTACTAGTTCGAAATCACAATGTCACTATCTACGTTCACCAGTAGTATACCCGTATCGCTCATACAATACGTTATTATAAATAGTTTATCCCGGATAACCACATTTCATAAACACCGTGCGAATAGTTAATCTTTTACCCACTAAGATTATTTTATTTATCATCATTACCATATCTACTAGTTTTCCACAGTAGAAATATTCACAAGTGTGTATATATATATAGTCACATCATCCCTATACATATATATACTAATCATGCACCCTTAGGTTAAGACCACTTGGCGCAATGCATTCTCTGTTATCATGTCCCGGTGCATCACTCACTGCATAAAGGAATGTTGGTTCAATATCTCACGAACCATAAAATTCAAATCACATATATTGGAGGCGAACATAATCCCCAGTCAAATGGGTCACGCACATACCTACGCTCCCATTCAGCCAGAAAAACTATCCTACATCTCAGATAGCACGTAACCAAGTTCATATGCTCTGGGTACAAATTAAATTTTGCCCCAATGGGCAACACAGGATAAGACTGTCCACTATGCGAAAACCTCCTCCTGATAGTAAGCAGCGTAGGTATGCTATGCACATAATAATATGCATATAATAGGCATACACCCATTCTATTAAAATCAATAGGTATTCACCCTACCCGTACATATATTTTCCAAACGTAGTATCCTCTCACATTACTACTTATAATATAATTATTTCGATTCCTCTCTCTCGAAACTTTCAAGGTTAACTTACCGTTCCAATATTTAAAGTATTATTTCTCAAATACTTCCCAATAATTCTGCACTATGCTAAATTCATTAAATAATAATTCTCCTTGCTCAAATGAACTGTGTAACTCGATTTGGGTTAAAAATAAAAATTCCCAAATTTTGGACCTGTCGTTCAAAACCAGAAGTTATCTTATTTGAACGAGATAGCATGTCGTTTGAACGACTTCTCACGAGATCAAGTCTCGTTTGAACCATCTTCGCGCGACATCTCACGACCAGCACTGTTACGTCTTCAACCTCTAGCAGCCGTTTTTATTAGGTTTACAATCCTAAAACCTCTAAGATTTCAACCCAAACCCCAATCAATCAATTCCAGTCATCTTCCTAACATTTATAGATGATTCCTAACAATATAACATCACTAAATCATCATTAATCATCAATCAAATTCGTAATCCCCAATTTAATTATCAAGAACCTAGTTCTCAAATTTATAGGCATAACTCTAAATTAAAACCCAGATTCGTTTCTCAATCACAATATATATAACTTCGGGATTCCTATTCTACATGCATAGGGTTCAATTCTTCATCAAAATAACTCTTAATCTATGATTTAAATTTTCTAAATTCACCCAAATCAATTTTAAATAATATATTTGATACATATGCTAACATGAGCACAATTATTGCTAATAGGAAGCAAGTAATAAGCACTTGCCTCGATTATGATGGTCTGATCCGCTGATGAAATTGGTATAGACTTGTTCCTCGTCTTCCGATCTACGCAAAGGTGGTCACGGTGGTGGGAATGTGGTGGGTTTTTGGCCTTAATCTCTTGGGGCTTGTTTTCTCTCACCCTCTGTGGTTCTCCCTTGAAGTTTGTGCATAATACCCTAACTTTTCCTTTATGTAACTGATATTAACCATCTCCAATTTTCGTCATTAATTAAATTCCAAAAATTCAATTTACCAAAACGTCCTCCCGGGATGCCGGTCAGGCCTAAAATTGCCCCAGGACTCAACTAAATCCCCGGGTACACTATTCTGACTATCTCAACCCTTCCGGACTCAATAGCGCACTCAAAATGGTCATTCGAATTTCTTATAAATATTTAACTCCTTTAATCCATTAAATCAGTCCTGACACGACTCACACGTGCGTCCTGACAAAATGTACCAAACTATTGCATTTCTCACTCTCGACAATTTATAAAATTTTATAATTCCATTTTACATATCCACACAGTGATATTCAAAGGCATGTTATGGTTGCTGCTTTTTCCCTCCATCGGGCTATAAAGTTACTGACTGATTCTCCAGAGTTCTGTTTAAGCAACTCTAAATCATGGCGGGTGACCTCAAGCTCTTCGTTGTGTTTGTACTGTGACATGAATTCCCGGGCTACATCCTCCCAACTACGAATCCTGGACTATTCGAGAGACAAAACCCATCGGAGGGCGTTATCTTTCAGAGTTTGCTGAAATAATTGGGCCATCACTTCTTCAGAAGCCCCTAGTAGAGTCATGGAACGGTGGTAACTTCGGAGATGAACAATCAGGGGTCCACTTCCTCCGAATTTCTTGATATTCGGCATCTTGAACTTCTCTGATAACCTCGATTTAGGATAAAGAGACATATGGGTGTAGTCCATGTAATTCCCCGAGATTATGACTTGGTCAAACTTCTTGGTGAGCATCTTGAGGTCCTCTTTGACTTTGTTCAGCTTTTCTTCCTTCGGATCAATGATCATAGGCAAGTTATCCCCATGTTGGGCAAGATTCGGCATAGGAAGCTGGGCAGGCGGCGACCCATTAGCAGGAGGGACACGTGGAGCGTGCTGATACTCTTCGAGAACCCAGATGGGCTCGGGTGGATCCATATCATGAGGGAATAGGGCATCGGGTTCTTGAGGAGCAGTAACCTGGTTTCGTTGCATCTCTCGGACCTCAGTTTGGAGGTTGTCAATCTTGGACACAAGCTGAGCTAGGACCGCTGTCAGATCCGACTGCACAACGGGTACTTCATATGTGTTCTCCATGTAAAGTGGATGGATTCCGGACTCGAAAGGAGTAATAGGGGAACGGACGGAACTCCGAGATGACTTGACTGAGGATCCAAGCCAATAAGGAACCAGGCCAAGGATTTGCGACCTGAGAATTTTCGAGATGGAAAGACAAAATATTTTTGGATCTTTGATAAGGAAAGGAAAAAATGTTTTTGGATTTTAGATAAAGAAAAAAATGGAATTTTCCCTTTGGAGACGGTCTCAGTATGATTATTATAATTATTATGTTTTCACTTGTATTAATTCTCCTAAATGAAATGCCGGACGGGATTCGATCCTGAAAAAATTGAGTTTGTAATATATGCAAAGCTATGGCTAGACTTGTGACCAGGTTCACGGACAGGGTCTCGTTTTAAAAAATATGCGAGAATTCGGGCGGCAGGCCAACTCGAAATTTTCGACAGAGTTTCGGTTTGAAACCGGTAATCTAACATGTGTGTCCTAGGCTTGATACCTATATGTGGGTATGCAGTTGGTTAGGTGAATCGGAAAGGGTTCCCCCCTTTGGCGTGACTTCCACGATATACGTCTTGCTCTTGCGGGCAATCGGTACGTGTGGACAAGCCATTTGATATACATGAGTGTACGTGAATTGCCTCACTATAAACCTCGTGGGAACGGTACGTGTGAGAGAAAATTCGATATATTCGGCGTACGTGAACGAATTTCCTACGATATACCTGCCGTCAAGACTTCAGTCAAGGGGTACGATGCGGGGGAACCGTTCGATATACGTCGAAGTTACTTGGCCAATGGAAGGTGAGAGTCATATCGCTTAGGCTAACTGCACCTTGTCAGACCAGCGCCCATCACGAAGTGACCCTCCAGTTACTGGGTAAAATTTGGTCAATAACAATGCTCTTTGGTTATGTCGTGTGAATCATGCATGATCCTCTTATTAGTACTTTATGAGAATGTATTTCTTAATTATGCCAAGAGGGATCAAAGTACAAGTACCAATGGTATACCAAGCATAAATGGGTGATGCGTGCAACATGTGGATATATGTGACCCTGGGTGCACGTGGTGCGAAGTGTACATGGAGAATTTTCTATAAGTGTGTGAATAGAAGCATAAGCATGGGGTACACATGAGTAATAAAGGGGAACATGCAAATAGGGGGAGAATATAAGCGAACATAACATCCATGTAAATAGAGTCTCACCCTTACACATCCCCAGCAGAGTTGCCACTGTGGCCATCCCCGATCCTCGTCGCGGTGGGGGGGGGGGGAAGCGTGAAAGTGAGGATCCTTAGGTCCCGCGCGTCCCTCTCGGGAGAACTTCGGCCGACATCATTTGAAGGGAGGTAAAAGATGTAGAGAGATTAGAGTCACCAGTCTATTTTACTCAAAATAGACAAAAGAAAAGGGGAAGCCATCCCGAAGGACAGCATCCAAAGACATATTGGTGCATACGAAACCAAAATGATTCGATAAGGGTCTAGAGGCTAAGTTACGAAATGGGAAGGTGTTAGGCACACATTCCACCCTTTCGGTCTCTCATGGATTTTTGTTATTTTCCTTTTATTTTCCCCATGATGTGTGTGCATGTGTATATATAGTGGAGACAGGAATCATCGACTTGTACCACGGAAGGGGTAAAGCGGGTTATCCATAGGAAGGTATATAAGTATTAGAAAATAGGATTTAAGCGATTATCCTTACGTTAATCGTTATGAGAGAACGATAACGCATATGGAATAATACGCCACTAAGAACAAGTATATGTATATATATAATATAAGAGACTGAAGTTTAGAGAAAGATAGAAAATGAGAGAAAAAGTAAAAATAGGACTCGAGTCTCAGTTTTTACACCGAGATGCCTATGTAGTCTATAAAGGCATCAAAGTCCACGTAGTTCGTATGCAAAGCGAGGGGTGGGTTTTATCCCTTAAATCCAACCGGGGACTCTCTTATTTGTCTGTGTGTAGAAAAAGTATTTTCGTAGTGAGAAAAGTGTAAGAAAAGTATGAGAATTCCCGTTTGGAATTTATGAGCAAACCCACTTTTTCTTTTTTTTTGGGTTTTTATTTATATGAAAATAAAGTATGTGCAATAATACATAAAAATAAAAAGTATATTAGAATGTGTGAGATGAGATAATAAAAGCACTAAGTAATAAAACAAGTTATTGCAAATTTATGAGAATTTAAGGAGAGAGTTGAGAAAATTGGACCTTCTTGAAGATCTTGAGCTTGATCTTGGATTTTGGAGAGCAGACCTTAGACTTGGATGATGATCTAGGGTAGTAAATTCACCAAGTTTGATGAAAAGGATGATGAAAAGTGAAGGTTGAAAAGGGATTTGGGTGTAGAAATCACGCTGACTTCGAGAGAGGTTTTCGGGATCTACTGAGAGTGATAAATTTTTTATTTTTTGGCCTCCTTTGTAATGAGCTCAGGCCTCCTTTTTATAGGCCCAGGGAATTTTCGATCGCCATAGCCCTGTTCCTGCCGTTCGGTAGGTACATTTAGGCACGCTGCCGATAGGCAGAGTCTGGGACCTGTCGTTTGGCAGTATCTTTCAGACCTTTTTGGAAAATCGACCACAAAGCGCAAACCGTTGATCAGAATCATACACGGGGTTGACCGTTGGAAAGATAATTCAGAGACCTTCAAAATTCCTTTGTACCACTCCCGGGTTCGAGAGTTGACTTTGGGTCAAATGTGGCTCAGAAGCATTCGTCGGTCCATTGGACGGGAAAACATCGGACGCAAACGGATTGTTCGTCCGCATGGTTAGTCTGAATCGTGCATGGGGCGGATTGTTGGAAAGGTTAGGAGATGTACTTCGACATTCCAAAGAGTTTGATCTGGTTCGGGGAGTTGACTTTGGTCAACCGGGCCCTAGAAGCATTCGGTGACCTCGCGGAGTAAAACGGATCGTTCGTCCGCATGGTAAGTCAGAATCATGCACGGGGTGAACTGTTGGAGAGGGGTTTTAGTGCCCTTCAAAGATTCATTTAGCCTCGGTCAAGCTGAAGACTTTGAATTTTGGTCAAACGGAGCCTAGGGTGCCCGATGGCTTGTATGTCAGTACTCGGGGTATGACCTGGATTTATGGTGATGAGGGGAGGTTCTAGGGACCTAAGTAGAGTTTAGGGGGTAACAGAATGGGGTGTCTATAATTGTATAACACAAATATTTGTAAACAAATTAAAAGCACAACACAAATTTTTGAAAATGTACGTTATTGATTGGACCATACGTCATTTAGTTCGCAACAGATAAACAATTTTTTAAATAACATATTGTTCGAACCTATTAGTTTAAAATAATTGAAATTTTTTTGTAAGTTTTTTACCGTTTTTATGTACATACATACATACATACACTGTGGTACGAATCTATTATGCCAAATAAAAAAAATACAACACATAATTTTAAACAATTATAAAAATTATTTGTGTGTCGGTGCCTAAGGTCACGCCAATAATTTTCTACAATATAAATTCATGGAAAGTTAAGAAATTTTTACAATATAAATAAGCACAAACAACTTATTTTTTTTTTGTAAAAAAACTTCCTTCATTTTATAGAACTCTCCACACTATTTAAGTAATAAAAATACTACAACAATATTAATAGTCCATCCATGACCTAAAATCAATACTCTGCCCAAAATATTGAATGTGTAAACAATTTAAGTCAATTTTTCTTACAACAAAAATGTTTAAACATTTTTTAAAGTTCGGGCAGATTTTACTTTTATTTATAGAACAATCCATTATGTTTTAAAAATAAAATACTCTAATAATAATATTAATAGTCCATTCAAGACTTCATATAAATAACATAATAGCCATTAAATACTAATTTAAGTCGTACACTTCTAGTTTACAATAAAAACTAGCATGTAACCCGCGCGATGCGCGAACGTTTGATAAAAAACTACAAAACATGCACTTATAATTGATAGCATATGTACAACATTGTACTTGATACTTTATATGAATGACAACCAAATAAGGAACTTAAAAGTAGGGTTATAATTTTAGACATGATACAATAAAATTTTAGACGTGATATAACAAAATTATCCCTAATTTTTGGTATTTTCATAAAGTTTGTAACAAAAAAAGCTTTTAGTTTCATCATTATTTTTGTCCCTGTCTAACTGTAAGATTGTATATTTACACAAATTTTCGAGTTGTTTAAATCCCTATTTATCCAGAGTTTTTATAATGTAAGAGTAAAGTATGAAGAAAAGGGAATGCAAAAATAAAAAATTAAAACAAATCTTCGTAGTTTTAAAAAAATATATGATGCTAATAATATAAAAAAAAAAAAAGACCATGCTAATATGATCAATTAATTATGTGGACTAATAAAAAGAAAAATACTAAACCTTTTCTTATCAACTCAGAAAGCACCCATCCCCAAGTCATATTTCTCCAATATCATTATATACATAGGACTACTAACCCAGTTAGAGATGATAGAAATGTTTTGATATTTGTTTTCATTCCGCCGTGGTATATTAATATATATACATGTACAATGGTTTATAATTGCTGCTAAGATCTTATGAGATATTTATGGATTTCAAAACCTGTTTGGAGCTGACTTGTTCACGATTTGTTGATTGTTGTTCACGGTTTGATAGTTGAAAAATAAGATCACGTGTAAGTGGTGTAATACCCCGTATTTTTATGGCTTTTAATTATGAGATTAATTAAATAAAAAATTTGCTTTTAATTATGGAATTAATTAAATTAATTTGGGATAATTAATTGAAAATTAATTCGGATTTTAATACCTAGTGAGACGAGAGTTAGTATTTAAATATGATGATAATGTTAAATATTACTGAGTGATTATGGTAATATGTGATTATTGAATTTATTAAAAATTATCGTGAGTTGAAAATACGGCAGTTTCAGTAATTTAGTTGGGACGCGCGTGTCAGTCGTGTCAGGACCCAATTTAATGGATTTAAAAGTATTTTATTTATATGTCATCCATATGAGCATTTTGAGAGCGCCAACGTGTCCGAAAGGATCGATATAGTCAGAAAACACTAGCCGGGGGGTTTAGTTTGGGTCCCGGGGCATCTTTAGGCATAATCAGTAACCCGAGAGGGAGTATATTAGTCATTTTCATTTTTGGTGAATAGTGGCCCACGAAATTTAGAAAGCTTTATCAACCAATAGGTTAGAGCCTTAGGCTTTCCATCACCAAGTTTCACAGACGACCATTAGAGATGAAGTGGAGGAAGTTATCAAAGGAGAACCACCATCTTTGAACTTTTTGCACTATAGTCACCACCATCGAATAGATCGAAAAGAGAGAAGCATTTCTATACCATCTACTTCAAAGGATCAGAATCTTCATTACTAGGAAAGTGATTTAACTTGCATTAAATTAGTGCATATATCATCCATGTTAGGTTAGAATTGGAGAATAACCTTGAATAACGATAATTGAATGGATTTGAAGAATTGAAATCGTAATCTGGGTAGGTTTTGCATGTAGATTAATTTCTGGGATTTTAGCAGCCACGAAATCATGATCCATGTGTAGAGAGTTATGAATTTGTAATGAATTGTATAGTTTTCTTGAAGAAATAGGAGAACTAGGGTTTTTATATGAAAATTTAAGTAAATTGATCCAAGAATTTGATGTCCCATTCTGATTTGATGATTCTAAAACGTTGGAAATTATGCAAACATTTTAGTAGGATTATTAGAATACTTGGTTGGGAGTTTGGGACGTTAAAATGAAGAATTAGAGGTGTAAAAAGAGGAAAACCGTAACTATTTAAGGAAATTCTGGGCAAATACCTGCTTGATCAATCGATCGACTCAAGAATGACGATCGATCGACTGATCGATCGATCGACCCCTTTTCTTCGATCGATCGACGTCTTATGATTTTTGGTAATTGTTTCCCTTTAAGATTTAAGGAAAATCCCAAAGCCGATAATGATTATTAGGGTGATTAATATGATATTGTGGGACTTATTTAAGGTCAGTAGGGTCTTAGTTGAAGCCCGGAAAGATGGATTACCTTAGGGAATTGAATATTATTGCTCACGAGGGACTACCGAGTGAGGTACGGTTAGAAATCGTTCGAATTGAAACTATAATGGGAATAAATACTGAGGTAAGGATAAGAACAGTAACGGAGGGGCTTTAAGTTACTGAGATAACATTGGAAACTAATAGGAGACCTAGTAACCTTTTGGGATAGGTTTAGGTACTCAAATTGATACGACGAGAGAGCTATCAAGTTAAATATATATATATTACGTATGATGTTCGGGATAAACTTGCTACGTACGAGACTTACTATATGGAATGTGTGAATACTTATATTGTAATATGATTACTTAGGTTGTGTGAATGCCTAGTGTATGGATTTCTTATGTGTATGACATACCTACCATACTTGTTATCACGGGAGGTCGATTTTCGAGAAAATGACCATCTTATCTTGTGTGCCTTCGAGGGATTTAGATTGGTACCTTAAGGACATAGGACTGTGAATGACTTATTTGTGAGTTGATAAGTCAGCTGACCATAGGAGCGTAGGTATGTGCGTGACCCATGTGTATGTGAACTATGTTTGCCTCTAGTATGTGTGATTTGTATTGAGACGATTTATAAGTGATTCGGAACACGTGATCCTTACGTACGTGATGTATATGGATTTGATAGCAGAGTATGTGTGCACCGCAGCTTAGACTAGGGGTGCGTTATATGTATATATGTACTGAGGGTGATTTATATATATACTTGTGACTGGTTCACTGTTACTTAGTAGATGTGAATAACTAAGATATTGTAATGGACTAAGAATGTGAGAATTAAATTAACACTTAAGATAAGTAATTTAATGAGGGTGAATCTAGGTTATGAATATAACATGTTTGGGTGTTACAAATAGATACCCTATGATAGAATGCGAAAGAATGAGTGATACAGACTAGTTAGTTAGCGGCATAACTAGGATGGGTTAAGGGAATACGTTAAGCGTGCACATTAGTGGAGAGGTGAGAAACTCATGTGAGAGTACGCAACTAACATGTTTATAATATGTGTTGCTTAATTGTAATTTAAACACTTGCTAAACTTTTAAACTATTTTCACCTCATGCCCTGACCCGTTTTCTTCCAAATATATTTTATTTTGTAAAAATATTTTTAGGTGCCCAGGCACAAGGACGCCTTGCATAGGAGTTCCATTACAGTGACGTGTTGTAGTTGTTGTGGAAGTTACAGGATCTCTGTATTTGACGCCTTCACATTCTGTACTTGATTCTACTCATGGTTACTCATCTGTTTGGGCATGTCGCCCATTTCCATTTAGAGATAGAATTCTCAGAATTTTAGTTTTACTTCAGATGTTGTTTTATTTATTCAGACTCTTGTATCGGGACTTTATTTTACCCTGGTATTATTATTGGAGTGTTCACTCCAGACTCAGTTTATTTCTTTTCGTTGATTATTCATTTGATATTGTTTATGCAATTCAATTAATAAAATTTGGCATCTCTGTTTTTAAATATTAGGTGTCTAGTAATTAACTAATTATTTTCGACAGTGATGCTAAGACTGAACCAACTTAATATTCTGTATTAATTTTATAAAGGAGTAGCTACCCGGTATTTAATTAAATGGGGTGTTACAAGTGGTTGATGGATTGTTTCCATGCAATTGTGGTTGTGAGTTTTGTCCACGCAACTGCCAAGTTGTAATTTGATATGAGAAGAAGAAGAAAGAGTTTGTGTCCTTTCATTATATAGATCATGGGAAATGAATTGACTATAATTTTATAAAATGGAGGAAACGAATCGACTCTCCCCAATATATATATACACACACACACACACACACACATTTTTTAACATGTAGGATGAATGAAACTTTTAATCCCTTTGATAAACTGACCCCGCAGCCGCAGGACTCCCGGTTTGAGAATACGAAGGTAATTTGCATATTTCTAGACTTAGGCAAAACATGGCGTTAGAGGGTGAGAACACGAAACAGCCCCCGAACAGCTCCATGGGTGGCACCAACACCTCCCACGGGACCAATGTAACTCGTAGGAACTGACCCCGTAGTCACGGGACAACCGATTTGAGAATTCGAAGGTTATTTGCATATTTCTAGACTTAGGCAAAACATGGTGTTAGAGGGTGAAAACTCAAAATAACCCCCGAACGACCCCGTGGGTGGCTCCAACACCTTCCACGGGACTAATGTAACTCGTAGGAACTGACCCCGTAGCCGCGAGACTCTTGGTTTGAGAATATGACGATAAATGCATATTTCTAGACATAGGCTTAAAAACATGGCGTTAGAGGGTGAGAACTCGAAACAGCCCCCGAACGGCCCTATGAGTGGCACCAACACCTCCCACGGGACCAATATAACTAGTAGGAACGGACCCCGTAGCCGCGGGACTCTCGGTTTGAGAATACGATGATAATTTACATATTTCTAGACTTAGGCTTAAAAATATGGGGTTAGAGGGTGAGAACTCGAAATAGCCCCCAAACGTCCACGTGAGTGGCACCAACACCTCCCACGGGATCAATGTAACTCGTAGCAACTGACTCCGCAGCCGCGGGACTCCCGGTTTGAGAATACGAAGGTTATTTGAATATTTCTAAACTTAGGCAAAACATGGCGTTAGAGGGTGAAAACTTGAAACAACCCTCGAACGACCCCGTGGGTGGCTCCAACACCTCCCACGGGACCAATGTGACTCGTAGGACCTGACCCCGCTGTCGTTGGACTCTCGGTTTGACAATACGATGATAATTTACATATTTTTAGACTTAGGCTTAAAAACATAGCGTTGAGGGTGAGACCTCGAATCAACCCCCGAACGGCCCCGTGGGTGGCATCAACACCTCCCACGGGACCAATGTAGCTTGTAGGATTCGACCCCGCAGCCGCGGGACTCTCGGTTTGAGAATACGACGATAATTTGCATATTTCTGGACTTAGGCAACATGGCGTTAGAGGGTGAGAACTCGAAACATCCCCCGAACGGCCCCGTGGGTGGCTCCAATACGTCCCACGGGACCAATGTAACTCGTAGCAACTGACCCCGCAGCCGCAGGACTCTCGATTTGAGAATACGATGATAATTTGAATATTTCTGGGCTTAGGCAAAACATGGCGTTAGAGGGTGAGAACTCGAAACAACCACCGAACGGCCCCATGGGTGGCACCAACACCTCCCACCGAACCAATGTAACTCATAGCAACTGACTATGCAGCCGCGGTACTCGCGGTTTGAGAATACGAAGGTAATTTGCCTATTTCTAGACTTAGGCTTAAAAACATGGCGTTAGAGGGTGAAAACTCGAAACAGACCCCGAACGGTCCCGTGGGTCGCACCAACACCTCACACGGGACCAATGTAACTCGTAGAACTGACCCCGCAGCCACGTGACTCTCGGTTTGAGAATACGACGATAATTTTCATTTTTTTGGACTTAGGCAAAACATGGCGTTAGAGGGTGAAAACTCGAAACAGCCCCCGAATGTCCCCGTGGGTAGCACCAACACCTCCCACGGGACCAATGCAACTCGTAGGAAATAACCCTGCAGCCGCAGTACTCCCGGTTTGAGAATACGATGATAATTTAAATATTTCTAGACATAGGCTTAAAAACATGGTGTTAGAGGGTGAGAACACGAAACTGCCCCCGAACGTCCCTGTGGGTGGCACCAACACCTCCCACGGGACCAATGTAACTCTTAGGCACTGACCCCGCAGCCGCGGGACTCTCGGTTTGAGAATACGAAGATAATTTTCATATTTCTAGACTTAGGCAAAACATGGCGTTAGAGGGTGAGAACACGAAACATCCCTCGAACAGCTCCATGGGTGGCACCAACACCTCCCACGAGACCAATGTAACTCGTAGGAACTGACCCCGTAATCACGGGACTCCCGATTTGAGAATTCGAAGGTTATTTGCATATTTTTAGACTTAGGCAAAACATGGAGTTAGAGGGTGAAAACTCAAAACAACCCCCGAACGACCCCGTGGGTGGCTCCAACACCTCCCACGGGACTAATGTAACTCGTAGGAACTGACCCCGTAGCTGCGAGACTCTTGGTTTGAGAATATGACGATAAATGCATATTTCTAGACATAGGCTTAAAAATATGGCGTTAGAGGGTGAGAACTCGAAACAGCCACCGAACGGCCCTATGGGTGGCACCAACACCTCCCACGGGACCAATATAACTCGTAGGAATGGACCCCGTAGCCGCGGGACTCTCGGTTTGAGAATACGATGATAATTTACATATTTCTAGACTTAGGCTTAAAAATATGGGATTAGAGGGTGAGAACTCGAAATAGCCCCCAAACGTCCCCGTGGGTGGCACCAACACCTCCCACGGGATCAATGTAACTCGTAGCAACTGACTCCGCAGCCGCGGGACTCCCGGTTTGAGAATACGAAGGTTATTTGAATATTTCTAAACTTAGGCAAAACATGGCGTTAGAGGGTGAAAACTTGAAACAACCCCCAAACGACCCCGTGGGTGGCTCCAACGCCTCCCACGGGACCAATGTGACTCGTAGGACCTGACCCCGCTGTCGCTGGACTCTCGATTTGAAAATACGATAATAATTTGCATATTTTTAGAGTTAGGCTTAAAAACATAGCGTTGAGGGTGAGAACTCGAAACAACCCCCGAACGGTCCCGTGGGTGGCATCAACACCTCCCACGGGACCAATGTAGCTTGTAGGAACCGACCCCGCAGTCGCGGGACTCTCGGTTTGAGAATACGACGATAATTTGTATATTTCTAGACTTATATGTAAAGGTAGTTATGTTTTCATCTAAACATGCCTTTGAAAAAAAAAATCTTGTGCTATTTTTTGAGAGATTTAAAGTAAAGTATTGTTTAAGGGAATTTATCTCTATAATTAAAATGATGATTTTAACATAATTAAATCGGGGCGAGAAAACTCCAACCTACACCACCATATTTACCTTATATTCTGCCATATTTAAACCTTGAAAACCAATTTACACCACATGTTAAACAAGATATAAATCTATGGAGATGGTGTTTGGGATTTTTGGAGAAGAAAATAAGAAGACATTATGGAGTTTGAAGGGGATTTTCATGGAGCTTTTAATTAACAAGCTTAGTGGAGCTACACAAGCTCTTTAAGTTCACCTTAGGAGGTGGGAGGTTGCCATCTTATTCTAAATTTCATCCACTATTGTTGAAGCTTCCTTTACGGTGGAAAAAACTCTACTCTTATTAAGTTTAAATTATTCTATTTTGCAATGTATGAGTAAAACATGCTATAGTTCATAAAAGTAAAATCTTTGCATGTTTAGGTAGTCATTACTCATGATTTCTTGATAGTTTGAAGATTTCAGGATTGGGTTTTCAAAGGGTTTGAGAAAAGATGATAACTTTAAAAAAAATCTCATATATAAATATTTTATGAAATAAATTATTTTCAAAGAAATAATCGCATTGATAAGCTATTTCTAGTACGAATCTTGAAGATTTGTGAAAAATATACATTTAATCATGTTTTTTAAGAACAAATGTCTTTTTAATTTTAAAAATCTTGGATTTACAAGTGTTACGAAATTTCATGTGGTAATCATGTGTAAAACTCATTTTTTGGATCTTTAGACTTAAAATTTATCTTCTCGTTTGTATGACTTGTAGTAAGTTAGTGATGAGCATATGAACATGTTTAAGAAAGATTAAAGTGGGTTTTAGCTTGAAATAAGAAAGATACAAATTTTGACCCCAAAGGAGTGTTATAAAATAAGGAGAAAATGATAAATGTGTATTTTCAAGACTACATGTGATGTTAAAAGAAAAATTAGTATTTTCTTGTGAAAAATGCATTTAAATGTCAAAGTGATTTCTTTATTGAACAACATAATGAAATCAAAAGATTTATAGTTTTGGTAATGTCTTCACCCCACAAAGAGACTAAATGTGTTAATGAGTTAAGAACATTCAAGAAGTTAAGTTAGTGACTTAACAATGTTTTTGAAAAATGACACTTACGAAATTTGCATGCTTGGTAATACAAGGGCAAAATGGTAATTATATGTAAAGTGGAACATTATTATGAAATAAAAATATTGAAAAAGGTGTTACACAAAATGATCTTTAAAGGAAGTAATTTAGGGATGAAATCGAAGTAAATGTATAAAGGACATAAAATTATGTTTTTATAAAGTGTAACACAAATATGGGGTGTAGAACCCTAGGGTTTTAGCTTCGGTCAATAAAAGTGAAATAACGTGGACATGAAAAAGTGCTAAAACACATGATAAAGGAAATTCAGAAGAACTGAGAAAAATTAAGAAGGGCCCGAAGAGTAGAGTGAAAGACCCAAATCACTAGCCAAAGCATATGGTGGCATAGCCGTCGATGTGGAGCCCGTTAAAGTATGGGATTATGTGGTAAATTCCGAAATAAAAGATAATGAAAAAAGTGGAACATGATAAGAAAATTGGTTGTGCTAAGAATATAAGAAAATATAACCTAACGTGTAATGAGATTGGTAAATGTTTCGGTTAAAAAGATAATGAGAACAAGAAATATGAGAAATTGACTAATAACCAAGTGAAGTGAAAGGAATGGTAAGGTGAGGCGATTAATGGATAGTTAAGCAACCTAAGATAGTTTTAACCCATAATTAATACAAGTGTATATTGTAAATAATTTTTAAAAGGAAAACAAGTACTTTCTATTAGGGGTGTTCAAAAAATCGACTGGACCGACAGATCGAACCGAACCGAGCTGAATCGACTCTTTCTTTTTTTTTATATTTTTTCCTAATCGGTTCGATCTCAGTTTATTTTTTTGGAGGATCCATCTAGTCGGTCAGGTTCATGATTTACAATTTCAAAAACCCTATTAGGACCGACCCGGACTGACCCTGTATAAAATAATATATATTTTACATATATATATGTATATATGTAAGATTAATAAATAGTGAAAATATATTTTAATATTTAATGATTTTAAATTATAATCTAATCCAATAATAGGTTTGTTTTAAATACAAATTTTGATATTTTTTAGTTTTTAATGTTTGAAAAAAATAGACTCAGGTATATTTTTATTATTATAAATGATGTAATTCATTAATGTGAGGGCCGACGGGTTAGACCGGACTGACCCTATAAAAAATCGAACCGACTAGGGTCGGTTAACTGACATTATCGATCCGATCTCGGTCCATTTTTTTAGAGGAACGACCAAGTCGGTCGGGTCCAAAAAAACCTCAAAACCGAACTGGACCGGACCTCGAACACCCCTACTTTCTATCACCGAGTGTGGGTGTGTTGAAAGGTGATTTTCAAGGAAATGCTAAAATGGATTTGACGGGAGTACATGGGAAATTTCGATAAATGAAGTATTTTTTCTAAACAAATGTCATTTTGTTTAAGTATTTAACCGGGTGCGTTAAATTAGAAAATAAAAGTTAAGTCAAGTAAAAAGCGGTCTTTTATAAGAGTAGTCCGATTCAATCAAATCAAGTAACATTTTGGAATAAATGAATTCCATGCATTAGTATATATATATATATATATATATATTGTATTTGCATATGCATGTGCATGTGCACATAGGTGGTACGTTATAAAGTCTTTTTTCTACCATTCGATTTTATGCTGCATTGTTGTATTTTTCACTAGGCATTCGACTCATTCACTTTTCTTTGTTACGACAGGTTGTACGCAATTCCACATTTTAAGAGCGCTATACAAGTATATATCCTTTTATTTTACGTTAGTAGACCTGAATGCTTGGATTCATGGGATACTTTCCACGAGTCCCACACATAGCTTGATATAAATTGGCTACATGATCCCATATAGGTTTATATGAACACAGTAGAAAGTCCTAAATGAAGCACATATCACAATATAGCCCGTTAATTAGCATTAAACATATAATTATAGTATAATCACAACTTTCAAGTTTCATAACTCATCTTAACCAATTATCTCTTAGTTACACCATTATAGTCAGTCGATCCCCTCATACGACCCCACACATACCACGGTGAACCACCCATATCATTATATAAACACTAACAATTTTCTTCGTCATTATGACCTGATAGTCTAGGTCCCGCACATAAATACTCACTATAGTCAGCCACCACTAGATTCGCACATGCAGTGTCACATACATAAATTCCCGTTACTATAGCCTCGCAGCCTATGTCCCACACATGCATGTAACACCCCGTAATTTTGAGGATTTAGTATTTAATTATTTTTGGGAGATATAAAAATATTTAAATAGGAGAAACTTAAATTTATGATTTGGAGAATTTACTTGAGTGGGAAAAATTATTTATATTTGGCGACTTTAAGTTTAATTGTTCGAAATTTTGTGTGTCGCATTTTTAGGTCAAAATTGGAGAAGGTTGTAAAGTATTTCAAATAACAATTGTGAGTGCGCGATTGAGTCCGAATGGGTCGAGATAGTTAGAAAAGAGTACCCGGGGGTAGTAATCGGGTCTCGGGATATTTTTGGGCATAGTTGGGTCCACACAGGAGATTTGGACCATTTTAATTAGGCCCATGTGGCTAAAAACGGGATTAGGGGCTTTAAACCTAATTGAGGGAGTGTTGAACGGCAGTTAACACAACTCTAAACCTAGATCTTGAGAGGGAAATAAGTGAAGCAAATCAAGAGTCAATTGGGGATCTTTTAGAGTCAAATTAAGGGACAAAGTGAGTGTTCGTCATCAACCATCCTCTGCACCAACAGATCAGACTTTACGAAAAATTCCAGGCAAGTGGTTAATAGTTATGATTCTTAAAATTTGTGATAACCAATTCATATTATGGTAGGTGTATATGAAAATTCATTTTGGGTGTGTAACCATAATTGAAAATGGGTTTTTCTGAATTAGAGTAATGGATAGATTTAATTACTCAATGGATGCTAAGTTATGAATTGGGACTGTTGAGATTGGATTGTAGGGTGGATTACAGTATGTATTAGTGATTAATTTGACATAGAACGGTGAGGTCGAATTCGGTAAAACAAGACCCGGATGAAAAACCCAAATCGGATATACCCAGAGTTATATATAAATGTGATGATAAATTAAAGTCTCTAGAATGTTTAGAACCTTTTTCTTATGTGGAGGTATCGTTAGTTGTGCTTGGGTTAGAACAGGGGAGGATATAAAACCTTGGAGAAAGTCATTAATGGCAAAACAGAAGGTCGGAGAAGGAGTAGACCTGTTCGATCGATCGATCGAGGGAAAGGATCAATCGATCGATGGACCCAGATTTTTGGCAGATTGTCTAGTTTAATATATAAAGGGAAATCAATTTAAGATTTATTCCCCTACTTTTTATTTAGTGATAAATGCATATGTAGCACATATTCCTTAGTAATTATAAGGGGATATAATTGGGTTTAGGAGGGTAATGATTAGACGTCTCAAGGGATGAATTTGGGAAATAAATTTTAGTATTAATTTCAGACCGAGGGAAAATGTTTGGCTAATGTAGTTGAGTGGCACTACATTATTAAATGAATTGAGGTGTAATTAATTAATTAGGGGGCGAAGTATGGAATCGGGTATTAACGATGGTACGGGCCAAGTGAGCACGTACGGGTATATTGGTTGGACGACCCCAAGTATTAAATTAATTAATGTGTAAATTAATTAAATTAGAGTCGGACTGTAGACTCGGGAAGGTAATAAATTAATTACGGAGAAAATTAATTAAATTGAGTTGGACCATAGACTCGGGAATATATACAGGCTAGTGTTACGGGTTTTAGTACATGATAAAACCAGGATTTATATTATATATACGGTGTGGTGATAGTATATATATATATATATATATATATATATATATATATATATATATATATATATATATATATATATATATATATATATATATGTATGTATGTATGTACTTTGTGTGTGCTATTAAATATCAGTGGCTAGATATTTAATTAAATTTGTGTACTCTAGTGCTATTAAGGGAGGTTGCGCGATGTGAGTGAATCCCCTAGCTTGAGTAGTAGGGTGAGTATATCCCCTGGCCATAGCGTCCGTTATATGGGTGAGGGGATTATCTCACTTTCAGGTAGGAAATATGGCCGCCTCCAACGTTTATGTTTTTGGCCAAGTTCGTGAGAGAGTTCGACTCGGGGTAACTAGGTTAAATGAGCACACCTGGTATAATAGCACTTTAGAGGAAATCATCCGGCTCGGAAGGATGGATATACATAGGACACATGTGTGAATGTTGTGGTATAATTACGTATATAATAGTATAGAAAATTATATACGGGTATTAAATACATGTTGCGAGTATGAATGTATTTTATATAACTAATGAGACTGTTATATATAGTTTATTTAAAAAGGATAATTTATTAAAGACAAGCATGAGATTGTTGTATTATAAATTTACGTATATGGTGGGAAAAATATTATATACGGCATTAAATACATAGGTGAGAAATTGTATTTACTTATATAACTTGTGTCACGATTATATGATATTATATTAAGGGAATTTATTAAGTTAGTGTGAGGGATAACTTATAACCCATGAATAATAATACTCGGTTTAGAGTAGAATGACAAGGGGGGATTATACCAGGACTAGTTGGACGGGGTAGTACAACTAGGTGGGGTTAAGGAAACCGTTAGGTGTGCACATTAGTGGAGGGGTGAGTATATCCTCAAGAGAGTGCGACACTAACTTAAATATGAAGCGCATTTATACATTTTTTAATTACTGCAGTTAATTCACTTACTAAATATTTTCAAAATGTTTTGGGTTCTAAACCTTACTATAAAACTATTTTCAAAACCTTTTAGGTGTCCAGCCACAGGGACGCCAGACTTGATATTCTGTTTATGATGGATAGGATGGCTACACTCCCGTTGAGGTAAGAACAGTTCCTTTTGATTCAATTGCAAGAAAACAACCCCTTATGATTATGGATCAGAGGCAAGCTCTGGAATAGGAAGTGAGTGGAAAGCAAGCTTCTCACTCCTCTTGATGGGTTGTGTGTGGGAAAGAAGGAAGGCTTGCACGCTACTTACCAATCAAAATTAGAAATTGTATTTTAATCGATCAAATAGGTTCATGACGTTCAGTCTCGTCAACATGGATTAATGCACATGTAGATGCTAGTGGGAGCTTGGATTAGACGCGTCGTTTATTCTTTACAAGAGTAGAAATCATATATCAGTTCCAGTTTTACTTAGGGCTTGTCGCCCAGACTTTTCTGTACAATTTTCAGATTTATTTATTCAGTTGTTGGATGATTGTTGTTGGACTATTTACTTTGGTGGACGATGGTTTATTCGGCAGTTAGTTTAATTATTTATTCTGTTGATTTGATTTAGTTGTTGTGAATGGTTTATATATATTTTCGCATGTCATTATCTTGTTTAAATAAAAAAGTTAAAATTTGGCACCGGCTTTTTGGAATATTAGGTGGTTACTAAGTTTTAAAAAGGTTTTCGACAGTGATGCTAAGAATGAACCAACTGAAATTCCTATTTTAATCTGATATAGGAATGATCATCCGGTATTTTATTAGGCGGGGTGTCACAATGCGAACTCACCGTAGCTAAAAAACTATGGTTCCGCACATACAACAATTCCCACGCATATTCCCATCAAAATAGCCAAACAATATGTTCTTGCACATACAAACATATCATAGCCAACTGACACTGCACTCTACATATACAATGATACCCACATAAATAACAAGCTCGAGTACCTATCATTTCCTTGGTACACATCTCAAAATATCATGTCTTCCTATACAATTATTAATATTCGTTTATTTCTTTGCCCTTTATCTCAAAGTATAACATATAAACCACATATAGTTCGATAAATAAATTTCACAAAAAACCAAGAATCCCATAGTCCAGTACATTGGAAATACCTAACTGTCCATATAACATTCTATAATCTCATACTTGGAGAATCTACATCAAATTATCATATTTTCAATCTATAATATTATTATGTGTCTCGGGCTAATGATACTGCTCATTTAACAATTTATTGCCAATGAATTTCACATTAGTTTCTCAAGTTGAATACGTAAATCCTATCAACATCATGCGTAATCTAATCGCAAACTATATATCCCAATAACCACATGTGAAATCCAACAACATATAACCCAATGCCAATATGCAAATCTCGACAATAAGACAAATGACATCTAATTTTCTAAACCAATATCATCTCATATTATTTTATATTTATTTATTCCAATTACATGAAAATTACGCAGATTCCATAATCCAATTCATAAGTCCTAAACATCATATTTCACCAATTCATAAAATTTATAATTTTATTTCGTAAGAGATTTCGTCTTTCCATAGCATATATCAAAGTAAGCATGTGAATTAGCAATTCCAAATAGCATGTTCATTTCTTTACCTATAATCCATCTCCTTTTAAATTTCATAATAATAAATGTATATTAAGTGTCCATGCCCAATTATTATGTTTAATACATAATTTTAACAACATTCTCATAAATTAACTACATAATGCAATACCCAAAGTCATGAAACGACACAAGTTTTGAATAATTTCCCCAATAATTATAAACATCAACATAAATTAGGTTTTTGTTTCCTTAATTAGGTTTTTAATCAATTTTCAATTTACACAGGAGTAAGGCTTATGCAAAATATCTAAATAACATATAACTCAAGGGAAAAGTAGATAATATTATTACATTAATACTAGTTTTTGAAATCTGAATATGAATTCTCGCTCTACTTCCAAAGATCTTTGATCTATCTTCTTTGTATTTCTCGTAATTCCTAAAGCAAGTATTTCCAACTGTAAGGACATTATTTTCATTGTCCGTTCTCAATTTAGTATGTCGTATATCACTACACCGTCAAAGAGCATTCGAGCATCAAAGACGGATCCGAATATCAAGTTCTTCAACATTCAAGACTCCGCGAGGTTAATTTTGGTAAGGTTGATTTTTAATAACTTAGCATTTCACTTAAAGTGTTGGGATATTTTTATCAATTATTTTCTAAAGATTTTGTTCTCGGACACCTTTCCGTAGAAAAATCATAACTAATTTATAAAAAAATACGAAACTGATGGCCACACATTTGTATCAAAATTATCTACAATCCTGGCTTGAGATATCGTTTAATAGGTCGTTCGAACGACCTGCCTATGTCGTTCAAATGACATAGCTATCTTGCAAGAAGTTGTCGCGCGATGTCATTCAAACGACAATGCCTTTTCGTTTGAGTGACTTCAACCTCGTTCGAACGACGCGCCGCCTTAAGTTTTTTATAAATAGGCTTTTCCAACATCGTTTTTAAAAAGAAGAGCTGCATATTTTCAATAGACGAAACTGCTACTACATAAACGATTTTTGTCTTCTTCTTTTAGGTTTTAAACCTTTTGTTTTCAATTCACAAAACATCCCAATCTTTTAGTGAATTGTTTTGGAACCCTAAATTCAAGTTTGTTGAAACTTTAACATTATAGGGAGAACTCTACAACCAGAGAGTTGCGTGCTATTATGGAGGGAGTCTCTATGAAGTTACTCTTATGGGGAGGATAACCTACACTGTGAAGACGGTGTGTCTAGGACTGCGTGTCCTTGTGATATAGCTGCGTGTGAACCACTGCTGATTTCTATTCATTACTTTGAAAGTTTGACGAAGGCACCGTGCCTTACTCTTGTACGCAATCAAGTTGTATATAAGTCAATGGTCTTGTAAACGTTTCAAAGTTCTATAAATAAAAGGTTTTGCCATTCGGGGATTTTTCCTGAATTTGGTGTTCCTAATATTTGATCTTGTGATTGTTTGATTTTCATATTTAATTAAATCATTAGATGCATATTTTAGGGCTTAACTAAAATTGGATTTTTTTGAGAATTCGTATTATTCCAATGTAGCGATTCTACAAATTGGTATCGAAGCCTGTTGCACTAAGTTGTTGTGTTTTAATCCTATTTTTCAAAAAATGGCCTTTGGTGGTTTTAATGATTTTCGATGCCAACTTTTAGAAAATTCTAATTGGAAAGTTCACACAAATACTTGCTTTATATCCTCTATTAAAAATGACTCTGAGAGGTGTTCTTATTGTGAGGGTGTTGGTCACACGTTAGACGAGTGTACCACAAATTTAAAGAAGAAATTGAATAAACCGACATCTCATGTTTCTACCCTTAATGATAGTGATTCTGAAGAAGAAGTCTTTTATGCTTCTAGGCGAGAGCTTCCCATCCGTGTGATTAGTGATGAGAGTGAGGGTGAAAAGAGTGAGGAGAAATAAGAAGAATTAAGTGAGTTGGAAGGTGCCTACAATAATTTATATTTTGAAACTTTATAGACAAAAAAGGCAAACTTGAAACTTGAAGTCGAATTGGAGAAACGTGCTTTAGATAATGGTAATACTAATGTGTTGATTAAGGATCTTAGGGAACGTGAGGAGATGCTTAAAAACAAATTAGGATATGTTGAGGGTGAAAGAGATAGTATTCGAGGTGTGATGGAGGCTATGTAAAAGGAGCTTTTATAATTTGAAGATTCTAGACGTTTACTCGAATCTAGGATAGATGGGTCTGAGAAGAATTTGAGAGAATCAAGTAAGGTGAAATTTGACTTGGAGTCTAGGTCGGAAAAGTTAGATAATATCTTAATCATGGTCCAAATTAAGGAGGATAGGGGTGGTATAGGCTTCGATGAGAGGGTTAGACAAATTCCCAAAGCCAACCCCACACAACCTAGGGTTGTTAAGAGAGAGCCTTCGAAGGTTGTTAGGAGAGCCACTTAGGCACATCGTGTGAGAGCCACCTAGGATCATTACGAGAGAGCCACCTAGTAAAATTCGGAGAGAGCAACCGAGAAATTTGAGGACAGGGCCACCTTCGGGTAACACACACCGTCCGATTTACACTCGCACATATTGCGATAGGCAAGGTCATCTTAGGTGCTTTTGTTACAAGCTTTTACAAGGACCTAGGAAGGTTAATAGAAGAATAAATTTGATTTCCCACACCCCCACATGTCCTTACAAATCCATTTGGGTTAAAAAATCATATTTAGAGGCTTATGGTCTATTTGTTCACGATTCTCGTTCGATAGCACGTGATTCACCCCATGTGATATCGTTTGGTTTATTGTGTTGGATGTTTTGTCATACACTAGTTATGCATCATATTATATTATTTCTAGTGTTATGTCCCACTTTGACGTAGCGCACATTGATTTATTTATTGCATTTGTGTGTTTCGCTACTGTTTTAGCACTGTTTTGGATCTGTTTTACCCTTACAGGTACTGTTTTCACGATTTTTTTACAGTGGGCAAAACTGTATGATTTTCTGGGCATTCTGGGAAGTTCTGGTTTTCTCCTTCGAGCGATATCTATAGGTCATTTAAGCGATAGCTCTGTCTTGCGCGAAGTCGCTTCTCACGATATGCCCTTGTTGTTCGAGCGACAGAGCTGAGTCGTTTGAGCGATATGTATGGAATTTTTGCGTCCCTTCTTTCTTTAGTACCTAGGGTTCATATGATTATGTTTTGGTACTACTGGGTTGCTTCTGGATAGTTTATATGCAGATATTCATCATATTCATGCTTAATTGATAGCACTGCATTGTTCATTTGATCATACATGCTTTGACTGATGATTCATTTGTGTGATTACCATCTGCTAGCATATGATGATTCTTATGCTGACATTATATGCCTATTGCTGGATGTATCATTTTGTAGTTATTTTTCTTTTTAAATTTTTTCTTAAAATGCAAAAAGATTTTCTATTTCTTTGAGTGACCATTCATATTTTGTTTTGGTCAAATTTGAAAATCCATAAAGATTTTTGTATTTTGTTTGCAATTTTTATGGATAAACACTTAGGATGACCGAGTCAAAATTTCATTCCATTTATCCATGTGACTATTTGATAGTGTTTGAGACAATACATCATGTCATCTTCGTGCTTTATAATGTTTGGAATCATTAAGATGTAATTAAGTGATACTTCCTACAAGTTTGTCTCATGGTTTCCCTTATTGCACACATGCACAAATTTGTTTGATTATTATGCTTATCATATCACATGTTGGTTGGGTGTTTTCATCTCAATCTTGTCCTTAAAACGAACCAAGTGCAATAATACGAGAGTAATGAAAGTAGTGTATGTAAGATCCATTTGCCCGTGAGGAATTTGTTTAGTTTGAAAAAATGATAAGTGAACACGAGAAATGGCTACGATTGAATAATAATCACGTCGTGAAAGCCACCGTTTGAGAAGAGCCCACACAAAAAATAAAGGCAACAAAAAATGAAATATGCCAAAATTTTGGGCCAATAGGTTTTCTCTAAGTTGAGAATTTAGAACCTCATTAGAAAAATAAAATTGCATTGTTATATATGAGGGAGTTTTGGATGGATATATCAATGGGTTTGCACGTCCTTTGAAAAGTTCTCGAAACATCACTAAATAGTTTGGACGTTATTGGTGAGGAAATCATTTAGACTTTGATTTGTTGATTTAATTAAGAAGATGTCATCTAAATTCAACAATACCTAATGATATTTTTTATGTTCATTCGTTAGGGGTACACGTATTCATCGTGCACATATGATTGATTAAGTTGATTTACTTATCAAATGTGTTCACACCCATACATTCCATTTCCATGACTTGGTTGTTTTAGTATAAATCCATGGTATGATCTTTGTATTATTATTTTTGCTTTGAAAAAATAAAAAAAAGTTTGTGGAATTTTTTGAGTTACACCTTTGCATGCGCGTAGTTTGATTAATATTTGCTATGACATTTTATCGTGACACTCCATGTTTAGTTTGTTTCTTCTTATCTGTCTATTTGGGGACATAATAAAAAGGGGGATAATGAATTATGATTTTATGGGGGAGTTTGCATTATGGGGGATATTTGATTAGATTGATTGATTTATTCTTGTATCATTTCAAACTCGATGCGTCACGAAGGTATTTGCTTTATCTCATGTGTGTAGGTACGAAGATTGATGATTATTGGATTACACACCCTAATGAGAAAATCTTTGAGATTTGTTGTTGAAAACTTTTGAAGAAAATTTGAAGACTTGCAAAATTAGTACCTTTCCATTTTTGGGTTCATGGGGGATATTAGATTTGTATAGGCATTTTGGGTTTTGATAATTCGGATGTTTTTATTTTTTACTGGCATAGACATAGGGGGAGATTTGTAAGGACATTATTTTCATTGTCCGTTATCAATTTAGTATGTCGTATACCCCTACACCGTCGAAGAGCATTCAAGGACATTCAAGCATCAAAGACGGATACGATTATCAAGTTCTTCAACATTCAAGACTCTGCGAGGTTAATTTTGGTAAGGTTGAGTTTTAATTCCTTAGCATTTCACTTAAAGTGTTGGGATATTTTTACGAAATATTTTCTAAAGATTTTGTTCTCGGACACCTTTCCGTAGAAAAATCATAACTAGTTCATAAAAAATCATAAAAATACGAAATTGGCGGCCACACGTTCGTATCGAAATTATCTATAACCATGAGCTGAGATCTTGTTTAATAGGTCATTCGAACGACATGCCTATGTCATTCAAATGACATAGCTATCCTGCGAAAAGTTGTCACGCGATATCGTTCAAACGACAATGCCTTTTCGTTCGAGGGACTTCCACCTCGTTCGAGCGACGCGCCCCCTTAAGTTTTTTATAAATAGGCCTTTCCAACTCCGTTTTTGAAAAGAAGACCTGCATATTTTCAATAGAAGAAACTGCTACTGCATAAACGATTTTTGTCTTCTTCTTTTAGGTTTTAAACCTTTTGTTTTCAATTCACAAAACATCCCAATCTTTTAGTGAATTATTTTGGAACCCTATATTCAAGTTTGTTGAAACTTTACCTTTATGGGGAGAACTCTACAACTAGAGAGCTATGTGCTATTATGGAGAGAGTCTCTATGAAGTTATTCTTATGAGGAGGATAACCCACACCATGAAGACTGCGTGTCCTTGTGGTATAGCTGCGTGTGAACCACTGCTAATTTCTAGCCGTTACTTTAAAGTTTTGACGAAGGCACCGTGTGTTAATCTTGTAGGCAATCAAGCTGTATGTAAGTCAATGGTCTTGTAAACTTTTCAAAGTTCTAGAAATAAAAGGTTTTGCTCTTTGGGAATTTTTCCTTAATTTGGTGTTCCTAATATTTGATCTTGTGATTGTTTGATTTTCATATTTAATTCAATCACTAAGATGCATATTTTAGGGTTTAAATAAAATTGGATTTTTTTGAGAATTCACATTATTCCGCTGTAGCTATTCTACAAATTGGTATCAAAGCCTGTTGCACTAAGTTATTATGTTTTGATCATATTTTTCAAAAAATGAATTTTGGTGGTTTTAATGATTTTCGATGTCAACTTTTTGAAAATCCTAATTGGAAAGTTCACATAAATTCTTGCTTTAAATCCTCTATTAAAAATGACTCTAAGATGTGTTCTTGTTGTGAGGGTGTTGGGTCACACGTTAGACGGGTGTACCACAAATTTAAAGAAGAAATTGAATAAATCGACATCTCATGTTTCTACCCTTAATGATAGTGATTCTGAAGAAGAAGTCTTTTATGCTTCCAGGCGAGAGCTTTCCATCCATGTGATTAGTTATGAGAGTGAGTGTGAAAAGTGTGAGGAGTAAGAAGAAGAATTGAGTTGCAAGGTGCCTACAATAATTTATATTTTGAAACTTTAAAGACAAAAAAGGCAAATTTGAAACTTGAAGTTGAATTGAAGAAACGTGTTTTAGATAATGATAATACTAATGCGTTGATTAAGGATCTTAGGGAACGTGAGGAGATTCTTAAAGAGAAATTATGATATGTTGAGGGTGAGAGAGATAGTCTTCGAGGTGTGATGGAGGCTATGAAAAGGGAGCTTTTAGAATTTGAAAAATTCTAGATGTTTACTCGAATCTTGAATAGTTGGGCTTGAGAAGAATTTGAGAGAATCAAGTAAGGTGAAATTTGATTTGGAGTCTAGGTCGTAAAAGCTAGATAGGATCTTTGGCACAGTCCAAATTAAGGAGGATAGGGGTGGTATAGGCTTCGATGAGAGGGTTACACGAATTCCCAAAGCCAACCCCACGCAACCTAGGGTTGTTAAGAGATATCCTCCGAAAGTTGTTAGGAGAGATCCACCTAGGAACATTATGAGAGAGCTACCTAGGATCATTGGGAGAGATCCACCTAGTCAAATTCGGAGAGAGCAACCGAGAAATTTGAGGACATGGCCACCTTTCGGTAACACACATCGCCCGATTTACAGTTGCACACATTGCGGTAGGCAAGGTCATGTTAGGCGCTTTTGTTACAAGCTTTTACAAGGACCTAGGAAGGTTAATATAAGAATAAATTCGATTCCCCACACCTCCACATGTCCTTACAAATCCATTTGGGTTAAAAAATCGGATTTAGAGGCTTATGGTCTATTTGTTAATGATTCTCGTTCGATAGCACGTGATTCACCCCATGTGAGATCGTTTGGTTGATTTTGTTGGATGTTTTGTCATACACTAGCTATGCATCATGTTATATTCTTTCTAGTGTTATGTCTCGCTTTGACGTAGCGTACATTGATTTATTTATTGCATTTGTATATTTCGCTAGTGTTTTAGCACTGTTTTGGATCTGTTTGCCCCTTACAGGTACTGGTTTCACTAAATTTTTACACTGGGCAAAATTGTATGATTTTCTGGGCATTCTGGGAAGTTTTGGTTTTTCCATCGAGCGAGATCTATAGGTCATTTTAAGCGACAACTCTGTCTTACGCGAAGTCGCTTATCACGACATGCCCTTGTCGTTCGAGCGACAAAGCTGAGTCGTTTGAGCGAGATATGTCTATAATTTTTGCTTCCCTTCTATTTTTAGTACCTAGTGTGCATATGATTATGTTTTTGTACTATTGGGTTGCTTCTAGACTGTTTATATGCAGATATTCATCATATCCATGCTTAATTGATAGCACTGCATTATTCGTTTGATCACACATGCTTTGATTGATGATTCATTTGTATGATTACCATTTGCTAGCATATGATGATTCTCATGCCGACATCATATGCCTATTGCTGTATGTATCATTTTGTAGTTTTTTTTCTTTTTGAAAAATTTTAAAAAATGCAAAAAGATTTTATATTATTTTGAGTGACCATTCATATTTTGTTTTGGTCAAATTTGAAAATCCAAAAATATTTTTGTATTTTGTTTGCACCTTTTATGGATAAACACTTAGGATGGCCGAGTCACAATTTCATTCCATTTTTCCATGTGACTATTTGATAGTGTTTTGAGACAATACATCATGTCATCTTTGTGATTTATAATGTTTGGAGTTATTAAGATGTAATTAAGTGATACTTCCTACATATTTTACTCATGATTTCCTTTATTATACACATGCACGAATTTGTTTGATTATTGTGCTTGTCATATCACATGTTGGTTAGGTGTTTTCATCTCAATCATGTCCTTAAAACGAGCCAAGTGCAATAATACTAGAGTAATAAAAGTAGTGCATGTAAGATTCATTTGCCCCGTGAGGAATTTGTTTAGTTTGAAAAAATGATAAGTGAACACGGGAAAGGGCTACGAGTGAAAAATAATCACGTCGTGAAAGCCACCGTTTGAGAAGAGCCCGCACAAAAAATAAAGGCAATAAAAAATGAAATATGCCAAAATTTTGGGCCAATAGGTTTTCTCTAAGTTGAGAATTTAAAACCTCATTAGAAAAATAAAATTGCATTATTATATATGAGGGAGTTTTGGATGGATATATCAATGGGTTTACACGTCCTTTGAAAAGTTCTATAAACGACACTAAATAGTTTGGACGTTATTGGTGTAAAAATCATTTAGACTTTGATTTGTTGATTTGATTAAGACGATGTCATCTAAATTCAACAATACCTAAGGATATTTTAAATGTTCATTCGTTAGGGGTACACGTATTCATCGTACACATATGATTGATTGAGTTGATTTACCTATCGAATGTGTTCACACCCATACATTCTATTTCCATGACTTGGTTGTTTTAGTATAAATCCATGGTGTGATCTTTGTATTATTATTTTTGCTTTGAAAAAATTGAAAAATCAAAAATAGTTTGTGGAATTTTTTGAGTTACACCTTTGCATGCGCGTGGTTTGATTCATATTTTCTATGACCTTTTATCGTGACACTCCATGTTTAGTTTGTTTCTTCTTATCTGTCTATTTTGGGACATAATAAAAAGGGGGAGAACGAATTATGATTTTATGGGGTAGTTTGCATTATGGGGGAGATTTGATTAGATTGATTGATTTATTCTTATATCAATTCAAACTCGACGCGTCACGAAGGTATTTGATTTATCTCATGTGTTTAGGTACGAAGATTGATGATTATTGGATTGCACACCCTGATGAGAAAAGCTTTGAGATTTGTTGTTGAAGACGTTTGAAGAAAATTTGAAGACTTGCAAAATTAGTACCATTCCATTTTTGGGGTCATGGGGGATATTAGATTTGTATAGGCATTTTGGGTTTTGATAATTTAGATGTTTTTATTTTGTACCGACATAGACATATGGAGAGATTTGTAAGGACATTGTTTTCTCCGTTATCAATTTAGTATGTCGTATACCCCTACACCGTCGAAGAACATTCAAGCATCAAAGACGGATACGAATATCAAGTTCTTCAACATTCAAGACTCTGCGAGGTTAATTTTGGTAAGGTTGAGTTTTAATTCCTTAGCATTTCACTTAAAGTGTTGGGATATTTTTATCAAATATTTTCTAAAGATTTTATTCTCGGACACCTTTTCGTAGAAAAATCATAACTAGTTCATAAAAATCAGAAAAATATGAAACTGGCGGCGACGCGTTCGTATCGAAATTATCTACAATCATGGCTTGAGATCTCATTTGATAAGTCGTTCGAACGAACTACCTATGTCGTTCAAACGACATAGCTATCTCGCCAGAAGTTATCGCGCGATGTCGTTCAAACGACAATGCCTTTTCGTTCGAGCGACTTCAACCTCATTCGAGCGACGCGCCACCTTAAGTTTTTTATAAATAGGCTTTTTCAACTCCGTTTTTAAAAAGAAGACCTGCATATTTTCAATAGACGAAACTGCTAGTGCAGAAATTATTTTTATCTTCTTCTTTTAGGTTTTAAACCTTTTGTTTTCAATTCACAAAACATCCCAATCTTTTAGTGAATTGTTTTGGAACCCTAGATTCAAGTTGGTTGAAACTTTACCTTTATGGGGAGAACTCTACAACCGGAGAGCTGCGTGCTATTGTGGAGGGAGTCTCTATGAAGTTACTCTTATGGGGAGGATAACCTACACCGTGAAGACTGCATGTCTAGGACTGCGTGTCCTTGTGGTATAGATGCGTGTGAACCACTGCTGATTTCTAACCGTTACTTTGAAGGTTTGACAAAGGCACCGTGCGTTACTCTTGTAGGCGATCAAGTTGTATGTAAGTCCATGGTCTTGTAAACTTTTCAAAGTTATAGAAATAAAAGGTTTTGCCCTTCGGGGATTTTTCCTGAATTTGGTGTTTCTAATATTTGATCTTGTGATTGTTTAATTTTCATATTTAATTCAATCACTTAGATGCATGTTTTAGGGTTTAACTAAAATTGATTTTTTTTTTAGAATTCGCATTATTCTGCTGTAGCGATTCTACACCAATTGAGGTTGAAAGATTAGTTTTAATGGAGGATTAGGGTTAAGAGGTAAGGGGTCAAGGGAAAATAAGGTGTTATAGGTTTTGGTCTTAAATACAAGTGAAAACATATGTGAATTTTGTGCAAAATCCCTTTGAAGTAAGACCATGGAAGTACACCCCACGAGTGGGATGCAATTCACAAAGGTTGTGGTTGTGCCCATATTCTCCTGCGATCATGGGTCCTATGACTTGGGCACGACAGTCGCGGGTTACCTCGTGTGTCCATCTCAACTCTCTTTCTTATATTTTGTTTTTCCTTTGTTTTTAATTGTCTAAAAATCCTTATTTTATTCTGACTCTTTACATACACATTAAATATGAAACAAACTCTTCTCCTAATTTCGTGCACAAGAATTCTCAAAAGACCTCTTTATCCTTAAGGTTTCCACATAAACCTTATAATAATCCACGATTGTATAAGCATTCATTTTATTCACTTAATCAACATAAAATCAAGAAATTTCTTATAAATTAAAATGCTATTCATTCAATTTAATTTCCAACATACTAAATCATAATCAATTATTCCCCGTATATAATTTCCATTATTTGAATTAAATTATCAAAATTATAGGTTATTTCAAACTATGATGCCACAACGTTTAATGAATACATAATCATCGGGGGTAGAGGTAGTTATCCACAATGGATTGGTACATTTTGTGGCAGAGATGTAAAAAAAATCTCCATATTGTACACCCCGAAGGGTTATGAGTTTGTTATTCATTTCACATATGTTTAGTTTTAAACTCACCCACATTCAATTCTGCTTTGACCAATAATCTTTGTAGCCTGAATGAACGTGTTCCTACTCTTATCACAATGTCATATCAACTAGGTTTTGTTGAATATCGATTTAGACTTTGTTTAAGGGTCCATTTGATTAACATGGAATTATCTTTCACGAAAAATATTTATTTTAGTTCATTTGTTACCTTTGTAGTGATTGGTTTCAAATACATTATATAAAAACAATGGTCATAAATACGAAAGAGTTCTTTTTCATTTTTGTCATTTTTCATGGAAAATATTTCTTACCCAAACCTCAAAGAATTTTCTATGAAAAACTCCAAACTCCATATCATTTTTATCTGTTCCCCTAATTTTTTAACTTCGCATGAAAATAAACTAATTTTGAGTTATTTTTTTCTTCATTTTATTTTTGTTTTCTATAATTTAATCGGTTATATAAATTAGGGTTAATGTTTGTGACTTGGAGATTACAAACCGTAAATATATTTTTAACGACAACTTAACAATTTGATGGTTAAAAAAGGTTATTTTTATATACACCATGATTTCCTGTTTAGAGCCCTCGATTCTATTGCTCCCACTCTTTTGGGCTGGGATGCATTTAACACCCCCGCCTAACGGGGTTTGAATGTAAAAAGGAAAAATGACCAACATTTATTCTTTATGAATAATAGCTTTAGACAATATCTAATAAAATTTTCAACAATGCCCTACTTTTTCATCATCTCTTTCGTTAATAATCAAGAAGCCATGATCGACCTTCAACACATAAATTGTCGCAGCCCGTGAGTTTTCCAACGAAAAACAATTAACGAAGATTCCGAGTGTCATCACGGTTGAAATGATCCACGTTTTGTCCCTAATGCTCGATTCGTCGTGAAAAATTCGCAAACCGCAAATCTTTGCTAAAAACGTTAGTGTAAGAGGGTTCAACATTTCGGGATTGTTTTCTGAGGTGGGTAAGAATAGTGATTGAGAAGCTGCATAACTTTTCCAAATTTGTAGTTTTAGATTCCAGACGATATGGAGTTAAATTTGTTAGAAAGTAATTGGTGAGTAAAAAAAAGGGGTAGACATGTCTTTTTTCTAGTAAGGTGTAAATAAAAATAAAAATTCTAGGTTTACCGCATTTTAAAAATCAAATTGAAATCGCATGCCTACGTGGCATGCGAAGATTGATTAAAACTTTATGGACGTAAATCCACGCCAGCAGAATTAATCAATCTCCGCACGCTACGTAAGTATATAATTTTAATGCGGTTTAAAAATGCGGTACATGTAATATTAGTCAAATAAAAATACCCCCCAAAAGGTCAGCTGTGTCTTAATTTATTTTTCTACTTGGACATTTATTGACACTCGGTTTCTGACTAGGGTTTTGTAAAAAGAGATCAATCCCTTCTAAAAGAATGGACCATAGATATACCGGAGAAATGTTGAGGTAAGATTTGTTTCTATATGTATTGTGTGTTTGTGAGTTTAATTTTATGTGTTGGTTTTCATTGCAGACATTTGGAGAAGCAGAATGAGCTCCTTATGGATTCATATAGATCAATGTCACATGAACTGCATAAACTTCAGGTACCTCTTTCAATTTTTAGATTCGTTCTTATTGCTTTGCTTTGTGTACGTTTGTGGAGGACGAGTGGGTGTAATTTCTGGGTAGTAAATACTCTGTTGATTTTACTGCTTATGAAGGGAAATAAATAAATCATCTTCTGTAAAAAAAAATAGGGGGTTTGAAGGGTTAGAGAGAAGTAAAATCCTTTATACTTGTTAGGAAGGGGTAATTTATGGGTTATAATTGAATTTCATCGGCGAGGAGACGAGTATCTGGTGTAAAAAACCTTTTGATGAGATGGAGATTTTTTAGCTCTTTGTGACCGTGAGGGAGATGAGGCACCAGGATAGATGGGTGCATCATGGCTGCTCTTAAAAAATGTTGGAATGTGATGAAAGAGGATATTTTGAACATGGTGTGGTTAATGCAAGAATACATGCCAATTATATTTTCTTTATCTTGAAAAAGTTATCCTCATTGAGGTTAAAGGACTGTAGGCCAATTATCCTTCTCACGAGTTTGTATACACTCATCACTAGATTTCTTATATACATTGGGAATTGTTTTCAAAGACACCGTTGATGGTAAGCTAGCGGCTTTTGTGAGGGGTTGGCAAATTAATGAGGCGGTTGAGTAATATAAAAGTATGAAAAATTGGGGTTTAGTATTAAGAATAGTCTGTGAAAAAGTTTATGATAATGTTAGTTATGATTTCCTTTGGCCATTTATGGAAATTGAAGGCTTTAGGAATAGGTTGAGGCTATGAAGCGTCGACACTCTCTTGAGGCTCTTGAGTCAGCTAACTCAGACACGCCACCGACACGGTGGGACACATAAAAAGGTGTCCAAATTTTTTCTTAAGGGAAACTGGACATATAGAGGGATACAGAGGGACAAGGTTCTAAAAGTGCGAGGCGCGGGGCGGGCGTGGAATGGGAGCCTAGGTCTAGGTGTTGCCTAGGCTTTTTTTGTATGTTTTTTGTTTCATATAAACCAAGTATATTTTGAAATTTATGTTACTAACAATTAATATTGATTTAGGTCTAACATTACTAACAATGCCTTTATATTCTCATACATAAATATAAACGACAATTCCAATCAAAGTTCATTACGATATATATAAAATATTAATAAACTAATTAATAACAATGATTCATAAGGATCATATTATATCCAAATTGATTTATACGTGAACATTGGTAATAATACTCTAAATCCTTACACTTTTAACACTATTAACAATTATTTGAAGTCATATACATAAATAAAAGATTGCTAACACTAAGAAAACTTGTAGAAATATTACATACATATATTTTGTGCAATTGATATATGATTTGTAAAGCAAAGAATACAAATATTAGACACAAAAAATAATGCTATTGTAGATGTAAAACTGAGTAACATTTCAAAATGTTACGCAAAAAAATGCTACTAAAATCATTGTATATATATATAGTAATGCATGTAACTTCAAAATATAATACTATGTATATTTTTTTGCTATTGTAGTACAATGTACTTTCGATGCGCGATGCGAAATTGGGGCAAATTTTGAAAAACGACGATGTTTCACTAAGTTCACTTTCGAGGCGTCTAACCCCTAGGGAGGAAAGAGAAAGAATAAAAGTAGATTCAACAGCTGCGAGACTCGGGTTCAAGTTCGAATTGAAAATCAAATTCATAATATAAAAAGAATAATAAAGGAATGTAGGTGGAATAAAAAATGTGGGTCTAGGGCAAGAGTATTATACAAGATACTTAAATGAAATACTGTACTATGATTTACAATATAGTTTAGGAATAATAGTATATTATTAACTATATTTTTAGTGATTGCAGCGAAATCTTTCATAATTTGATTTCAAGTTAGTAACTTCTATTTTTTCCTTCCTTTCTTCTTCGTTTCGGAGGCGCCTACCCTGCACTTCGCGCCTAGGCGAGCCTTTTAGAACACTCGACAGGGATACGTTGGGGGGTTAACTTTTAATTTTCAAAGTAGAAACACAAGAAAAAGTGTAATATTGATAATTGGATAATAAATATGCAAGAACACATATAAATTCTACTATATAATTGTGTAAAGAGCTTTATAGAGAAGCCACCAACATTGCACCCTTTGCTGTCGCAGCCTCTTAATATTGCCCCCCCTCTTTTTTAAGATGTGTTTATGTTTAAGTAGATATAATGTTTGTATGTCTTTGTTTTTTCTGTTTTTTGAGTACCTATTAAATTTTTTCTCTCTACGATATATTATCCAGTTTATTGGACATACCAAACTTTTGCACTATTTTGTTGTTCACTTTTTATGTTAAATTGAGATTTTCCTTTTTTTTATAGAATTAATGAAAGAATGAAGTTAATATTCTTATTTATAATTTCTTTATTGGATTTGGATTGTTAAATATTTACTTAGATACTGAGTTGACTAGAAGATATGAGTAATGAAATATGAGATTTGTGAATTTTAGTTCTTATTGTTACTATAATGATGTTAACTTCATTAATATAACGAAATAGATATATTATATTCGAAGTGTCTCATTTGCAGTTCGCGAACAATACAATTTATTTATATAGAGGACTGATTATAAATTCCATAATTTGTAGGGGTAGCACCAGTCACCATGTGCCACCCATTTTGTATAAATTGACTGTTAGAGGAGGGCAACACCAAAGACATTGAATTTCATGGTCTTGTGCATGGTCTATTCCATTAAGGACAAGGAGGGTAAGGAGATTTTACGCTCTACCCAATGTTTAAAAAGGCGAGAGGCGAGGCGAGGCGAGGCGTAAGCCTCATCGAAAAGAAAAAAAAAAGAGCAAAAGTATATTAAAAAAATAATAATAAAACCATAAAAATAAAATAACAAAGAAGTATAAAATAAAACTACAAAAAAAAAAAAAAAACTTGAGGGCTTTCTCACATAGTTTGACATTTTTTTGTTCCCCCGAGATAACTTAAAAAAAAAGTAATTTGAGAAAATCAATTTTAACATATTGGTTATTTTACAATATGACAATAACTTAATCAATGCAAAATCGTATTGGCAAAATCATTTTTTTAGCTTCATTCACATATTGCTTCTTTTATAATATGACGATAAATTAATCAATGCAACTTAACAAGCAAATTTATTAAAAAACATTGATTTTCAAGCTAAGATTAAAAAAACAACAACTTTATTAAAAAAATAATAAAACATATCAACCTAAGTTTATTAAAAAAAAAAAACCACCTTTAAAATATATTATTCTAAGTTAAAGAAACCATATTAATCTAAGTTGAAAACCAAAAAACAAAAACCTTTTAAAAAAAAGTCATATTGAAGTTAATTTAGTACATTTATTTCAAACAAACTATATATTTATAACAAAAATATAGTTTTAAACAAATTTATACACTTATTTCAAACAAATTAGTAAAGAAAAACAAAATTAAGTGCAATTTTAAAACAAAAAAAATAAAAAAAGAGTAAGAGTTAGTAGATTAAAACAATATTTTTTTAAGTTACGTGCAATTTTAGAAAAATGAAGAACTTTAACCTTTAAAAAAACAGACTTTATGATGAAAGAGGAAAAATAGTTTTTTTTTTCGCGCCTCAACAAAAAGGCGTGAGGCGAGGCGCAAGCCTCAAATTCAACCATGAAGCTTAAGCCTCGAGGCTTTTTTTCAGCGCCTCGCCTTGTTCGCCTTTTTAAACATTGGCCCTACCCCCACTAGATTTGCCTTTTAGTTTTTGGCCTTGCAATCTTCTAAGTGAACATGGGGAAGCATTGCACATGTTTTTTTCATCAGTGGAGTGGATGAGTTTAGCTATTGAGAGAAAAGCAGATGAGGCCAGCATGAGGGCACCCCACACACGAGTAGAGGGATCGGTGGGCATTCTTTAATCTACCCCCGCCCTTGGGAGTACTCAATGTAGAGGATCTTAACGTAGGAGAATCTCGAGCCTCAAAAGCAATATGTTTAAGAATTTTCTCGTAGGGGTTAATGCGGAGGAGGATACGGTATGGAGTTTGGCTAGTGAAATAGGTTCATTGCCCATTGTATACTTTTGGGAATGGCATTGGGTGGAAATCAATGTAGTGTAACAGTGGTAGAAAGGTAGCTAAATGACACATGGATGGTTGAGGTGGTGTTTGTCTAGGGGTTAAATTTACTTTGGCCTTTTTGCTTATTTTCTCTCTTTAAGATTTCCATTGGTGTTAATAAAATTGAAAAATTCATGAGAAACTTCCATTGGAGAAGTAATGGGGGGAGGGTAAAAAGGAACATTTTGACGAATGGGAAGTGGTGTGTAGAAATATGAAAAAAGAAGGGTTAGGTTTGGGTAATTTAATTAATTTTTTTGGCTCTTTTGGTTAGAGACCTATGAATTTTATTTTTAAAAAAGGCTTGCATTGGTGTTATGTTATATTATTGAAAGTAAGTTTGATCTTGAATTGAGTGAGATTCGAAAGTGGTGGGAGAGGATTCTGTAGTACATAATTCATTTCTCAAGGCTTGAATTCCTTCTTAAAACATACACACTTTGTGGTTGTTGTTTGGGAGAAGGAGGTTGACAAAAAATCGATTTTAGAAGATGGAGTTTTCTTTTGACACTCAAAATTTCATTTGTGTTGTTTTATGGAATTATAACCATATATTATTTTGGAATTTATTCTTTAAAAGAAATATTTGGGATCAGGAGTTTGATGATCTTGTCTCATTACTTGAGAAAGTCATCTTGCTTGCTTTGATTGATTAATCTTTCATTCTTAGGGTTCTCTGATAGACGGCCTTGGGCTACGAATAAAAGGTGTGGGTGGGTGGGGTGGGGTGGGGTGGGGTGGGGTGGGGTGATTTTCCATTATTTAAACCACACAAGATTATGTGGGAGGGTAGATACCGCAAAAGTTAAAATATATGCATGGCTGGCCGCGAGGAGATCGAGTACTCATGACCTTTATCGACATAAAAGGTCCTTGTCTTTTTTGTCATCCTCTTGGTTTATTTTATGCAAGAGTGACAATGACCCTATTATCATTTCAATGGGGGAAGGTGCTTACGGAGCTTGAGATCATGGATTTGTTTCCTAAAAGTGGAAGTTGAAAAAGTTTCTTCTCTATTGAATGCACTTGTAATGTCGATAAGAAGAGCAAGTTTTTGTGGAGGTGCGTTATAATGGCCTTGATGTAGGACTTTCGGTTGGAGAGAAATACTTGAACTTTTTTGGACAAATTGGTGGAGAAGGAAGAGCTTTGGATGGAAAAAATAGTTTCACGACATCATTGTGGGCATCTATTAATGCTTTGGAGAAGATTATGCTTTTAGTTGCTCACAGAAGCTGCGCAAACACTGTTAACTTGAGTTTGGCTTTTGCTTGATAGTTCGAAATTTCTATACCATGGAGGATTTTAGTTGTTAGAGTGTTATCATTTTCGCTCTTGTATTTCAGTTTTTCTTTTTATTTGTGAGTTGGTGTTGGATCATTGTGATTGTGTCAGTTGTACTTTGGTTAATCTAATAAAATTTGTCATGTTTTTTTATTAAAAATTAAAGTTTAACTCTCTTGCATGGCTCAAAATATAGATAATAAAAAGAGTAGTGAATGAATTTATATAGTAAAACTATATCGATCTTGAAAAGAAAGCCAAACAAGCATTTAAATACACTTTACATCTATGTAACAAGGATAGGGTAGCCATGTTCGAAAAAATTAAAAGTGTCCTCGAGGTGTTTTCCCCATACGAAGTGAGGCTATAGCCTCGAGGCGGAACGAGGTTATTTCCTCGAAAAAAATTGAAGTTTATAAAAAAAAATATTAAAATTATAATAATAAACTTTCATCACAACACAATCAATGTTAACGAAGATATAAATAGTTCATCTTCATCTCAACATGATAATAATACTAACAACGTATCATCACAAGTCATAAAAAAGATATGATTTCATCCACCATCAATGCAACCCGCGAAAACTTCTTTATTAGTTTATATATATCCATTACATGGCTTAAATATACACGCGCGCGCGAACCCGCACACACGCATATATATATATATATATATTATACTCCATATAAATATCACATTAAAGGTTAATGCATAAATAAATCGTAGGCTTGCTTAGTGAAACAAATGGCTTGTTGTTCAATGAACAATTGAAGTGATGCTTAATAAAATTGAAGGAAATAAGCTCCATAAAGTTTGCATGAGAGAGGGTTTTAAAAATTGAGGTAAGTTAGTTATTTTAATGCTAAGAAATGAGGGTTGCAGCATATATATATTTGAGGCTTATGCCTCGAATGGCCTGGAAGCGCTTTGTCTTTAGTCTACCGCTATGGTTTTAAAATTATCCTTAGGGGCTATAGCCTCAAATGCAATGTCGATGTAAATGGGTTTGGAGACGGGGAGATGGGATAGGTATACCTAGGGGTGTAAAACGGACGGATACGGAGCGGATACCATAGTATCCACATCCGTATCCACCAAGACTCCACACTATCCGTATCCGTATCTGCCCGGATAATAATTTCAGCTATCCATATCCGTATCCTCTCGGATTTTCCGAATTCGGATAATATCCTTATCCGTTTTTATTGTTTAAGATACATTAAGATACACATAGCATATTAAACACTAATTTAATCAATCAATTAAATATATAATTTTTCATTCCATGTAAGATATAGAGAATGTGTAAAGCATCAAATTAAACTATAAAAGAAGGTTCGAGTAAAAGTACTAACCTTTAATGTGCATTTTCTTATTCAATTGTGTGCCATTGAAATTTTTATCCTCTTCAGTTTCTCTAATGTTTGAACAAAAATGAAGTGAAGCATCATCTTACCTGAAAAGTATAACTCAATTACAATATTAACGGAGAAAACAAAGAATATATTACAATAAAGAAGGGATGTTATTTTTTACCCCTTAAGTTCCTTAAGTGTGTCTTTCTCATCTCCTTTCCTTTGTATCCTTGTTGAATTAAGCATTAAGGTAATCACAACTCGCAAGTTAGTAGTAATGCATAAAGATAAATTACGATATTAATTGTTTGAACATAATAATTCACCCAAATAAAACTTCACCAATATATTGTACTAAAAAGAGAAATCCATGAGTTTAATAATACATGTAACATAAGTTTTTCTTATACATAAAAGTTTATTCCACCAAAATCCTCCCCCGTAACACAAAAATTATCATCTTCAACTTCCAAGGTCCCACAAAGTTGTATTGGATAAGAAAAAAGAAAAAGTTATAAACGGATCGTTAGCATTAACTATTCATTGTCACAAGAAGAACAATACTAACAAAAATATTCAATTAATAATAATACCTGAAAATGAATTTCCGAGAGCCTAGCTATTCATTATCATCAGCAACCTTCAAATTTTCTAAAATTTTTGTAAACAAATAATAGGTTAGTGTTTATTTATGTTTGATAGTAATGACAAATATAAATTTTATTTCGACTTACCCAATTTCTCTCCAACAGAAGGCAGCCAATCTTTCAAACAAAGAAGAGTCTCGACAATCTCGAAAGCTAAAGATGAACTTGTATCATCCACAATTCTGCGCCTCCAACAAAAAGTAATTAGTAAAAAAATAGCCCTGAATAAAAAAAATAAAACAACTCTGAATAAAAAAATAGCAAACAACATTCCATTAAGGGGTTACATGAATAAAAAAACATTAAAGGGTTGCAGGACCATAACGGACTAGTAAGACACACAAAATCTCATTCTATTTGTGCTAAAAATTTTTGGCATCATCACCATATTTCGCCATAAAAAATCTCTTAGCAGACTAGTTGAGATAGACATGTTTGAATTTTGTGCATATATTTTCAAGATAATTATCTTTTTTATTTTTATTTTTTTTCCTCTCATTTTCTCAAACAAGTAAAAGAGTTTTGATCATAATTTTAATTGCTTGAATCTCAACGTTCATGTTTATATCACCGGACTAATTTATAACTAAACTTTTTTTAATTCAATTTGGTGGGCACATTAGAAGACTATGAAATCTTTTACCATACAAAATCGTTTACCATACCTGTTTTTTTTATTGAAAGGTGCATGATATAACTGGTACCGAGTTCAAATAAACACAGTTGTGAAAAGTACCCCTCTTACACATCAGAAAAACAAATTCCGAAAACACAAACTTGTTTACAGTATACTCTAATCAGCAAAACAAACGTGCAAAGAAGTGATATTAGACAATTCTTCCAGATGATTATATTGTACTGCTGTATGATTTTTTTTCTCTTTTTTAATTTGTGTCACAAAAACTACCACTTAGGTAGAGAGACCACGCTCTGAAACGACATCAAAAGAGATGCCATTTGGAAGTTTACCATACCTGTTGTTGGACATACCTCTTTCTGGACTAACCTACATACCTGTTGTTGGACTAACCTACAATATCACTTGTAGAGTATGAAATGTTTACATACCTGTTGTTGGACAGCTTTGGCTGTAAGAGGTTGGCGCAACAACCGGCGGTAAGAGGTTTCCTGTAAGAGGCATCAAGCGAGGGGTAGTAACCGGACACCAAACCAACTGATTGGGGCAGCAACCGTACGGGGGGAGCGATCGGAGGGACAACGCAGAGGGGATGGACAACGGCACAGAGAAACGGGAAAGGGCTTTGGGGAAATGGGGGAATTGATTTTACCGTGTGTTGTTTTCTTTGTTTATTAGGTTAGGATTATAGGTTGGATTTTTTAAGTTTTCATAATTATACTTATGCCCAACTTTTATTTTAAGTTTTAGTTTATATCTAAAATATTATATAACTAATATTTTAGACTTAAGTTAGACGGATACGGATATCCGGTAAAACGGATATCCGGTAAAATGGATACTCCGCGTCGGATACGGATTATCCGTGTCGAATACTACTACTATCCGTATCCGTATCCGTTTTCTCGGATATTTTTATAGAGTATCCATATTCGTACCCGTTTCCATTTTTTCGGATAAATATCCACAAATTCGGATTCGAATATCGGACGGATGCGGATTTTCGAATATCCGTTTATAGCCCTAGGTATACCCTTAACCGTCTCCGAATCCGTTTAGTTTTTGGCAGATTGACCTGGTTACCCACCGTTCCCTATTTTTTTTATCAGGTCCGGATCCGTTAAGGACCTGGGACCTGACCAGTCATTAGAATTCTATTTTTTAATTTAATCCTAATGCACTTTTTAAGAATAAGCACCCTTTTAAGTGAATAAATAATATAATTTTTTCTTTTACAAAGTAATGACATTAACCTCTTTGAAAAAAGTAATACAACCTAATAATAACATTAAAGTACCACTAAAAATATATTTTTTATGTGGGTCGGATCCTAAACGGGTCGGAAATCAAATGTATTAAACCCGGTCGATTTAGTAATAGGGTAATCGGGTATACAAAATTTGCTCAGACTCGCTTAGAAGTATCGGGTCCAATTCGGGTCCATTGACAGGGATAGGACACGTCATAGACACATCAACACATATTTAAAAAAAAAGATATGTATATGTCATTAAAGAAATATTTATCATTATATAAAAGTAAACTATAGCAAAAAGTGTGTTCTAATAAGAAGCTGACTGTTCCGTGAATTTTTTATCTGAATAATTCTAATACGATATATATATCCAAGAGTACAAAAAATATGGATATATAAACATTATATACTCATAACTATGATTATTACCCTCCCTTTTTCGCCTACTTGTATTAAAAGAACACTTCATTGTCTTATTTTGATTATAATAAATATTTTCATGTTTTTTTTCCCCTTAAAACGGAATGTTGTTGGTAATGTTTTGATGAGTGTAGAAGAAGTGTGTGCCATATGTCCAAAAGGAAGAATTTATATTTAAAATTTGGACATGATGAAGTGTCAGACCCATATCGAGAGTATCTCCGTAGTGTTGGTGTTCAACACGGATACGGAGGCTTATTAGAATTTTTGTGCTTCCTATCTCTATATTATTTGAGAATTCTAATGAATTTGTACTATTTCAAAAGACGAATGTAATGTAATTTACATAAGGGTTTGTTTGATTGTAACTAAAATTGTATATTAGCCCATTTATAAGAGGTCCATTCACGAATTGTCTTATCATTACTGTTTAATTGTAAGAGTGAACGGATTAAAAAATCAACCAATTTCAAGTCAATTCATAAAAACTTAAATTAGCCAATTTCACTAAAAACTTGATATTGCACAATTCAAGTTTATAATTTAAGTTGTAACTTGTAAATGTATTGCTTCCTTATAATTCTCTCACTGTATAAGTTTTCATTCTATTACGTTAACTTGTTAGTATTCAACGAACTTTAAATGCTGTTTTTTCTTCTAACTACAGTATTATTGATATTTTTTGTCTGGGATTTTGGTCACCGAACCTGCCTCTTGATATCCCCCCCCCCCCCCCCCTCCCTCCCTTCTTCCAGTAAACATCTCAATTGGTATAGTCTAGGATACATTATTTCTGTAAATTCCTGCATCGTTATTTTTTTATTCTTTACTTTGAGGCATTGCATTATATGTCTTTCGGGGTATTTTCTTATTCTTTGATAAGTAATAAGAAATTTATATAAAAACAGGCCTGAGGGAGACTGAACCCCATATACAGATTTAATATAAAAGAAAAATATCAAAATAAACCAAGGTTAAACCCACCCAAAAAACCCAAGTCCACTGCAGACAAGAAACAAAATAAGAACACTACTCCTTGACCTCTGCCAAGAAATCAACAAAAGGCAAAACGACGACGGACACTCCTTATTTGTTGAATTTACCGTCATTAAAAATCCTAAAAGAATTATTGGACTTGTCTCCGTAAATTTTTTATGCAAAAATACCGTACATACACAGAAAAAACTATTCTTAAAGTAGAACACCATTGTTGCCTTCATTTTCTTGACTTTTACATACACAAAACCTTAAATCCACCTCCTTTAGAGAGAACTTTTTTGTATCATATAGAGAGAACTAAACCCTAAAACACAATCTCACTCTAATTCCCTCCTCTAATCCAACAGTATTGTCATTATATTTCCACGTACATCCCAAATCTCTTCTCATTACTGGAATTCAATTTCAATTCAATCGAGTTAGTCCTTGAATTCCCCATCCTTCTATGAATTTCACTTCTTCCCAAACCTAAACAATGTCGGGCCGTGAAGCACAGGAGAAAAAACTTCTGATTTTGTTGATGAGCTTGCCGTTTGTGACCAAGACCAGTATTAAGGAAGAAAAGTGGAGTAGAAGGGGAACTGACTACCCGCCAATTTTTATATCATAGCTTGACTTTTGCCTACGACAGAGACATGCATCCGAATGCTTTGGCGGAAGAGGGTTGTTTAGATGCGGTTGAAATGATTGCTAAGCAGCATAAGATTGAGGTCACACCTATGGGGGTGTAAACGAGCTGAGCCGGACAGTATGTTGGTCCAACTTGGTTTAAAAAACTTGTTGAGTTTGAATGAGTTTCTAACCCAGTGAATGAAATCTGAGCATGAGTAATTTGGCATTTTATACTAGGGATTATAAGTATTTAGTCCCATTTTTAAAGATTCGATTACAGCCACTCCCCATGTTTTTATTTTTTTAGTTGTTGTTCATGTTGTAATAATTACGGGACAAGTGCCATTCTTTGCGGGAAGGAAGCATGGCGTTTGGGGACGGTTTTAGGTGGTTATAGGACTTAATGCAGATTAAAAAACACATGGTATGAGAGCCCAACAAAACTTTTGAAATGGGACTACAGCCAAAAAAACTATTTATACTATTTAAGTATGACTATTGATAATCGAGCTGAAGCTGATAAGGTAACGAGTTTAAAGATGTGTTCAAGCTTGACTCATTTTCCTCATGAGTCTATCTTAAACAAGCTTTTCTCTAGGAGCAACAATATGGGTTGAGTGGGGACTTTTTTTTTTTTTTTTTTTTGTAGACACACCATGTGAGAAACACCATTTTGAGAAGGTGTTGGTGGACGAGATTGTAGTCCGTGATTGTTCATCCGGGTTCAGTTTTACAAATGCTTTTGCCAAAAAATTAGTCTTTCATCACTCTTATATAATGTATGGCTGTTATATGAGAGAAGGAAACCATTTTTAATCTCCCAAGCATAAACTCCATACTTGTGAGCCATGTTACAGGGTCAGTAAGCTTACTTTCATATTCTCATGGTGAGACTCACCATTTCCATGCTTCTAAAAGTCACACGCTGTACAAGTAAAAACACTATTTTATGTTCCCTTTTATTGGAATCTTGATGATGATGTCCCGTAATCTATCCACTGTCTAAGATGCAGGTTTTTGTCATCTTGCATAAAAGAGGCATTAGTCATAATCTCCCACTGCTTTTACAACATTTGTGATGTCCGTAAGAGTGCCTTGTGCAGGGTAGATTCACCACGGTAAGAGCTCCTCAAGCATTCAGTGAAACACTTAGGTTGTTATTAAGAAGTTTGTCATGATTAATTACACAAGAGGCGCCTAAGCCTGATCAATGTTAACTGAAACGTTACTTTAGTCATCATGTGATGGAGGTGGTGGGTGGGTAGGGGGGTGGGGTAGGATTATTTGGTTTGCTATTTCGATCATGGGACACTTCAGAACTCTTGTTGGGGTTCCTTTACTATAAGTATATTTTCAAGCATACATGCACTTCAGTAATAATGAGGGCTTTACAAAGAATGTATGTATCGTATAATCTATATATTAAATTAACAAAAATATTGAAACAATACCAAAAGTAACAATAGCAAAATTTGGGGGAAACCACTTTTGGAGATTGGGATCGATAAACCATTATGTTAGGGATTGTGGTATATAAGGGCGTTTAGTGTAGTGATCCCGGTAACTATCAGCCTAATTGGCAGCATAGGCTACAAAGTATGGACCAGTTTGGGCCATTACCATGAGCAGGGGAATTAAATTCGGATGTAAGAATGTCTAATGATTGGGAGCTGAACATACTATCAGGCGTCAATTAATGGACTCATTAGATTAGCCTCCATGCATTTTATGAAGTCCCTAGCTCTCCATTTGATTTAAGATAGTAGTGAGAGTGGCTCGTGCTTGTTCCCCTTACAAGTGCTATATCTCTTGACAGACATTTATCTTTGGTAAAGATGTACAAAAATTTGAATTTATGTGCTTGTTGTGTGAAATATGCATATTCTATAAAATAACAAGCAAAGTTTATTCAACACCATGTGTCCAAGACTCAGTAGTATCTAAATTCCCCAAATTTTTTATTTCATAGTTTATTTATAAAGTTCTTATCAATTTCTGTTTCCAAATATGAATTTGACTGATTAGAGGTGCTCATTTTTTATGATATATAATTGGTAGGTTGAGGAAGAAATGTTGATGCGCAAGTTCTACGAACTCATGTCGGCTCAAGGTTTAATTAAAAAGGTACAGTGTCGATTATTTCCTTTTTTACCATTTCAGGAACCATTGATTTAACCAAAGTACATGTCTTTCTAACATATTATTCTTTTTTAATTCTTTAATCCTGTCTCCCTCTCCCTCCCTCTCTCTTGTTATTGTTCTTATTGGTTGACAAGATTTACTGGTTTAAGTTGCTCCCAAAAACCTAGTTAAAGGATGAAGAAATGTGAAGCCTCTTCATAAATACCATATCTAGAGGCTTGTCTTATTTATTTTTTTACCTTTTTTTTTCCTGGTAGTAATATATGGGGATGATGATTGAGATCATCAGATAGTATCTTAAGATGGGCCTTTCACCTCATGCTCATATCTTTCATGGTTTATCCAAGGATTTACTGTCTTGTAGGCCCCGTTTGGTTTGGAGTGAAGTCTTTATATGATGTTGCTCAGTGGAATACACGTTCACGGTAAATCATGGGGAAAAGATAACTCTCAAATATTATATCTGAATTAAAATGAAGTATAGAATTTTTAAAATTATTCAACCAGGGGAAGGGATGCCGAATCACAAAACACTAAGGACATAAAGCGATCTAGCAACGCGAATAATTAAATATAACAACAAAAGAAACGATGCTCCCGCATCACTATCCTCCTAAAGACCATCAAGCAAAATAGTGCTATTTTGCTTGATGCTTTTGGTAGTTTTAACTCTCCTGAGCATGGAGCAAAATAGTATGGCAGACCAACTAGGTATCCCGCGACAGTTGAAAAGCAGCGATATTGCCTTTTATTTATTTATTATATTCATTTTTTATTTTATTTTAAATTTTACAATCCCTAAAGGCCATTACAATTAACAAATTTGAAGCTTTAATTCAATCTAATTAGTTCACTTTTGCTAATAACAATTCGGCTTAAATAATAGTATTTTATATAACTAAAAATTTCAATATAAGATTAAGAGGGGAAGAATAATTATTTTAAAATAAAATCAGGTCCCCGAGGCATTTGAACAGCTGCACTAAGATTTTTGCCACAGCGTTTCAAATCCCTCAAGGAAGTACAGTATGACCAAAGGCAAATCCATATGAGCAAGGAACTGATTCAAGATTTACGTAATCGCACAAAATAACGAACTGTATGACCTCCTTGTCTAGAATATCCTCCACACGATCGACAAGCAAACGCGGAGATTGTTCTATCAGTCAGTAGCTGAATAAGGGGCACACATAAGCATCAAAATGATGTCAAATTAGCAACGTTAAACGTGAATGCATCCTCAAACCCTCGGGAATGTCAAGCTGTTACACGTCCAATAAGGACACTTCTGGAGTTTGTGACTTGATCCCCCCTATGCAAATATACCATCTCCAGATCTACCGGACGGAATACAAGCTTTCTGTGTTGCAAGTTCACTCGTCCCTTGTCAAAGGCATACATACATTGAAGTCTAGCATGACCGTCCTCATGAATATTCATCATCCGTGCTGCATAATCCCTCGTTAATGGGACAAATGGTGGAAGATGTACCAAATTAACATGGACGGTGAGGGTATACTCAATACTATCTTGTAGAACAGTCGGTGGCTTTGTAGGCAAACTTAGCTAGCGCAATAACGTCCCAACCCAACACTTCAGGGTCTCACATGCGAGTCACTGAAGGAGTCGCCCACACATCGATTGACTACCTCAATTTGGTATTGTATTAGTATCGCATAATAAACAATAAGTATCGTGCGATATAATACAATACGCCGCAATAATAAATATTGCATGGCTATATCGCAAGTAGCACACTGTATCATAATTATACAAGTCTGCGCCACTTACATAATGGTTTGTATCGATTTTAAATAATTTTTTTCTTATAAAAAAAGGGGGTGCACGAGGCTGCCGCCATTGCGGGGTGCTGGGGGTTGGGGGGTGTTAGATGTATGCAGCCTTACCCTCTGCATATGCAGAGAGAGAGGCTGTTTCCGCAATTTGTTTCTTAATATATATAATGTAAATGAATATTGTTTAATTTATTGGATATACAAAGGCAAAAGTTTTACTGTTAGACGATATATTCATGTATTGGTTTTAGACTATAATATGTTTTATTATTTACATAATGTGTAACCTGCACATTTATCTATTTATCACTGTATTTATACATTTTTGCACCATATCATTCGATTCGATACACAATACGCGATATGATACAAGATTTGACATTTATGTAGTAGACCAGTCGGGAGTGGAAAGCCATTGAAAATTATAGTTGGCAGCTTGACACCATAAGGGGTGCTGCAAAGTGCACTAAAAATGACCCTTAAACTAAATTGTAGTAAAAGGTGATATTGTCGAGAACGATGTGCAGCCGCACAATCTCTTTGAATTGTATCTTGGCCATATGTGAAGCACTCCATCATCCCTCGACTAGGAATGAAATGGGCTATATTCGAAAATTTGTCAACACGAACAAAGATGGAATAGTTCCCCTTGGTGTCCTGGGTAGCGACATGATAATGTTCATCGAATCCTCTCAGGATCTCTCCCAGAACTGGGAAGGAGAGGACCATGCACAATAGTCTTGAGCCTAGTCAGCTATAGAAACCTCTCTCGCAACGAAGCCAAGGTGTGTGCTACCTTGAATGACCTATTAGTCCCTGCGAATGTAACTCTGAAATAATTTTCTTCGAAGAGATGAAGTGTGAGTACACACAACTATCCCGAGAAGCAAAATCTGTACGTAAGTAAGTACTATAAAGCAAGTACGGTCCAAAAAACTCTCCTTACAATCGGCCCAAATATAGGGTCTCAAGCGTATAACTACTCGGCTCATTAAAATTCAAAGGGCGCTCCTCAAATAGCAACTAGAACGTGACTCCTCATGCTTTGCGCATTTGCATCCTGCAATCAGGACCTGTCGCAATTTATATTGTAGTTGAAAGATGAATTGTTGTAGGAAGGCGGAGACCACCGAACATGCCTATCTCTAATCTTCTTTTGTCTGTTCATGAAACGTAGCGAAATCCAAACTCATAGTTCGCCTGCTAATGCTTTATGGCCGGAACCATATCATACAAATCCAGAGAACACTGTTAAGTTAGTTAAGTGCCGGACCTGACATCTTTTGGCTTAAGAAAGCTACATGTATGCTGTGCCACTGCCAATCTCAGTCTTTCAAGCATCATAAGACAACTTACAAAGCTGGCTCAAGACAATGCCAATCCTAGTCTTGCAAGCATCACAAGGCAACTTACAAAGCTGAGTGAAGTTCGATAGAGATAAAAGGGGAACCGTAGTCGTCCAAGACTTGATGAGCCGAATTGCTATTGCGGCCTCATTAGTCCATCTAAACTTAGATGTAGAGGAACCCAACGACATAATCAGTGCTATAATCGAGCTGAACCCCTCGATGAACGACCAATTCATGGAAACCCTGAACCCGTGATAGATGTAGATGTAGGCCTCTCAACAATAGCCCACACTTTTTCCTCATTCACATGGGCCCCTTTGGCAGATACCACCCTAAAAAAGAAGCAATGCCATCCATAAACAAACACTTTAATTCCAAATAATAACAGTCGTGCTGCCTGTATGACATGCGTCGTATGCGTGGCTGTAAAGTAGTATATCAACAAAGTAAACGAACAAACACCGAAACTGAGTCATCACACGCATAAAAGCGGAGGGGCATTAGACAACTCAAAAGATATAACTATCCTATCCTTTCATAAGGCCATCCTTTGTTTTAAAGGCATTCTTCCACCCGTCTCCTAGTCTTCAAATCTGAAAAGAACCTAACATCGTACAATTATATCTTGATGAGAATAGAGGAGTATGGGGGTGAATTGTAATGTGTCAAATCGTACCTTTTTATTTGTTTACCTTTATTGTATTTTCTTTATTGTATTTTCTTGACTAGGTTAGTATATTAGGTAAGTGGGTAATATACTCTTGGAAGTTCGCCCCTTAATAGTTTTTTTGCCTTTTAGATCATCTTGGATAACAAAATCATAGTTGGATAACATTTACATATCGTGTATAAAAAATCCTATGTCTTGTGTATCGTATTGTAAGATACGTGTAAGGCATACAAAACTGGTAAAAGTTAAATAAATGAATAAAGGGGACATAATAGTCAATTATACAACATACCAATTTTATGACGTCTTTGTATCGTAATGCATGCCCTCAGGTGCGTAGCCACTAGGCGGAAGTAGTCGCTAAGTATATGGACAGACCCGGGGATTGCCGCTTCCACCACCATGTGAGCACAATCTTCTGTCCCTCAAAAGTGCTGAAAAGTGTGCGAGTGTTCGCCTGCCAATTGTTCGTACTCGCCAAGCCATATTGCCATGGCTGACTCAATAACAAATAGGTCCATCTCACCAAAAAAAATAACAAATAGGTCCAAATCCACCATGGTGCACACGATGTCATCGAAATAGAATCTAATCGAAAACAGGACACGACACTGGGTATGGAGTCTTGATGTGTCTCCACTATCAAGCCATCACACGGGTTATTCAACGACGACTTTGTACCTCCTTCCGGGGAGGCTTAAGCTATCAATGAGATAGTCACCAACAAATTCAATTCAACATGGCTAGGGATACTATTGCTGACATAATAATCTCTATACAAAATGGTATTATGAATTTAAAAAGAGTGGTTCGAATAACATCGAATGACGTCACTTAAAATATTGTTAAAATACTTTTATGTGATGTTGAAAGAGGCGAAGAAGCACTCCATAACAAGATTTGGTGCCACCCATATCCAAGAAGATTCTCAAAAGAAGAGCAAGCGAGATTAAATAATGATCAATCAACGCGGTAACCACCTCTCATGACACTAAATTGATACTTGAACCGCCATTGCGGATGCAAAAGTTGCACCCTAAAAACACCGGGTAAACCAATCTGCATCAGCAACTTTGGTAAAAAGAACGAAAGGAGCGATCCAAATGCGGCGTTGTTGGAAAAAGTGACGGAGATGGGTTTATGAGCGTGGGTTATGGGTTGACAAAAAATATACGCGATCTTAGATGAAGACATTTCGCCGGGGAAGGCTTCGAGTCCAAGGAGTGGTGCGTGTGGGGAAAAGAGTGATGAGGTAGTGGGTGGGTTTCATAGTCCCGCGATGGTGTGGGTGGGTTAAGTCTGTCCGAGTGAGGGTTCCAGGTGGAGTGGTCAATGGTCTAAATTAGAGGGTTAGGGATTACTGGTGGTAGGCTTGGGCGAAGTATCTTAGGGAGATAGAGGGCATATTTGTCAAAAATCGTACGATTCGATTCACGTGAAAGTTTATTCAAATCAGGGAGTGATTAGGTTAAGAAAATCGGATTGAATCGGGGGGGTCGGGCGAGTGAATTGTGAATCGTCCTATTCACGATGTTGGTGCGATTCTTAATTATGGGCCAAGTTTGGTTCCTTACCCGACATTTAAAAAAAAAGTGTTTGGTATTCTTTATTTTTTATTTTTCCTTTTATACTACACGTGCCTCTTAATAAAACAAAAAAAAAACAAAGACTAACTTCTACAAAATAGAGAATCAAATGTTCCATAACTCCCTGCTGCGATCTCCTCTTTTCTCCTCCTTATTGCTCGATCTCTTCTCTTGCTTGCGAAAACCCTAATTGCCTGTTCGAATCGTAAGTGAAAACCCTAACTTCCTGTTTGAACCGTCAGTGGCTGGTTCTTGGCTGTTCGAGTGGTTCTTAGCTGCAGTGTAAGGTATTATTATATTGTATTTTAAAAGAAACTATGGTTTCTTTCCTTTTTTGTATTCTGACAAACATCTGCTTATTGTTTCTTTATATTTTTCCGTTTTTTTATATTTTTCTTTCTTTCTTTATATTGTATAATTTGTATTATTATATACTTGTGTTTAATACATTGTTTCATTATATTGTATTTCAACACACATCCCTTTATTCTTTCTTTATATTTTTTTGTTCTTTGTTTATTTTTCTTTCTTTATATTGTATAATGTGTTATTATATTCTCGTGCCTAATATATTGTTTCATTATATTGTATTTCAACACACATCCCTTTATCCTTTCTTTATATTTTTTTTATTCTTTGTATTTTTGTTTCATTCTTTATGTTGTATAATTTGACATTTGTATTATTATACTCGTGTTTAATATACGATGATGAATAATGACTGAAGATCGATGTCCTTTTTTTGATGTGTTTATATTATTGTGGAGTCTAGGTTATACTTGCATGGTTGCATCTAGTGTGACATGATCATATTTTGTGTATGATCTTTTCAGAATGGAAACATTGAAAGATAAATCTTTATCTTAGTAATGACAATGGAAGTTCATTTTGTTAGTTATATTTCAATGAAACTATGTCCTAAAATTGGTTTTAGGTCATAATATGTTTTATTACATATTCTAATGTCCTCTCTATGCATTTATATATTATTTATTAAATTTTTTTGACATTTTGTATTGATTCTTATTATTCGACTCACGATTCACGCTTCATAGGGTTTTTGATTTACGATTCGATTCACGATTTAACAATTATGCTAGAGTGTCGCCTCGGTGGGAGACGAGCCCCCCGACTGCGGTAGGGAGGTTTGGATACGGTTTCGGTGTGGATTGTCTATCACGCTTCGGTTTAGACTTTGACGGACCTTGCCTCACCTCGCTATGCGTGGCATGAGTGGTTAGGGTTTTGGTTGCCTCCTCTTCGGTTTAGATCCTGACAGACCTCACCTCACCTCACCTCGCTATGTGTGGCATTAGCAGTTAGGGTTTTGGCTGCCTCCTGCTGAGGGGCTTAGTCCCATACGGACCTCATCTTACCACGCGATTAGTGGCGTTAGTGGTTAGGGTTTTGGCCACCTCTGGCTGAGGGCTGGTGGTGGGTGGACGGGGTCAGTTGTTTGGCTTCTAAAGTGGTGATGTCATCAGGGGTGGAGGTCCATCCCCGAGTCAAACCATGTTTCGTCATCAACTTTCGTACACCCACTCACCCAACAAAGAGCGATGATACCAAGGAATAATTATGGGCAAATCAGGCTCTCAAATATCATATCGTAATCAAAATAAAGTGTAGAACGCTGAAAATAGGCTAGAGAACAAGCGATGCACAATGGTAAAATTACTTATGTAACAGCTGTAACAAATAAATGAAATAACAAAAGAAACGATTCTCCTGCATCATTTTCATCCGAGTGAAAGTGAAGTTGACGTAAAATGAAAGTTGTCAAAGGCACAAAAGTCGCACACTCAAAGGGAGAAAGTATTACTCAAAGTAAAATGAATATTAATGAGAGGACGTTAGGATATTTATAGGGGAGTTGGGAAGCATCTAGAATGAGGTCATCTCCACTAGGAGGGAAATGGGCCTAGGCACATCCCTTTACAATAATACCTATAATGACTATTCTAGATACAACCCACTAACCCTATAATACAAGTAAAATGTAACAAAAATAAAAGACAACTAATAACAGTAAAAAAATGATGGAAATGGGACATATTTTAGGGTTTTATTTGTCATTTTATTTTCTTTATTTTTGTTATTTGTATTTTCCTTCCTTTTTGTTTTGTATTTAAAGGTAAGGAGTATTAATGACATTTTTGTAATTAGGGCCTTAGCTTGGAGCTAGGCCTGTCAATGGGTCGGGTCTGGACCCGGACTCGATCTGAACCCGATACGTATAATAGGGTCTGAGCATATTTTTTTGGACCCGAGACCCGAAGACCCGTTTATTAAACGGGTAGGGCCTGGATGTTGTACAAGATCCGGACCCGAAGACCCGACCCGAATTGTACATTATTATTTTTTAAATATATATACATATGCTATAAATTTATATATATTTATAAATATATCTTATCAATGTAACATGTAAGTAATATATCTAAAAATATATATTTATGTATATAATAAATATAAATAATATATGTTTTATTTATACTAATAATATTCTATAATACATTACAAAATATTTTAATTTAAGATTAAAAAATAAAGAAGGGGGATAATATGAAATAAATATAAAATAAATGTATATATTTGGCCAGACCCAGATCCGAACCCGAGACCCGAAGCCTCGAACGGATCAGGGTTTGGATCCAATATTGTAGACTTGATGAAGGCCCGGACCCGAATCCGTTGAAGACCCGATTACACAGATCTGGATCTCCCTAAACCCGATCCGGCTTCGACCCGTTGACAGGCCTACTTGGAGCCCAAGCTACTTAAATACCCCCTTGTAGCGTCATTTGAGGTAGATTTGAATTTTGACAATAGAAAATAGTTTTTCTCTCTCTAAAGTCGTGTTTAGATAATTTTAGGAGCCTTTAGACGGGTGGTTTACTCCAAATTGGTATCAGAGCGAGTGAAGTTCTACATTGGTGCTAGTGTGTTGGTGTTTTTTTTTTATCAAATTCGTTTACTACTATTCAATGGCTCCCCGAAAATTCAAACAATCGCAAGACGAGAACCTCGAGTTGAAGCAACAAGTGGTGGAATTGAGGCGGCAAATGGCCCAACTCTTATCCAACCTAGGGTTTGTCCCTAACCCTTCAACCCCATGGATGCCCCAACTCAACAAGAACCACAAACTCTAGTTTCCCCCATTTTAACCATAACCTTAGCTTCCGCCCCGCTACCTCAGCCTTACCCCGCCATCATTAGACCCCAAAACCCTCTACTCTACCCCCAAAACCCTACCTGCTGCCCCAACAAAAAACACACTAAAAGGAACCCTAACCCAGGCCACTCCAGCCCCTTCCCCCCTTATCGCCGACCACCCCCGATGGTCGCGCAGGCCCCCCAGCCCCGATTTGCTCTCCGAAACCTAGGGTTTTACCCTAGGCTTGCTCGGAATCTCCCTGGACTGCCTTACCCAACCCCAAACCCTTCTACCCGCTTCCAAACGTTGATTGACTTGGGTGAAATTTTCAAGGGCTTGATTGGGTGAAGAAAGTGGAGAAGAAGAGGGAAGATGAAGAAATAAAGAAGAAAATTGTGGGATGTGCACTCCTCAAGTTTCAAGAACTATTTTTGGGTCCCCACAATTTTTTTGGAACAATTTTTGGAATTTCCTCATGGATCCCCAATTTTTTTGAACGCTTGAGAACGAGTTTGGTTTTAAGAGGGGGAGAGTGATGGAAATGGACCCTATTTTAGGGTTTTATTTGTCATTTTATTTTCTTTTGTTATTTTTCTTTTCTTTTGTTATTGTATTTTTCTTTCTTTTGCTTTACTATTTAGAGGTAAGGAGTAGTAATGACATTTTTGTAATTAGAGTCTTAGCTTAGAGCCGAAGCTACTCATTTCCTTTAAATACCCACTTGTAAGCCATATTTGAGGTAGACTTGAATTTTGAAATAGAAAAGACTGTTTCTATCTCAAAAGTGGTGTTTAGATAATTTTAGGAGCCTTTTGACACGTGGTTTACGTAAAAAATACTAAAAATTATTAAAATAGCCCTAACATCATTCTAATTTTCATCAAAAGTGTTTTTCGTTTCACCTAACAATTTTTTAGTCAGTGCATTCTGTAATGGTTCTGCATTTTCTTATGGAAATTTGAGGAGGTAAGAGCACCTTAAAAGTTAAGACTTATCTGTTCCTGTGTGAGAAGATAAAGGTGACGGTGAAGTCTTGTAGGTTCTTCTCACATTTGGTGGCATGGATTTGGAGAAAATATCAAAATTTTTATTTAATTTTGTTTCTCTCTCATAACTGCTTCAGGGAGTACTGCTCTTGTGCGGAGCAATCCGCATTTTAAGAGTGCGGACCGGATATGTGTCTGCCTAGAAATTATCGATTAAATTGTAGGCACCCTCTCTCTTTTCTGGGCTCACCGCCAGTTGATACATGTCCGGTCCGCACTCTTAAAATGCGGACTAGTCCGCACAAGAGTAGTACTACTATTTAAGGAAATATATAGGGTGCGTTTAGTTGTGGAAAATAGTTTTCCATTTCCATTTTTCATATTTTATGTTATAATTTGACAAAGTATGCCCTCTAAATGGAAATAAGAATGTGGTTTCATGAAAAATTGTTTTCCAACTTAAGCTAATTTGGAAATCATAAAATAAATGTTTTCTAGAATTGTTTAAAGTTGAAAAACAGTTTTTCACTCCTCATCTTAATAGACCATTGGCAAAGATATAGAGCAAAAAGTGGCAATGAAAAATGGAAAATATTTTTTCCACAACTAAACGGGCCCATTATAATGCTGTTGTAAGTTGTAACCGATATGAAGAATTTTGTTGTCTCACAATTTTAAGTTCATTAAACTAGATATAGAAAGATTAAGAGCTTCTAATAACGAGGCAAATATTAGTGAGGATTGGAGAGATGCTACTCTTTTGAAACATCCGTGTTGACAGAAGTTTGCATAGTAGTTTTAAAAACAATATATATATGAGTAATGCTACGCATCTCAAAACGTTCCCCAACACATCTCCAAAATGCATTAAGCGCTTTTACCTTATGTGGGCCCTACCCCAATGTACAAACACTTAATGCACTTTTGGCGGCTGTTTTGGGATAGATATCATTTTCACTCGTTGTATATGCTAGTCTGATGTTACACTTGTTTTTACAGAAGGATGGCAATGATGTTTTGGATGATAGTGAGCATGGAGAATCCCAGGCGTTAGTTACTCTGACCAGCAACGAGTAGCAGTGCAGATTTCAAGGTCAATTTGGTTATTATATGTATTTATGTGTGTGTGGAACATAATCTTAGGCATATCTGCTTCCTAGTTTTCATTTGACTTTGCTGAAATGGTTCTAGGCTACCCAAAATCTCCTACAGTTTCTTATAATGGTTCCAATTCGTTAGGTGTTTTATAAACTAGTCACTTGCATGATGTGTATGAGAGGTTCCCTGAGGAGTGAATGCAGTAATACGGAGTTAGAATGCAAGTGTGGCCGATCAGTTGTGGCGATCAGATTACCAACTATTAAATCAAATAAAAATTTGGTGAGTGATCATATGGCGTGGATGCGTATTTACCGTTCCTTCTGACCCCGGGTTAAAAAAAAAGTGCCTTCTGGCCCTTCCATATTTCTCTGGCTTTGCCAGTTGGTTTTGTTTTGTAACTTTGTAAACGTTTACTGCCGTGGATACTGGATATAGAATTCACCCTCTTACTAAGAGATTTTTTTAAAATCATTTTTGTATATGACAATCAGATATCCAGCCAATTGGTTACTGCATAATTGCTCACGTAGATGTAATTACACCAAATTTCTGTGTCATGCACATGTTTGTAACTTCATTACAATTTTATTTTAGTTCTTTCTAATGTGGAATTATTATTTGTAATGATCTCTTTCCACTGTTTTTACTTTGGTTTTTTTTTTATCTAACCCCCACTTCTTATTGCATTATTAGGCTTACCCCCACTTTGCTAACCTCTTTGACGTAATCCTCAAATTTTTCACGGATGAGTAACACCATTTGGAAACCTCTAATTTATAATTAGACTTAACCCTAGTGACATCTGAGGCTAAAATTTCCTTGTATTAAATGCAACGCCAAACACTCGTCTCATTCTTCACCTCACAAACCCTAAATTAAACGCATCCAGAGACATTTAAAAAAAATAATATTTGTTTAGATGATTTTTTATGGTATTTTAATATTCCAAGTAGTAGTGGAAAAACTATGGGATGGGCTTAATGTGGGCGGGTCAAATATGGGTTGGGCCTAATATGGGTTGGGTCAACTCGTTTTTTGCTCCCAAATAAGTATTATAATTAAATATATGTAAAAAAAATATAGTTTGCTCTTAACTTTTAAAAATAGGTTTTGTATTTGATTCGTAGCCTTTGAAAATGGATTCCATATGGATTCTATATTTGATTCATAGATTTCAAATATGGGTTTCATATATGACTAACTTTAAATATGCGCTCTATATTTAACTCATAGCTTTTAAAAATGAGCTCCATATTTAAATGATTGGACTAATATGGGTTGTTTTATTCTTTGGGGCCCATTTTGCCACTACTAATTTCAGGGAACCCATAAAATATGTCGATGTTTAAACACTGACATATATGATTGATTTTTTTAAAATTGTAAAAAAATTCATTTTGAGTTATTTTTTTAATGGGTCCTGTGGGAGCAAAATATATGCTTACGTAATAGCATGACATGTGGTGAACACCCTCGTCAAGATGGCGATGTGCCAGCAATATAGGGACGACTAAAGTCCTTAATAAACGTGAAGACCAAGGAGCAATAGGACTCATCCATATTTGTTACTCATCCATATTTGTAACCCTAATGTAATCCCTGACTCTATATAAAGGGGACACCCCCCATTGTGAAAGGGGGCTTAGAAGTTAGAGAAACACTCTCAAGTAAAACTCTTTGATCATTCTAATGAAACATACCAGCAGTCCCGTGGACGTAGGCCATTCATGGTCGAACCATGTAAATCTTTGTCTCTCTCGTATTTATCTTTATACTTGTATCGTGATGAATTGGCACCCCCCGACGGGTGAGATTTTTTGCACCTACAATTGGCGCCGTTTGTGAAAAACGGCACAAAAGGCCTTCCCATTCTTGCTAGAAGAGATCTAGGTTTACGTTCAAGAACAATGGTGCCTACATTAAGCACATAATCAAAAGATAAGTTTTCCTTTTTGATCTGTGCACGAGCAGTTATGTGTTTCATATATAATTATTTGTTTTGAACAAATATCGTTTCATTGATACATGATTCTGCATACAGTTATAATTACAAATCCTATATTTAATTGTTATCTGCAAATCTGCACAACAACTTTGATTCTAGACAATTTTCATTGTTTGTTTCATAGGGAATTCGTTATCAGAGGTGTCTATGAAGACTCCAAATATCTGGACTCTATCCATGTCAAACACGTTTGTTTACTGGGCTAGTGGGCTACATCATATCTTGATTCCCATATCCAAAATTTTCGGGTTGGGTAACCGTCTAAAATTTTCTCTCTCATGAGAGATCTTGAAACATATGAAAGGAAATTGTCTCAACAGATATGTTTACACAGATGTTTTCACAAAGATACACACAAATTCGGGGCACACAATCGAGCTATCAATTCATGTTTTCGCAAGGAAACTGACGAACATCCATTCATCTCCGCTCCGTGTAATCAAAATGCGGTGTGAAATCAACAAAAAATTCAATCAACGGATTTTCACACACCCAATTTTTCAATTAAAGTCTACATGCCTTTGGGCACAGAGGCTGTATCTCGTCACTGATCGATAACAAGGTGTAAAGATCACTCTCAGGGGAAAGGGTTTACCCACATATTCACCACGACTTGGGCTAACAGTTAGCCGGACACCGTTGAATTATTTTTGTTATCATCTCCGACTACAATCCTCTCAGGGGAGGGACAAAAATCCAGTCAAACAAAATACGGCACCCGGAATCAGCAATCTCGCCGGACAATCCATCGTGATCGACGATCACTGGGCAACCAATTTTGCTGGTCGGCTACGATCGAGCATCAGCGACATCACCTCATGTGGTCGAGCATTAGTGAGCTCGCCTCCGACCTGCAACCTACCTGGTCGAGTGTAACAACCCTCGATTTTGGAGACTGAGAAATTTAATTTTGGGAAAATAAAAATTTAATTAAATTGGAGAATTTCAAAATTGGGAGTTGAGGCCCAAAAATCGAGAATATTTCAAAGTATTCCGGATGATATTTTTTAGGGTACCATCGATCCCGGAAGGGTCGAAATAGTCAAAATGACTGTCATTGGATTTTATTTCGGCTCCGGAATATTTTTATGTCAGTTTGACTCGAATTAGAGTAAACGAGTCATTTAAAGTGTGTATTAACATTTAAAATTGGGATTTTGTTTTAAAGGTTTATGAGGCTTACGGATGAAGCCATTTCTCATTTGAGAAAGAGAGAGAAGATCCCTAGAGAGAGAAGAAGAAGAGAAAGAAGAAGAAAGGAAGAGAGAGAGGAAGAAAAGCTTGGAGATTTTCGGCCCTACCGCGACATCGAGGACGATCCAACCTCTACAAATCTGAGGCAAGTTTTTAATCTTGCTAAATAGCTATTTGTGTATTTCATTTCATAATTTGTGGGTTAAAGAAATGGATTTTTGGGTATAAATGTCAAAACCTAGATTTTTAGGTTTAATCTTGAAATCAATGTGTAAATATGGATTTAATGGATTAGAAATGGTTGGGATCGACTTTGGGTTGATTAATGGGCTTAAAATCATAAATTGTTGAAGGTTTAAGGGTTAGAAATGGAAATTAAGGGTTTAAAACTCGTGGGTTTTGAAGATGCAGATGAACTCTTCAAAAATTGCAGGTCCGAATCCCCCTTAAGCGAATCGATTCGGTTTAGTGAAATTGGCAGGTCTGCATTGACCGAATCGATTCGGACCCAAGACAAATCGATTCGGCCTATTGTAGAAGCCCAGGTCTTTGGACCCGAATCGATTCGCCTTGGAGGCCGAATCGATTCGCTAGACCGAATCGATTCGGAATAGGGCCGAATCGGTTCGGAAACAGGGCATTTTGAGGTATTTTTCTCCATAGTGAATTCAAACCCTTTTTGGTTGGGTTTATTGATTTGGGGCCTTCTCTTATGATGAAAGAGATATGTTCTTGGAGACACATAAGGAGTTTCTCACACATTAGAGTTTTGGGGACTCCTTAGGGTAATTTGGGAGAAATATATCCATGTATGTATTTGGAGTTACGTATAGAGATTTTGGGGAAACCCTTTGGGATTGAGAATCCTAATTGTAGATTAAAAGTAGGTGTAGATGTGATGTGAGGCTAAGAACTCTTAGAGAGATCTCAGACTAGGGTATTCACAAAAGTGATTGAACCATAGTCGAAATCGAGGGAAATGAGATTATTTGATGATTGAAAAAAATGAGCTTGAGGCTTATAGACTATTAGTTATATGTATACCGATAGTCAAAATGATTACTAGATTCTTTAATGTACTCTCATATATAGATGATATGTGTAGTGAAGGATGACTACGCAAACTCTTGGGTGATAGCCCTAATGTTGAATATATATAGGTATAGATATATACATATGGTTTGGGAGACTATTCATCATAGGAAAATGATCGAATATGTTTCAAGTATAGGATTATATTCACGTATCGAGGTAAATTAAAGGAATTGTGGTGACGGCTTGCATATTGAGGACTATGTATACTTATAGCCAGATATATATATATATATATATATATATATCTTATACATATAAACGAGAATTAGTTTATATATATAGATAAGGATATGTGAATATGTGTTGATATATATATATATATATATATATATGTATGTATATAGATATATGGATATTTAAACCGTATACGATGGTTTACTATTTGAGCATATGATTGGATCATATGGATTATATATATTATGCATGTAAATGATATATATATATATATATATATATATACTAAATTGGTTAAGCATACCCTGCTCATGCTATCATTGGGAAGTTGCGCGCGTAGAGGGTGAGCATCCTGGCTAGAAAAGCAGAGTGTGGATATTCCCCAGGTCATAGTCGTCCCGTGTGTTACCATATGATATATATATTTATTTTGGGATGAGACGTGATGGGTATGTTTCGTCTCATTGCCGATTTGGAGCTATGACCGCTTCCCGGGACGTCGTGTGCGTGAGTTTACCACGAGATGGGTGTCGTTTAGTCGCACCATGGTGGCCCCAGTTTTGCTACGTGAGCCGGGCACTGGGAAGATGATAACATTGATGCAGTTTATCGGCGATATATATAGCCGGGTATATTATGTGCATGGCCTTGTACATCATATGTAGTATGTACACTTGGCTATTGGATTGATGATGATATATATACGGTTAGAAATAGATACCTATATATATATATATATATATATATATATATATTTATATATATATCCTATAGACGAAAGGATATGGACTTTTATGAAGTACATCTTAGATGATTATGCTGTACTAGATTGATGGGGGTTGATGTATCGCACATAAGGTATTATTCGGTTACATCATCCCAAGGATATTATTGGAGGTTCCTTTATTTTATTTTATTTGTTTTCTTTTTTCTTTTCTTCTTTCTTTCTTTAGTAGTTATAGTTAGTAGTAATGGTAGTATTAACTTGTATGTTGAGGATTATGGATCTCTAGGATCGACATTGCCCAGGAGTAATGTAACGAGGTGGTTCGTTGTTTGGATTTCGCTTTGCGAGACACCTCACGCACGAAACGCAGTGCCATGTCGAGATTTGAGAGAAGTAATTCCATTGGTGGCATCTCGGATCTCTGGTCTTGACCTTGTCAGGAGTAGTGTAACGGGGCGGTTCCTTGTTTGGATTTCGCTTTGCGCGACTCCCCACGCACGAAACGTAGTACAATTTTGGGATTAGAGAGAAGTTTTGTCAATATTCCATGTGCATGTTATTAAGTATATTAATTCTTACGTTTTTAGCCTATATAGGTGTATATATATATATATATATATATATATATATATATATATATATATATATATATATATATATATATATATATATATATATATATATATATATGTGTGTGTGTGTGTATATATGTATAGGGGTAATGTTTTAAGAATTACGATGATTATAATTCATAAGTTTATTATCGGAATTCATTAAGCCTATTATGGCATAATTGTTGTAATCATAATCTAATAGGGTTAGAAACGGGTGGATCCTTAGATTATGACGGGAAGGTAGCTCTCGTGGATATAGGCTAGGCCTGATAAGTTAGGTTGTCCTAAAATCAATGGGGGTAATTTAACTAAAATTCGAGGACACGAATAGGTGCGCGCCTTTAGATGAGAGGTGAGTTGGGGTTCCACGAGAGTGCGGTCTCACTTATTTATGAAATTAAGTACACCGGTATTTATTATGCACAGTTAACGCACTTGCTAAATATTTTACACATTCGGGGCTCTGACCCGTTTACTTTTCTCTCCTCCTTGTATATATATATGATTACCACAGGTATCCTACCGCATGGATGCCGGATGACCTTCTATCCTGAGTCTTGGGAGCCGTGACAGGTGCGGACTGTTGCGGGATGTTTCATGTAGCCGCTTCCTACTTCTTTAAAATTCTAGGCAGGATTCATGTTGTATATCGGGTTTATACCCAAGGGATATTTACATACATGTTTATATTTATTCCATTCAGTTATTGTATTGGCTGTGATCCGACAGCTTATTCGGGTCTACTTTTTGTAGTACATTCGGTTGTATTTAATTGGTTCATTTTATTTCTAGCATTTTATTTATTATAGTTCTTTCCTGCATCTCTCCTATTCATTAGTAGTTTTATAGTGTTGGGTTGTTGTATGTTGCAAGTTTTAAATTTTTATAACATCTCGCTTATATGATTTCGGGTAGTTAGTCCTATATTATATAGTACCGTTAGTTGATGTTGAGACTGGACCATCTGGAATTCCTGATTTAATATAGTATAGGGCTGGCCACCCGTTATTAATTTAGGCGGGTTGTTACATCGAGCAACCCCCTATGGTCGGCGACCTGTTTGCGACCATAATCGTTGGTCGACCGGAGAGCATAAGCAACGAGCTCGACGGACAGAGCAACTCGACCAGAGAACATCAGCTACGAGCTCGGTGGACGCAACACCGCAACTACAAACTCGGCGAACAGAGCGCTACAACGACGAGATCGGAGAACAGTGCCACTGGGCCAAACTACTGGTCGACGACGAGCACTCCCGGGGCGTTGACGAGGACCAACAAGTCTTCAGCCTCAGCCAGTAGTCTCCGGTTACCTCTGATCTGCTATGAGCTGGCCGACCTTCAAAAAACATCGCCGGACCACCAACAGTGGTCGACGACCACTGTGCATTATGCTTTTGCTGATCAGCGTCTGGAGACATTGGGCGTATCCCATACTACCTGGGTACAGATCAAGCCAAATGGAGATTTCGGAAATGAAAAACACGAACAGTGCCAAGATAATATCTAATTCCTTTCTCTTTTCTTTTTGTGGCAAACAAATTTGAGATTTGACCCTCATACTTTATACTTTACAAATTTATGTGAATAAATTTTTGAAACCAAACTTGTATTTGGACTTCAAATAATTTTACAAAAATTCTCAATTGATCCTTGTATTACACTTGCAATATATTTGACTAATTTTTGCATTGCTCGCTTCTCTCTAAAAATAAAATTATTTTAAGGGACCGTGTGATTTTTTACAACGATTTTAGTTGGCACTTTTTTATACGACCTTATTACAAATTATTTTGCTCACATAAATAAGTGGGGGCACTTATATAGCACTCACGTAATTTATTCGAACATTTTAATTTTCAATATTGTCATTCAGCTACAACAATTTAATCTCACCGGAAGGAGATTAGTGGTTATTTAGCTCAGCCCCGACGGGTGCTCGAGTACGGCTATCTCAGTGGGATTTTTATCGTAAAAATCATTGGATCATTCATTACATTCATACGCTACTATGAATTTTTTCCTCTTACATACTTTGTTGAACGTATTATCTTCATGATAACTTCTATTTTGATTTAGCCCCAACAGATGGTCGCGGAATTTACTAACTTCCACGGGTACAAGATTTAGCCCCGACGGATGCTCGACAACAATCTCAAGTCCTTGGAAATTTCGTCGATGTTTCGACAGATGCTCGAGCACAAATTGCTCACTATATCTACTCGGGTATTCTACAACTTTGCCCCGGCGAACTATCCATGCACCCTTCATTTTTGCTCCAACGGATAGTCGAGCATACTATAGCACTTTAGACCCAAATAAATGCTTGGGCAAAATTATTATTACTCCAACTGAAGCCCGGATTCTATGATTCGTAGCCTGAAGGACGGTCAGGCACATTCAAGATTCATTTCGGCAGATGATCGACAAAATATTTTTATATATTTAGTCCCGAAGACATCTATCGCACAAGTCTTATTTTATCCCCAGTGGATAGCTGGGCAGGATAATTCTTGTATTTAGCACAACCCCACTTGATGGATACACATTTATTTGTACATTGTTCGTTTCCATCTCATAACACTTTATTTTCTCACAAATTATGCTCACGGTTTTCATCATCATAAATTTGTTAGCTATCTATACTCTATACTTCACATGAGAAAAACAATTGCCACTACACAAATTTTCTGTGAAAACAATTTTTTGAAACCAACTTAATTTTAAGTATTTGCTTAAATCTATTTGCAGAAATTCCAAATTAACTCCTGTGTCATACATCTGGATATATTTGATAAATTTTGCATCTTTCATTCGACTTTATTACAATTATTTTGTCCACATGAATATTGGGGCGCACTTAAAGAGCACTAATGTCATTCATTCGGTCATTTAATTTTCAATATTATTGTCTAGCTATTATTGGTTATACCAATGGATGGTCGGTGTAATATCTTTACTCATACTTAGCGTAGCCCCGACGGATGCTCGGGCACGACCATCCTCGTGAGATTTTATCACAAAAATTATGGGATCATTTGTGTTATTCATTCAATGCTATGAGTCCTTTCCTCGACACATGTTCGAGCAAATGCACATCATATATTCCTTGATTGACTAAACAAATTGCATGATAAATTCTATTTTTAGCCTCGACAAATGGTCGAGCAACTTATTAACTTTCGCAGGTACAAGATTCAGTCCCGACGAATGCTCGGCCACAATCTTAAGCTCTTGGAAGTCTTATTAATACACAGATAGATGCTCGAGCACGGATCACTCTCTATATCTACTCAAACCTGTACAACTTCACCCCGGCAAACCAGCCTGACACCACTTATTTTGTTAATGCTCCGACGGATGGTCGAGCACTTTACACCACTTTGAACCTAACACATGCTTGGGCAGTATTATTTATAACAGACAGATGCTCGGATGTTGATATTTCTTGAATTTCAGAATGGGTTATCTGGCTCTATGATTCTTGACCTGCAGGATGATCAGGCATATTCAAGGCTCATCTCGGCAAGTGATCGGTAAAATATTTAAATATATTTAGTCCCGAAGATATTTTCCATACATGTCGCATTTTATCCCCAACAAATGGTTGGTCAGGATAATTCTTATATTCAGTCCCAACGGATGGTTGGCACAGTCGATTCATAATAAACATTGCATTTATTGGAAGGTTAGTTTTCATTAACAATACAGGATCATTCGTAATACTTGCCCGGTCCTTTTTGCCTCGACAGATGCTCGAGCATGGATCACCCGCAATATCTACCAGATCCTCTATAATTTTTGCCTCGATAGGCATTCAGGCATCATTTATCTTATCAATGCTCCGACAGATGCTCGGGCATGGATCGTTCGCAACATCTACTAGGTCCTTTACAATTTTGCCTCGACGGACCCTCAGCTTCGATGGATAGTTGACATTGTGTGATCACGTCTTAAGCTCCAATAAACAGTTGGGCAATACCGTTCTTATTTAATTCAACCTCATCGAATGAAAAGTTGGGCGGTCTGTACCACAAAGATCCAATAACACATAAAGCAGCATGAAGAGCAACGATCAACTATATTTATCACCAAGGACGAATCCAACCTGTAAGAAGTTACACATCCAGCAAAATCACAGTCAACGAGCAAGACATGTTGATAACAACACTAGACCATCCTGAATGTATCGAGCAACATCGTCAGACAACCCACGGTGATCGACAATCACCAAGTAACGAATTAATACGTCATCAACACTAAGATATCCACTCAAGAGGAACAACATTTATTTGAACGCCATATCAGATCAACACATTTTTGCACAAGAACGCTTTGAACTCATATCAATTTCTTTAGGTGCACAAGCTATATGGAATCTTCCACGGCCTCCTGGAACCACTATGCATGGTCAGTGAACAAGTGTGCCCCAAGGAACGATACAATACGTGAAGCTATATGAGCAAGATAATTCTTAAATATATCCAGCTCGACGAACGATCAACGCGATACTCTTCAAAGCAGCGAAGCCTCGAGGAGCGATCGGGCACACTTATCATCCCGGTTATACAGATCAGATGACCCGATGGACGGTCGGGCAACCTTCTCTTCACAGCTCGATTGGGGGCTCCATAGCAGCGATGACACGTGAATAGATTCACTACAACATTTAAAGCAAAATAGAAGAGGTCAACTCAGGACAGATTCCAACATGGTTAACACCAGAATTAGTCTTTCAAATGACGATCATGATTAAGCTTGATTTAGTTACAACGGCCTTCTTGCTTGTTCCCACTAAATTAAGTACGCCCAACACAAATGGCCTCACGAGTTGCCCAGGCAACAATAAAAGCCCTACAGGGGATCCCTAGGCAAAAAGCCAACTCAAGTTGGTCGCCAACTATGTTGGTCGGTTAAAATCCTGAACGGGTGGATGACTCTCAAACCAGGTGCATTTTTGCCATCGCCTTTTAGGCCTAAGGAAGTGTGACGGCACAACCTAAAAGGTAAAATAGGCGGATATTTACATGCGAGGCATTAGAAAATGGAAAAATGCAAATGTAATTGGTATTACATTAAATTGTGGGAAAAACTTAATGCTTGTGGCCGGCCTCAGTAAATGGACCATACACGATGAAAATACAGGGAGATTCCCTAAACTTAATGCACGCTCGAGAAAGCCTCAGCAAACGAATTCTGAACACGCCCGTGGTCGGCCTCACGAATTGAACCATGCAATAAAATAGACAATGAACTACGTTTGACCTGATCCCAAGAGGGTACGTAGGCAGCTCGACACTCTCAAGTCCGGTTCCCATATCAATTGAACACCTCTCAACTCAAGCCAAACATTCATCTAAAAACCTATGAAGGCGAGAAGATCAACCAAAGAAGGTTTAATAGTTGAATGACAGATCAGAGAATGCCAGTCCAGTTCACACCAACAACTGCATATGTTTAAAGAGATTGTGGACCAGCTCCCAGCTCATCTCAGAATCAACTCAGCTGAACTACGACCTGTGGGGCTATTGTGGGAGTAAAATATATGCCTACGTAATAGCATGACATGTGATGAACACCCCCGTCAAGATGGCGACGTGCCAGTAATATAGGGACGACTAAAGTCCTTAAGAAACGTGAAGACCAAGGAGCAGTATCTGATTGGAATCAAACTCCACGAAGATATGACTCATCTATATTTGTCACTCATCCATGTTTGTAACCCTAATGTAACCCCTAACTCTATATAAAGGGGACACCCCCCATTATGAAAGGGGGCTTAGAAGTTAGAGAAACACTCTCATGTAAAACTCTCTGATCATTCTAATGAAACACACCAGCAGCCCCGTGGACGTAGGCCATTCATGGTCCAACCACGTAAATCTTTGTCTCTCTCGTATTTATCTTTATACTTGTATCGTGATGAATTGGCACCCCCCGACGGGTGAGATTTTTTGCACCTACAGGTTCCATGGAATGTTAAAATTACCAAATATTTTTTTTAGGGTTCCCTTAAATGTTTAAAATTCACACAAAAAAAATCAATCCAATTTTTTTTATTCCATTTCGAAAAAAATGGTCCGTATGGTGCAAGTCTATTTTAAGGTCCACAAGAGAGAATCATTTTATATATATATACACACACACAACAAATCGATTCTTATAGATCTATTGAATTCATATTTCTTTTCCTTCAGGTTAATTAGGAACATTTCCCATCTTTAGATATCTTCGGAATCAGTGGATAGGTGGCGTATTGGTGGGTTTCCGGCATGCGTGTTGGTGTTTTACTGGTGTGTCTTTTATAGTGGTGAGGTAGGGGATGATGATGATGTTGCTATGGGGTGGATGGCTGTTAGGAAAGGTGTATATTTGTGTCTCAATGAAGAGGATCGGTATTTGGGTACAACTGGATGTGTGTAATTTAGGGGTATTTTTGGTCCAAGTTTTCAAGGAGTTATGTCTAATTACAAAATATGTTTTTTTAACGGCGGGTAGACAGTGTTAAAAAGTTACCAGTTATGTCAAACGGATTAGCGAAGAGGGGTCAAGTCTAATAACATAATAAAAAGTGTGGGTAAAGTAAAAAAAACACATTTCTTTTAAAAACATTAATATTTTTTAAGTGAACACTATCACACACTAATTCATAAATAAATACGAAAGCGAGTATGAAGTCCCGCTCTCTTTAACCAACTTTTTAAAACGAGACCGGGATGAGCAACTTCTTTTGAAATTTGTCCATACGAAAGGTCAATTTTTTTGAATAATGGCAATCTGTTTTTATTTAAAATATTTCCCCCTGAAACTGTTCCATTCTAACTATATTGAATATATATCGGTCTTAAACTTTCTAAATATTTAATTCAAAAATATTACAGAATCTTTTCCAGACAGTCGGGATATGACCAATTTCAATCGAAATGTGTTCGGACAAAATTCACTTCGTTGAGGTTATACTTGAACGTTCATAATTTGTTTCGAGTTTTTCCAAAATTTTAGAATATATAGCAAAATCCACTATGCATAAAATATTGTTCATTCACCATTGATGGTAAATATAATATATATTTATATCTTAGACATCATGTTTCCATATTGGACCTTTCCTTCATAAAAGAGAATGGTAGATGTGTCTTTTGGACGTTATACATGGATTTTGGTGGTTAAGAAAGGGTAGTTCTACGTAGGCCACCATTTCAAGTCAAATGTGTATGGGATACAAGTTTTTAACTCCGCAAAAGGTGGATAAACAGTTACATTTGTCTCAAAATGGTGGACTGGATATCGTGAAACATAAATGCACAAGAATAAGTTCTGTACTGTGAGATGTTAATTAACATCCATCCTACAAGTAGCCAAGTTTCTATCTTAAAATAGTCATGCTCAATATCGTTTTCAGTATATTACGACGAGTAATCAGTTTCGAGGTCAATGGTTGGAATGGTAAATCTAATTTGAGCTCAATTTTTTTTTCTTTATAAAACTAAGTAGCCGTTAAGTAGGGACATAAATTTTAGAAACTACGCAAAATTACAATACCAAATGATACAAAAATGACATGCTATATCATATCATGTTCGTAGAAACTACACAATTACAGGACTAAATTATACAAAGATAACATGCTATATCATGTTCGTACAACTTTCAATACAAAATCACGTCTTACGTCTGTCACTTCAAAACACCTATCAAGAAACCTAAATTGCCAGTCTACTTATAATAGTTGAAATGGTTAATCATCCATATGTTAGTCTAGTGGCTTCTTTGAAACAAGTGCATGGTTGAGAAAATATTTATACAATTAATATCATTATCAACTTATCAATGCATGCATTGTTGAGTTCAAATTTATTGACCCTCTTTAAGGAGGGTTAGCATGATTCTCTAATATAATTAGTTAAAATATGATAACTCCTTAAAATTTCAGGGTCCATTGCTTAGTAATTTATGTTTTAATTAATCACATTGAATGATCATGTTAACCATCATTTGAGTAGGGTCAACAAAATTGTGCTATGCATTCCTTTATTAATTAGGACAATTTTATTTTCATGCTAAAGAAAATTTGGTCACTTCCATAAGTATACATAGGCTACACTTTTTGTAAGGACATTTTTGTCCATTATCAATTTGTATGTCGTACGCCGTTACACCGTTGAAGAAACTCAAGATCGCATCTACATCAACGGATCCGAATATCAAAGCGTCCTCAACATCATAGCCTCTGCGAGAATGAACTTGGTAAAATTTTGTTTTTATGTTCCTTAAAGTTCATATTTAGTATTGGGAAATTTCTATAAAATGTTTTTTTTTAAATAAGAAGTAAGTTTTTTCAAGCAAAATGAGGCTTTTAAAAAGTTTTTATTTTTCTGGGAAAACCGGACCGGTCCGCCCTCTACCCGGACCGATCCGCCTTGCTCAAGGTCCAGTAGACCCCGGATCGAATGCAAACCGATGAAGCAGAAATATTCGAACCGATCCGATCTCATCCGGACCGATCCGCCTCTTAATAAAAGAACCGATCCGCCACCAAGCCGGACCGATCCGACTGGGATAAATTCGGCCAGATCTGTTAGAGATTTTTTAGGCTCAAAGTTTTCCTATTTAAAACCCACTACGGGAAGTGGTTTTCTAATACTTTTAAAGAAGATTTTCAGAGTCCTAAATACTCTAAGTCTTCACCTTTTTGAGTCCCAAGACTCTTTTTGATTCACACCAAAAATTCCAATTACTTTTGTGAATCTTTTGGAACCCTAGAACACAAACTTTGTTGTTGTTCATCTTTGTGGATAGATCTTTGCAACCGAGGGCTGCGTGTCATTGCTGAGGGAGTCTCTACAAAGTTTCATGGCTGCGTGTCATTGAGGAGTGCTGCGGTTCTTCCTTCGTTGTTTGGGCTGCGAGTCCTTGGAGGGTGCTGCGTGTATTCTCTTGCTGAGTTCAAGACTGCGTGTCTTTGTGGGTTGGCTGTGCGTTGATCCATTGCAGATTTCTCTATGTAATTGTAAGCTGCGGCTTGTATATTCATAGTGAAATAAAGGTTTTACCCGAAAGGGGTTTTTTCCTGATATCTGTGTCTTAGCATATTTTTGTGTCACATGCTTTATTTATTTATCGGTTGACACACGCACCTTAGATGAATGATTAGGGGCTGAAATTAAATAAGTGTGCTATATTAGAAAGTTGCGAAGTTAATCAATTATCACACGTAATTCTCGCTTTCTCAAATTGGTATCAGAGCGGGTTGCGCTAATTTATTGCGTATTCCTATTTTCCGCAAAATCGTGTGATATTGATTTTTTTTTAAATCAGTTTTGTGAAAAATCGCAATTTTTCGTATGGAGCACTTATATAATCAGATGCCTATTTTTGACGGGTCTAATTATGCCTACTGGAAAGCTCGTATGAAATCGATTTTAAAATCTATTGACGAGCGTGTTTGGTTGCTTTGCTAAAATGGTTGGACTCCTCCCACGGTCACTGTTAATAACATCACCACTTTAAAACCCGTGTCAGCCTGGACTGAAGATGATTATAAAGTGTCCAATTTTAATTCCCGTGGTCTGAGTGCTATTTCTGGAGCTGTCTCTCCTGATGAGTTTCGTTGAATTATGGCGTGCACCACGTCTAAAGAGGCTTGGGATGTTTTGAAATTGACACATGAGGGTACGAACGCGGTTAAAGAGTCAAAATTACAAAATTTGGCCACCCAATTTGAGACTATCACCATGTCTGAGTCCGAATGCTTTGATGATTTTTATGCACGTTTGTCGGACATTGTTAACACATGTTTTAATTTGGGTGAGGTGATTGATAACACGCGTGTCGTTAAAAAGATTTTGAGATCTCTCCCAAAACGCTTTATTCCTAAAGTAACTGTTTTGAACTCTTTGGGAAATTTGAAATCACTTATGTTGGAAGAACTTGTAGGAGATCTTCAAACCTATGAGATTGACATGTTTCCCAAAACCATTAAGGCTAAGGATAAAGGCATTGCTTTAAAGACTCATTTTAAGAAAAAGAAAGAAACAGTTTGTGAGTCTGATTCTGAGGGAGATTTTGATTTTAATGATATGGCCTTGTTTGCGAAAAAATTTAAAAAATTTCTCAACATGAACAAAAATAATTCTTCCAATAAAAAGAATTTTTTTGAGAAAAATAAAAAGAAAGGAAAGGCCAAAGAAAGTGGTGAGAGGGAAAAAGAAAATAAATCCGATGAGGAGTGTGAGGAAGATTTTGAGAACGTCACTTGTTTTGAATGTGGGGGTAAGGGACATAAGTCGTTTGAGTGTCCTACGTGGCTTAGAAAGAAAGGAAAGAAAGTAGCTATGCCCGCCACACTTAGTGATAGTAGTGAAGGTGAGGGTGATGAGACTAGTGGTGAGAAGTTTGTAGCTTTTTCTAGTCATGTGAGCACACCCACTTTGTCCCACAATAGTGCACACGAATGTGATAGTGACGGTTTGAGCGCTTCAAGTGCGGGAGAAAGTGAGAGTGAAAGTGGAGATGAAAGTGAGCTCCAAAAAGCTTTTAGAGATTTGTACACCGAGACCTTGAAAACAAAGAAGTGTAATAGGGATTTAGGTCGCCGGGTTTTAGATTTGGAGAAAGAGAAGGAGGTTTTGAGAAAGGAGAAGTGTGATTTGACCGACACGTTGTCTAGTCTGACGACACGTGTATCCCAACTCGAGAGTGATCTCGAATGTGCCAGGGTGGTCAAAGTCAAGTTTGAGAACGCACCTAAGAAGGTTGAAAAGGTGTTTCTTAAGGGTAAAGGTGAGAAGTTAGGAATAAGTCATGACGGTGCTTCTTCTTCCCAATTAGCACCCGAGCCGGTTCCCACTTTAGTGACAGTTTCACATGTGTCTCACCCTAACCCACCTAGGCGTCCCATTCCTATTAGGAAAGTGCGTCCTAGAGTTTTTGAGAGAGGTGTTCCTAGGCCTATTTATGTTTGCTCACATTGCAAGAGGAGAGGACACCTTAGGGAATTTTGCTTTAAGTTGGGGTATGTGTCACGTTTTGCTTCTACACGTGTTTCTGGCACACATGCACCCACACATGATACTTTACATGCTCCCAGAGACTACATGAGAGAGTTTGCACATTTAGGTGAGCAAGTTAAGTTTTTAGTCAAATCTTCACAAGAATTGATGGAGGTTTTTCATAAGTTGTCACAACCTTTGGAAAACCCCTCCGCACCTAATGAATGAGGTTTGACTTGTTTACTAGCATAGGGTGATTTGCATGATGTCATTGTTTGCCTATTGCTAGTATGTATCATTTTTGTATATATTTTTGTTTTGAATTTTTTTTTGAAAAATACAAAAAGATTTTATTTTGACAAGAAAAATTTTGAAAAATCCAAAAAGATTTTTTGTATTTTGTTTGCACCGTTTATGGATGAACACTTAGGATGACCGAGTCACAACATCATTCCATTATTTTCATGTGACTATTTGATAGTGTTTTGAGACAATAGGTCAATTCATCCATGTGCTTTATAATGTTTGGAGTCATTAAGATGTAATTTAGTGTTACTTCCTACATGTTTGACTCATGTTTCCTTTATTGCACGCATGCACGGATTTGTTTGATTATTGTGCTTGTCTTATCACATGTTGGTTGGGTGTTTTCACTTCAATCCTGTCCTTAAAACGAACCAAGCGCGATAAATTTTGATAAGGAAATTGTGCATATAAAAACCGTTTTGTGTGTTTGTGTGCTTTGTTTGAAAACGGGGAAGGGCTGCGAAAGGTTCTTTAGCCTTTGCGAATACTAAGCCACCGTTAAAAAGGACCTAAAAAATTTAGGAATTTTATTATCCAAGGTCCAAAGAGGTTAAAAGAGCCCGAAAAAATTGAAAGACAATAAAAAGATATTCATGCCAAATTATGGGCCATTTAGGTTTTTTCACCAATTCTCCAAAGTTTGAGAATTTAGATTACCTCTAAAAAGAAAATATATATGAGGGAGTTTGGTTGGAGAATTAAAACGGGTTTGCACGTCCTTGAAATTCTTGAAAATGCGCTATATAGTTTTGGACGTTATTGGTGTGGAAATCATTTGACTTTGATTTGTTGATTTGCATAAGACGATGTCATCTAAATTCAACAAACTTTTACACCTAAGGATACCTTTGATGTTCATTCTTTAGGAGTACACGTATGTATCGTGCACATATGATTGATTGAGTTGATTTACCTATCGAATGTGTTCATACCCATTCATTCCGTTTCCATGACTTGGTAGCTTGAGTCTAAATCCATGGTGTGATTTTTATTTCATATTTGTTCATATTGGTATCCTATCTTTGTATGAAAAATTTGAAAAATCAAAAATAGTTTGTGTATTTTTTGTATACCGTGTCACCCCGATTTTGTTTTTTTTGATTCATTCTTCCTATTTGTCTATTTGGGGACATCATAAAAAGGGGGAGAAAGAATTATCATATTATGGGGGAGTTTGTACTTTGGGGGAGTTTTTGAGATGTAGCTTATGTTTTTAACATATATTGGTATCCATGTTTATCTCATTTCAAACTCCATATGTCACGTGGTATTTGCTTTGTCTCATGTGTGTAGGTATGAAGATTGAAGATCAATATGTTGCACACCCTGATGAGAAAAGCTTTGAGATTTGATGATTGTTGAAGATTGAAGAACAAACGATGAAGATTTAAACATTTGTATCTTTCCATATTTAGGGTTCATGGGAGGGTAGATTTGTATAGGTCATTAGTTGATAATTCGGATATTTTTTATGTATGTACCGACATAGACATAGGGGGAGATTTGTAAGAACATTTTTGTCCATTATCAATTTGTATGTCGTACGCCGTTACACCGTTGAAGAAACTCAAGATCGCATCTACATCAACGGATCCGAATATCAAAGCGTCCTCAACATCATAGCCTCTGCGAGAATGAACTTGGTAAAATTTTGTTTTTATGTTCCTTAAAGTTCATATTTAGTATTGGGAAATTTTTATAAAATGTTTTTTTTAAAATAAGAAGTAAGTTTTTTCAAGCAAAATGAGGCTTTTAAAAAGTTTTTATTTTTCTGGGAAAATCGGACCGGTCCGCCCTCTACCCGGACCGATCCGCCTTGCTCAAGGTCCAGTAGACTCCGGATCGAATGCAAACCGATGAAGCAGAAATATCTGAATCGATCCGACCTCATCCGGACCGATCTGCCTCTTAATAAAAGAACCGATCCGGTCAAATCGGACCGATCTGCCACCAAGCCGGACCGATCCGACTGGGATAAATTCGGCCAGATCTGTTAGAGATTTTTTAGGTTCAAAGTTTTCCTATTTAAAACCCACTACGGGAAGTGGTTTTCTAAGACTTTTAAAGACGATTTTCAGAGTCCTAAATACTCTAAGTCTTCACCTTTTTGAGTCCCAAGACTCTTTTTGATTCACACCAAAAATTCCAATTACTTTTGTGAATCTTTTGGAACCCTAGAACACAAACTTTGTTGTTGTTCATCTTTGTGGAGAGATCTTTGCAACCGAGGGCTGCGTGTCATTGCTGAGGGAGTCTCTACAAAGTTTCATGGCTGCGTGTCATTGAGGAGTGCTGCGGTTCTTCCTTCGTTGTTTGGGCTGCGAGTCCTTGGAGGGTGTTGCGTGTATTCTCTTGCTGAGTTCAAGACTGCGTGTCTTTGTGGGTTGGCTGTGCGTTGATCCATTGCAGATTTCTCTATGTAATTGTAAGTTGCGGCTTGTATATTCATGGTGAAATAAAGGTTTTACCCGAAAGGGGTTTTTTCCTGATATCTGTGTCTCAGCATATTTTTGTGTCACATGCTTTATTTATTTATCGGTTGACACACGCACCTTAGATGAATGATTAGGGGCTGAAATTAAATAAGTGTGCTATATTAGAAAGTTGCGAAGTTAATCAATTATCACACGTAATTCTCGCGTTCTCACTTTTCTTTAAGAATAATTCTAGCTCGACTCATGATTTTAACTCAGATCGCATTGGCCCATATATGAGCTCCAATACTATTGGACCCAAACATGAACCGATACGGATGCGATACATCAGTACATTGCACCAAATGTGTCGAAATCATGAGTCGGCATAGAATGACTCTTACTTTAATTTCACTCAAATACATAATATGATAAAATGATTAACATCTAAAACACCATATTTTACAAGTCTACAAAACCAAGAATCTGACACTAATCATCAACACCTACTTTCAATGTCTCAATTTCCATTATCCGACACATGGGATCTAATTGGGACGCCCAACAAGTTGGAAACAATATATTGTTATAAACCATGTAAAATTGGGCAGAACAATCAATACAAATAAGAGTGGTGCAACAGAAGCGTGGTGGGCCCATAACCTACGGGTCCCAAGTTTGAAACCTGCCTCTGATATAAAAGATTAGCTTTCCCACTGCCCTAGAATTTTGTTAATTTTTTTGCTTACCCACAAAGTTTATCACCCAACATATCAATCATTTTGAGATATTGAGCGACTAACTCTTCTCAGAGGGGATGAAAGAATAAATATATAAATAGAAAGCTAAAGTGAATTGGATCATTTGCTGCATAATTTACGGGAATCATATTTACAAAAAATTGGAGAAGGATAATTCACTCTCCTTCTCGAACACTAGCCCCACTTGTCCCCTCTCTTCCTCGTCCTTGAGGGAGAGGGCAAGGATTACCTTCTTCTCAATTTTCTCTCTAATAAATTATGAATGGTATATGTAAAATGTTTTCACGTTAGTGAGAGTTTTATGTCTCTCTTTTATGAAAGTTTTGTCCATTCTTTTGGTAGGGTTATGTCTGAAAGATTTTCTTCCTTTGTGTACTTTTTGCTCTTATTGGAGAATTCGTGTTGTGTCTCTTCGTCTCCGGTGAAGTTGCTGTAGAAGTTATCATTTTTGTTATCACCCCCGATCGGTTTGGATCGAGATCCACTGCCATTTTTCAAATCTAAGTATAATTATCTTCTCTATCTCAGTTGGTATTCCTCCTATCATGGGGACGATCTTAAGTGAAATTTATCTAGGATGACTCCCTTTTTTCTAAAGATTATTAAACCAATTAGTCGTTTTCTCCCAAATGTATGGTGTATTTTTTCCATACCCCATTTTATGGGTAGTCGGAGAGTCCGTTTTACATATTGTAGACTGTTGTAGCACTTTTTGGTGTTGAGAAGTCTCTGTTTTTTGTGAGGTGTTGCTTTTATTGTGCCTTTTTTTTAGGACTTCTATGTTGTATCTTTATTTGACCTGTTGTGTCATGTATTTTGTATTTCTTGTTATTTAATTAATGAGAATTGCATTTTCTTCAAAAAAAAAAAAATTCGGAGAAAGCTACTACGCAGTATGTGAAATTTGAGTTTAAAATTTTAGTATATCCTTATCATCACACCTAATGTTAATATATTTTTGTACAAGACTAAGCTCAATTGCTTCTGGATGTATACAAAGAGAGTGATCAGGAGGAGACCTTAGATGCTGGGCCTATTTTTGAGGTTTTTAAAAAAGATACGTGACAACGTGTTCGTTGTGTTGGGTCCACAATTTTGAGAACCGCTATATTAGGGTCGGCATTTGCTAGATAAATGCTTAAAGAGGTGAAAGAGGACACCAGAAATTGGAAGGATCATGTTGATGACCTTAGGAGTGAAATGGAGGGGATGAAGTCCTCCTTGTAAAAATTCATTACCGACTTCAAAACTGGGAAATTTTCAGGTGTTGTACAGAACGTTCAGGAGTTACCTAATTTAGAAACTAGAACTCCTTCGTTTTCTCTTTACTCCCCTCCTTTCGAGGTTCCAAATTTCACATCTCTAATTGAATGCAAAATACTATTCCACACATGTGAACTTGTTGGTTATGGGAGGAAAACGTAACTAGAAGCCGTCTCTATTGTTTACTTCTATACGTTGAGAAATAATGAAGTGCGAGTTTTACTTGATGACATCAAAGTTTTCGAGTATCCAGTACTTGGGAGATGTTGGTAAAAATGGAATTATGTATTGGCTCGACGACCTTTGTCCTCCCATTGGTGACACCGATGAATAGTTATCTTGGTTCTAATTAGTGGTCTTTCACCAACTTTTGTAACTTTTGTGGTATTGCACCAACTTTTGTAACGTTTGTGGTATTGCACCAACTTTTGTAGTCCTAAGTATAAAAGTAACTATCGCTTTTGACAATATAACTTCTATCTTTGTTTTTCTTGTTTGCATATTATATTTGCGTTTGTGGTGTTGTGACATGGATGCAATGCATATTATATTGCCTTTACTCTTCTCTAACTACGTTTCTCTCTTTTGTCTTCCGATCAGACTTAGTCCCAACACCACTGAGGTAATTCCCTTTGTTTTGAAACTAGGGTAATTCCAATAAGACTTAATCCCCAATTTTTCATTTCCTTTTTTGGATTTCGATATTAGTGTATTGTTTATGATTTTTATGTTTAATTTTGATTGCGTTTCAGATTGACAAAGCTTGGAGTCAGATCTTGGAGATCGACCCATGTATCTTTGGTTTGATCAGATTAGGTATACTCTTTCATTTTTACCAAAAAATAGAGCTCAACCCATTTGTTTGTCACTTTGAATTTAGGATTTTTGGGCCTACGCCATCTGATAAAATACAAGCAGTAGTTTGTTCCAGTAGTTTAGCCTTGCTAGGGAAGGCCCAATTGTGTATCGTACTCATGTGTCTACAACGGTAAGTAGATAATGCATGTAGCTCTTGAATGAAATTTCCTCTTTTATGAATTTCCTCTGAATTTCCTCTTTTACGAACAAGTTATATGCAGAAGGTACTCGCTGCCTCTTCTCGGGCGTTCGAGCGGGCTATATGCAGAATTTCCTCAGTGGGTTTGGATGTTTCCAAAGGTTACGACTCTAAAGGTTTTGGTTTGGATGGTGTCTCTATCCAGGAGTTTCGATTGGCGATGATTCCAAATGTGATGATTCGGATCAGATGATTTACAAATTATAAAACACGATGAGCTCATCTACATCAGTTGAGGTACCTGTTATCTAAAACATGGCCTTTCCTTTATTTTTACACTATATGCTTTAGGATTTATTAGTGGGTAAGTAGGCAAAATCTAGGATAATAGTCTTTTTAATCTTTGTCTACTGAATATCCTTGTATCTCTTCTACTTCCTATCAAAACTATCTGTAAATATTCCTAAATATTCATGAGTGGGTAATGAGATTTTTCTTCTAGGTACATAGTCTGGGCTGTAATCTTCTCTATGGAAAAATGTTTATCATAATTCAAAAAACCAGTTACTCTAAGAGAAAGGTTGCATATGTCTACAGCTACAACTTCACTACAGTTATATGTTATGGTGTTGTATCTTCTTGGTTGAATGGTGAACTTTGGAATAAGGTGGGGTTAAGGGCTTACGATTCCTGTTTAGGATTACTTCATTAAAAATGAGTTGATGTTGATCATCTTCATCATTCACTACATTTTCAATTTAAACAATAGCATGCTCCTTAACTTGATTGACATTCTTGGTTTAGGGTTTTAAAATCTCAGGAATAACTTGATTGGCATTCTTGGTTTGGAGTTTTAAAATCTTGGGAATCCAATGTTGGCTATACTCCAGAGAGGTGTGGTTGGGAGCCTGAACATTTTAGTTGGATAAAAAAAACACGGTTGTCATATAGTTGTGGGACTGTCTTTGGCCTAGAAGAATGGAGCTCGACTTGCCTTTTCTTGGTCAGTTCGAATCCGGACCAGTTTATATATATATAACAGCACTGCTGCTATATATATACACACATTATTGGAGTACAAAGTAAATAGTGTATAATTTTTATATAAAATGTACTCTCCACTTAGAATTATGCTAAAATGATAAATTACCATTGAAGGTGCTTACATATATTCTCCTTGAATCTAATTTATATACACTACAATATCAAACTACCTACATATTGTCTCTGACTTGATTTCATAATAGAACTTGACGCATTAGCCCATCTAACCAAACCACCCACAAAGCCTTGAGATTCTATTGGATAAGGTGTAGTTAGGGATAGACAAGGGGTGTGACTTCAATTTGTATTCATGCCTTATGTTAGCTATGTTGGGTAATTTGTGAGTATCACATCGTGTTTAACCCACAAATTCAAAACCCCAAATCAGTAAAAAGCTACATCCGTAGATGTTTCGCGGGATAATAAAATGATCCCCACCATAGGTTTTCTAGCTTGTCGACAAAATTTGAGTCCCTAATTAACTTATCCCTCTTATTGAACAGTAAAAGACCCCTTTATATATATATATATATATATATACAGCAAGCGCTTAGGTGAGTCTTTCTTTTATATATATACAACACTGTGGAGCACTTAAGTTCCGGTTCCAAATGTAAAGATATTTTTGTGAAAAGTGTACTATCTATTTTATATATTACTTTACTTTGTGGTCCCTGCATTGCTTATTTTATAATTTCCTTGATAATAATAGTTCTTGCTTTGCATCTACAGGTACCAACTCATTAGAGTTCATTCAAGTAGCCTTGGAGATTATTGCAAGTGGTTGGAAATGTTTGAAAACGTTGACCTTGCCGTTTATCGTGTTTCTTTGATCGACTACAATCAATTCATCCATGAAAGAAATGGATTTTCCATGAACAAGATGCTAGAAAGAAAGAATCTCTTCGAAAGGATCGTATAGGTTGTTGGCCTTTAATCTTGTCAAATGATATGAATTAATTACTCTTTTTTGTTTGTTTGTTTGCATTATAGGTTGGAACTCATTGGAAGTTCGATGGTTGTGCATGTATTGAGATGAATTTCATATGTATTGACATGAATTTTATATTAATGGAATTTGAGCCATTAATTTTTAGTGGGCTTATTGTATGTGTATTAGTGTTGTTACGGACTATTTGTATTGTTGTTGTACTATTTTTACCATGCTGGTTTATATTATTATTGAATTTTTGTTATTCTAACACAAGTAAAAAAATAGTAGCAATGTTGCAGATTTTTTTTGGGTAATATTATTTATAATTAATTTTTTTCTTTGATCCAAAAATTTGGCACAATTCAAAACCGTGCCAAAAGTGAATCAAATTTTGGCACAGTTTTGAACTGTGCCAAAAGTGTACCAAAATGTGCTCAATCTGGCACAGTTATAAAGTGTGCCAAAAATATTAAATTCTGGCACGATTTTAAAGTGTATCAATAGTGTTCCTGTTTGGTCAAATCTGGCACACTTTTAAACCGTGCCAGAAAAAAAATGGCCATTTTGGAACACCTGATTCTGGTACAGTTCAAAAGCGTGCCAGATTTGATCTGGTATAGTTTTAAATCGCGCCAGATTGTTGTTTTTGGTGTAGTGGTATTTGATGGTGTTAATAAAAACACCCTAACTTAATGAGTCAGTTTTGGGTGTAGCCATCTAGGAGAAATACATGTCCCGATTTTGTAATATGAGGTTTGACACAATATGAACCCAATAAGACACACAACACGTTAGATAAGAAAGTTATAACAAGCCTACTGTAAAGATAATTTTAATACAAACTCGATAGGAAGTGACATGAAATAAACTTGTCCCCAATTGACTTGACCCATTGCAATTGTACCTTGAACTATTATAACTGACTCAATTGAAACTCTAGTCCAATCCTAAATGATCGTAATTAAGAAACGAGTTCAATTTGATCAAAAAATTTAGTGCAACATCAATAAGTGGATGGTGGGTGACATAAATGACAAAAATCCTTGACATTTAAGTCATTAGTAAATTAATACATGAAAATTGATGATATTTGAAAAAAATAAAAAAATAGTTATGATCAATTGGATATTAACATGTGGCGACAACTATTATGTTTATATTTGTTGAAAATTCAATATTAATACAAAAAAGAAACATCAAGTTATTGTAAAAAAAGTAAAAGAGAATAATAAAAAAATGATGAAAAATAAAAATACAAATTAAATTTGTATCAGTGTAATCACTCCTAAGTGGATAATGCCACCCCACTCCCACTTGTCAACAAGGTTGTTGAATTTTGCTCGTGCAAGATTTTATTGTGTTAGGCTCTTTTCAAATTCATGTCTTAATGGGTGGAATTTTATCGGGTAAAAAAATATATTCAAACACGTTTATTATCTTAACGAGTCATATCGTGTTTATCCATTACGATCCATTCAGATAATATATAATTTTCCAATCATATACGGGTTGGCACGTTAACTCGGTGACAAACTCAATTGAACCCATTAATTAATTAACATGATTTGGCCTGTAAATTGAGTCGAGCAAGCTCAGAGCCCGCTCATTTGGCCCACTAAATTAGGGTCGAGCTTTAAGTGAGTTTGAGTCACGCCGAGCTTGAGCTAAAATTTTAAGCCTGAAATCTGTTCGGGCCGAGCTCGAGCTACATGTATTAGAGCCCGAATTGATCCCGAAACCAAAAATTATATTATTCATATATTTCTTTATTTGATGTAAATGAATGTAACGTATTATGGATTTGGAAAATTGTTTTAAAGAGATCTATACAATGGTTTTTGTGTTTTATTATTTCATACTAGAACTTTTAATATTTTCAATGTTTATTTAAGTGTTGTAGACATTTTTATTTATTTTTTCCTTTATTTTATTTTATTTTATTTTATTTTTTTATGATTATTTAGGTGTTAAGTGAAATAGTATTTAAAAAATATGGTCTTTTCGATTGAGTTTGGGCCGGCCTGAACTCGGGTCCAAAGCCCGTAATAGCGTGTGAGACGAGCTTAATCTATGAGGCTAAATTCTATTTCGGGTCTCACTCGAGTTTGGAAGACATATTTCAATTTGGCCCCAGCCTGAGCAACTCCAAGCCCGACTCAGTCAACCTGATTTACATGTTTAAACGTGATTTTATTTCTCATTTAGTAAAATTCTTTATATGCAAATTAAAACTATACTATAAATTCTCTGATCTAACAATTTAATTTCTAGCCCACTAATATTTGTAAATTGTCACATTGATAATTTATAGAATGTCATAAAAGGATAGTTTCTTTCTTTCGTAGATGTGGGACTTGGTTTCTTAGTAATGAATCATTGCTAATACAAAATTCAACCATTTCCAGATCATTTGTCGCATTTTGACGGGACAAAATTCTACAATGGTAAAATGGAGCACTCCTTTTTAATTAGGCTCCCTATAAGAGGATTGTCATTGGAACAATGGTTATTTTCACAATGTCTCTTTGGCATTCCTACAACATTAATATTTTTAAACTCTCTATATATACTCGTTTATTTTAAACAAGGTGAACTAAAAAGTTTCATCACAAACTAATGCTCCCTTATAGTAAATTCTCTCAAAAGTTCACCATCTCTCTCAAACTCATTCCCTCTCAATCTCATGAATTTCGAACTACAAACCTAAAAACCCAAATAAAAAAATTTGCAAGTCGCCATCGCCAGAAAATTTTCTTTAAGGATGAAGAGGAATTTATTTTCTCTTGTTAGGTTCTTACTTTGGAGGATTCGCTCTATGTGGAAAAGAGAGATGCCTTAGAGTGTGGGAGAAAATTATAGAACAATTTAACAATGAGACCAAATGACATAAGGTGATATCCAGTACTTTGATAAAAACTAGGTAGGTGCATTATTAATAAGACTGTGAGTAAATTTTGCAGCATTGTGGGAATAATTAATATGGTTGAAGACAATGAAAACACCGACAATGACATGCTTCCTCTAGCCCATACAATGTACAACACGGTCGTAAAATTCTACTTTGTATAGAATAACACTTTAAAATGAAATCAAGTACTCCTTATGCGGTGCAATCTGAACAACAAGGCATAGATTAAAACAACATTGAGTTGTGCCAACCGCGTAGTGTGTCATTGGAGGATGAGTACCTACCCAATTTTACATTGCCAAGGCTTCATTGTCCAACCGTAAAAATTTCTACAAAAAAGAAGATGAAAACAAGAAACAACTCTAATGAACCTGATTGCATGAATGGAGTTCTTGAATAAAGCTCGTGTAATAGTCTTTTGAGTTGAAAAAGTGATCAACGAATGATTTTCGTCAGTTTTAATCCCCAACCAACTAATACGAAAGCTAGCACTACACTAAAGGACAAAAAAAGTCACCAAAATTTGGTTAGCTATTGTCACGGTCTTTGACCATGATAAAAAACATGCGTGTATTATCACGGTCCTTGACCGTGATAACGCACGATATATTTTTTTTATCACGAGCTTGTCATCATCCTTGACCGTGACAAAAATATCGGGATTTTTGCTCTAAGAACCCTTAATTCCCCCGGCCCCTAGAAAACGCACTCTTTCCCTCCCCTCTCTCATCAACTCGGTTACCTCTCTCTCCCAGGTAAGGAAAACCCACCATTGTTTTCACCCAAAAGGTGTGATTTACACATATTGGATTTGATATATATATATATATATATCTGTGTGTGTGTGTGTGTGTGTGTGTGTGTGTAGTTGTAGTTGTTGAATTCATGCGTTTGAATGTTGTAAAATAGTTATATTTACATGTATGGCTTTGACATTGTTAGAAAACAACTTGTGCAAAATCTGGGTTTGAACAATTTGACTTTGATATTTGTTTAGGTTTGAAAATATACGTTTGTTTCTTGTAAAATAGTTGCATTTACATGTATAGCTTGATATCATTAGAAAATAACACCTATATTTGAAGGTTTTATCAATTTGATTTTTATATTTGTTTGGGATTGAATATATGTGTTTATTTATTATAAATTTAATCATTTTGGTTAAAAAATAATATGTGGGCTTATTTAAAAATATGAAGGATTTTGGAATTTTTTTTATGTATAATGTGAATATATTTTTTTAAATAACTTGTGAAATATTTAAAAATGTAATCAAGAACACAATGAACGTTTTACCATAATTTTCGATTTGGTATGTGTACGCGACTTAGAGTTTTGACTTAGGTTTTGAAAATAAATTCTATTAGATCATAAAGTATAATTAAAGTCAATTTAATATGTATACACGACTTAGGGGTTTATTCAAGATTTTGGAAATTGGATTCGATTAGGTTATAAAGTATAATTCAAACCAACTTGGTACGTAAGCGTGGCTTAAGATTTCAACCTATGTTTTAAAAATTGGATTTGATTAGGTTATAAAATATAATTAAAACTAATTTGGTTTGTATACGTGACTTAGGGTTTCAACATGATAACGTTTCAATATTGTTATGTAACACCTCGCGCATTCTGGCCAAACTACATCGGGAGTCACTATATATTTTTTTATCATTGTTAGCATGTGACAGATATATGAGACATTTAGAAACTATTCCACAAGATAATAATCATATTAATCCAATAAATATAACCATTTATGTAATATTAAAATTCTATCACCGTGCTAATATTCAAAATAAATCCAACTCCAAATATATATAAACTCAAATTAAATGATCCAAATGTAAATGTCTGATGGAAATCGTAAACAACTGTGGAACCGATTGGCCCACCAAATCCATAAATAAAAGTCTTATAATAACAACGACTGAATGGAAAGAAATACTAAACTATTAAACCATTAAAATAAATCTCCAACTGCACTTTCAAAAATATCTTTAATCACTCATATGCAGCTACTCCAGCGCTATACCTGAAATGTTAGTCAACGCAATGGGTCAGAGCCCACCACATGAATACTAGGTACTCTTCCTAGTTAGATTTCGTGAACCCAATAGTAGAATTATACGTGATAAACACCATAATAGAGTATTTTAATTCAAACGAGATATAAATTAACATGCGAGTAAAATATACTACAACCATTTTTCCATATAACTAAGCCACCCCAAAGTGTAAGTCTAATTATTCCATTAACACTATAATTTAAAGATTAACTCTTTGTAATACCCCGTATTTTTACGCATAGTTATTTTATTATGAAATTATAGAAATTGGGATTAATTAATTTAAGAGAGAAAATTTAATTTGTAATTAATTCGACTTAATGGTAATAATTACTAGTGTGACGAGAGTTAGTAGTTATCGAAAATAATTATGTTGAAATCATGTTGAGTAATAACTATGTTGAACATTACGTAATGAATAAAGTAATAGATGGTTTCACAAATAATAATATGTCCAGGGACGAGATGCACGACAATTAAGACATAATTATTTGGGACGCGCGTATGAGTCGCGTCACTACTATACGTTTGGGGGTTAAAAAGGTAAATTATTTTATATAACTCGAATGACTATTTTGAGTGCTCCAGTGTGTTCAGAAGGGTCGAAATAGTCAGAAAACACTACTCGGGTGTTTTATTTGGAGTTTGGGGAATTTTAGCCCAAAACGCAAAGGGGTGTCGTTTATCTGGAATGACGCCTGTCAATTGGCCTTTGATGAGTTAAAAGACAAGTAAACCTCAGTACCAGTGTTAGCATTGCTCAGGCCGGGAGTGGAGTATCTAGTCCACACTAATGCGTCCTTATTAGGACTTGGGGGTGTACTTCAACAAGAGAATCAGGCTATAGCTTATGCCTCCCGTAAGCTTAAGCCTCATAAGAGAAATTACCCCACCCATGACTTGGAGTTAGTAGCGGTCGTGTTTGCACTTCGAATTTGGAGACATTACCTCCTAGAGGAGAAATTTCGCTTGTTCATGGACCACAAGTCACTACAGTACCTCTTCACGCAAAAGGAGTTAAATATGCGTCAACGTCGATGGCTTGAGTTTGTGAAGGATTATCAATTTGATATCCAATACCACCCGGGGAAGACAAAGGTGCTAGCAGACGCGTTGAGCCGTAGACTAGTAGGTGAGGTGGTTGAGGTATGTAAAGAAAAATGGAAGGAGTTAGGACACGAGGATGTGGTGGCTCGATCGTTCATGTCTGTGATGACAGTTACGCCCCAGATTATTATGAGAGTAGTACAGGCTCAGGCAGCTGATCCTTTCTGCCAGAGTCAGATAGTGCATCTTCTAGCATAGGGGGCCGAGTCTTATACCGTGGGTTCAGATGGGGGTATACATTTCAATGGAAGGTTGGTTGTTTCTGAGGGAGAATACTTGCGACACGAGGTCATGACAGAGTCACACTATTCAAGATTTGCGGTACATCCCGGTGGGGATAAGATGTACGAGGATATGCGGAGATATTACTGGTGGAGAGGGATGAAGAAGGATATTGCCGAGTTCATCTCAAAATGTGCCACTTGTCATCTAGTAAAGGCGTACCATCATAGAACGACAGGACTTCTACAGACATTAGAGGTTCCTATGTGGAAATGGGGGAGAATTTCCATGGACTTCATCACAAGATTACCTATATCGCAGAGGGGTCACGATTCGATATGGGTGATAGTGGATCGGCTGACCAAGGTAGCCCACTTTCTTCTAGCCCAAACGGATTATACCACGGGATAGTATGCCCAGATATTCATAGCGGAGATAGTGAGACTTTACGGGGTGCCTCTTAATATCGTGTCTGACAGAGATAAGGTTTTTGTGTCTCGATTTTGGGAGAGTTTCTAAGAGGCGATGGGTACGGAGTTGCGACTGAGCCAACCTATCACCTACAGACGGATGGAAAAACTAAGCGAACAAATAAGATGTTGGAGGACATGTTATGTATATGCATCATTGAGAGGCTGGGAGCAGTACCTTCTTATGGTGGAGTTTGTCTATAACAACTCCTACCAGTTTACAATCTGTATGGCTCCATCGAGACACTATACGATAGACCTTGTCATTCCCAACATGTTGGTTAGAGGTGGGGGATAATAAGTTACTTGGTCCAGAGGTGATTTAGGATACTTCGGCGAGGATAGAATTGATACGGAGCCAAATTCGGGTTACTCAGTATTGGCAGAAGAGCTATGCCGATGCCAAGCGATATTTCTGAGAGTTCAATATTGGGAACCAGGTGTTACTTTGGGTGTCTCCTATGATGGGAGTTATGCATTTTGGGAAGAAGGGAAAGTTGGCACCTAGGTATGTAGGGCCATTCCCTATTATTAAGAGGATTGGGCCAGTTGCTTATAGACTTGGGTTATCGAAGCACTTGCATAGGGTCCATGACGTGTTCCATATCTCTTTGCTGAGGATATATCTTCAAGATGATTTGGCCTACACTCACATTACATTGGAGGAGATCGACTTATAGCCTGATAGCTCCTATGAGGAGGGGGGGTTACTATCCTAGACCGTAGCGAGAGGAAGTTGAGGTCGAAGATAGTACCACTAGTTCGTGTTCAGTGGCGGCACCATAATTTTGAGGAATCTACATGGGAGAGCGAGGATGACATGAGTGGACATTATCCAGAGTTATTCTTGCCAGGTATACTTTCATTTCTGAATTTCGGGATGAAATTCTGTTATTAGGGGGAAAGTATTTAATACCCGTACTTTTACGCATATTTATTTTACTATGAAATTATGGAAATTAGGATTAATTAATTTAAAAGAGAAAGTTTAATTTATAATTAATCCAACTTAATAGTAATAATTACTAGCGTGACGAGAGTTAGTAGTTATCAAAAATAATTATGTTGGAATCATGTTGAGTAATAAATATGTTGACCATTATGTTGTGAGTAATGTAATAGATGGTTTCAGAAATAATAATATGGCCGGGGACGAGATACACGACAGTTAAGACATAATTATTTGGGATGCATGTATGAGTCACGTCACTACTATACATTAGGTGGGTTAGAAGGTAAATTATTTTATATAACTCGAATGACTATTTTGAGTGCCCCAGTGTGTTCGGAAGGGTCGAAATAGTTAGAAAACACTACTCGGGTGTTTTATTTGGAGTTCGGGGCATTTTAGCCCAAAACGACACCTCAGAGGGGTATTTTGATCTTTTGGGATTTTTGAGTAATTAAATGGACGAAAATTAGGCTTCATTAAAAGTAACGTGGGTTAGAGGTTTGTTAGTTTCAACCCACATGAGAGAGAGAGAGAGAGAGAGAGAGAGAGAGAGAGTACCAAGGAGGAGGAAGACTCCATTGGAGAACAAGGGCAAGAACTCAAGGATTCCCACCAAAAGTTGCACCAAAGTGTAGATCACAATGAGAGGATCAACTACATACCAAATTCATTCCAAGAATCAAAAATCCACCCCAACGCAAGTGTTTATCTTTCTCCTCTTTTATCAAATATTGTTCCTATTGATTTAGACTAGATGATATAATCTTAGTGCAATAAAAACTTAGGTTTAATTAGACTGAATTGTAAAGAAACCTTATGAATTGGAGATGGGTATGCATGTAGAGGTTTTTCCCTTTGTTAAACTATTAAAATTTTGGAATCTTATGTTTAAATCACGAGTTATAATAAGAGTTTTGGACAATTAAAAATTATGGGTTCATTATCAAGGAAATTTTTGAGATTCAAGTAATTGTTGATTTCCCTTTTAAAGTATGAGGGTTTGAGCCCTAAATTGTGTTAGAGAATGCCCCACAATGATTAAGAATAGCTTAATACTATCATATTTGAGATTAGATGAAATTAGGGTTGGATTTGAGGTTTGAAATGTTAGAAAAATCGAATTTGGGGAAGAACCGGGTCTGTTCGGAATTCTCGTTCGAAGACCTGCCCAAGTCGTTCGAACGACCTTGTTTGAACGAGAATTCCAACGAGTTATCAAATAAAATTTTTGAATTCATTTGAGGAAAGAAACTCGTCCGAACAACCTCGTTCGAATGACCTCATTCGAATAACCACTGACTTCTAACGAGATTCTAGAATACACTTTTAAGGCCCGGTCAATTTAAAAATCATCCTAGGTTTATCCAAGTGAGAGAAATAACCCACGTGAGTAACGGGTAACGTAAATTCCGAATTATTAGTGAGTTGGGAGTGTGATTGTCCTTGGGATATAGTGAGTCTATAGAACCTAGGAGGGATGTAGGCTCGAGAGAGGAAATATATGATCGAATCGCGGTGAGTGGTAGAATTAATAATACTACTTGCATACTATGTAAATTTGGTTTGTGAACGCCTATTAAGTTATATAAGTTGTGTGCATGATTATCACTTGGAATATTATGTGCAAGACATACCTAGCTACTAGCTATCGAACGGAGGTTAGCGCGTTGTGGACGACCATATCTTTTGTGCCTTCGGGGGATTTTGAGTCGTACCACTAGAGCATGGAACCTAGGTATGGGCTATCTGTGAGAAAGATAACGATGCCGATCGTATGGGTGAGTAGGTTTGTGTGTAGCCCATCAGTTTGGGACTATGTTCGACTCCAATATGTGCATATGTTTTAGTGGTTCCTGAGAGATTAAACCTATTGTGCTTCATGCGTGAGCGTTTGCAATGGGACTAGATAGCCGAGTATGTCTAGCACTAGGGGTTTCTTAACCAACGGTGCAGTATTGATATATATTTATATGTATAAATATTGAGATTTTATATATGTACATGAAGTTCCTATTCTGTGTTTGATATTGGCCGCTTTATCATAGTATATACTTATTGGGTCACCAGTTGAGAATTAAAAATGTTATGAGAATGAGTTAAAGCACCTTTAAACCTATTCCTAAATGATATAAATATATTGTCTTCGGGTTATTTAGATATTGTATACGGCACAATGGTTATACTTCGTATAGTCAGGCAGAGTATCATGACTAGTATGGGTAGTTAGGCTTGCTAGGCGTGCACATTAGATGAGAGGTGAGCATCTCAAGGGAGTACTCTAAGTTAACATAAATAATATTTGTGCTAATTAAACAATTTAAGCACTTGTTATATTTAAATTATTTCCTACTCGGGCTCTGACCCGTTTTTCTGCAAAACTCTTTTCTTGTTCCTTTATTTTAGGTTCTCAGCCATAGGGACACCAAGCTTAGGAGATTCCATTCAATTGTCGAGCTGTAGCTTCTGTGGAAGCTACAGGACATTTCTAATAGACGCTTTATAGTGTATCCTTCTTTATCTATCAGTTATTTACTTCAGTTGGACATGTCGTCCCTTCCTATTTTACATTCAGAGATTTAGATGTTTTATTCTGATAGTAGACTCTTATTTCATGGTTTTGGATTATTGTATGGGATTTTATCTGGATGTGTTTACTCCATTTCTTCATATTATTTCAGTTAGTTCTTTCCTTACACTTTTGTGTTGAATGGTGATGTTTAATTATTTTCCTTTTATAGAGATTACTGTTAATAAAATAAAATTTTGACATCAACCTTTTTAAATATTAGGTGGTTAGTTTTAAATAATAAAACTTTCGACAGTGATACATAATCTGAACCAACCGGATATTCTGATTTAATTCTGTAAAGGACTGATCACCCGATATTTAATTAGGCAGTGTGTCACACTCTTATCCTTTCTAAATTTAATTGTTCAATTATTTTTATTCATATGACACCATTATAGCCAGTCGACCCCTTATTGGTTCTGCACACACTCTTGGCACGCTTAAAGTTCTACACATCATATCCATTCCCCTCACTATAACCACTCCACCCAATTTATGTTAGTTTTCCACATACTTGTGATGTTCCACACACGACACGTCACTATAATCAGTCGGCTCGTATTCTGTCTACCCCACACATACTCGTGACGCCACACACCCACATTGCTATAGCCAGTCTGACCGTATTCTGTTGACCCTACACATACTCTCACCGTAAATTCATTTTAATACCCATTTATTATCTTAGGCGTTAATTCTCAATTTCTTAATTTTTCATTATTTTATTTTATCCCCACCCTATTATAGACTATCAATCCTTACACCTACCTCTAGTCCCATACCTAGAGGTTTCCAAAATACAAGTATGTCCTACCCTATTATATAGGATTAATCTCTATCATTTATCTCCTCATAGTCTCGCTCTTAATCTATAGAATCAACAGAACGATATAAAAATCAGCCCCACCTTGGAATATCTCATTCGTAAAAATCTACACTAAATAATGCCATACCTAGAAAGTGTTAGACATAACTAAGGCATACTTACTAGTCCCATACCTAGAAAGTACTCCTGGAATTTAGGTGAGAGCATAACAACCCAAAATTCCGTTGTCCCCGCGGTGACTAATATAATTAAAACAAATAGTTGCAGAAGATAATTTATCAATAATTCTACCAATTACTCATAAGATCGCAAATTAATTGAATTTAATTCGTTCAACCAATCTTCATAATTTAAAACAATTTATTTTATGAAACTAATATAATTTCAACATCATGCAAGTTTATGGTGCACATAACAAAATTTCTCTTTTATCACACTTACATAATTTTATGTTATTTCACAAGTCCCTTTCGATTCAATAATGCTACTATAAGTTTCTACATGAAAATAAATATCCATATTAACTAAAAAGTCAACCTCTACCCCAAGCACACAAGGGTTATAAGTCTTAATTCATATTAATATTTTTCATAATAACAGTCCCGATATAGACTTCACTATCTATAATTAAGGTGGCTAGTTTATTTTAAGAAAACATTTAAATTGAGGTTTAGGCAATATTTAAAACACATAATACTAAAGAGAGAATAGAATTATTCATGCCTGAAGAAAATTAGATTAAAAATTCTGATTACGTGGTTATGTTCCTCTCGAAAAATCAGTAAAAACTCGTTCTTGAGAAAACACGGTTTGATCCTTTAAAAACTTGGGTTAAATCTTGATTTAATTTGGGGCTAGGGTTTGTATATGAGAGGTGGTAAAGATATGAAAGACTTCTAGTTTAAAAATTGGTGAATAAGTGTTTAGAAAATTCTAACCCGAGTTATTTGTATATTAAAAAGATTAAGAGTTTTAATTAACTCAAAATCTAACAAGCTACCAAAACTGACCAAGACAAATCGATTCACCCTCCAGTCCGAATCAATTCGGACGTGTTTTGGTCGCCAGTTCCCCCCAAAATGTAAGTATTAAATAAAAATCCGATTTCTTCCCCGATTTCAATTCCGATTAAAATCCTATTTTCCATAAATAAAGCCCAACATTTTAAATTGCTAAAATAATCAAATTCATTTTTTTTTAATTCCGAATTAAATAAATTATTACTGGTTTAAAATTACGGGGTGCTACATACCTTTCCACTAGCACAGGAATTTCGTCCTCGAAATTCGACGAAGCTTAAACTCACAAAATAAAATAAGGCTCACATATGTCTACCAGAAGAATGTCACAATTAGGTGCCTATACACCCAATCCTACATGCACCTTCCCCACGATAAAAATATATAATATATATCACACACACACACACACACACACACACACACACATATATATATATATATATAAGTATCTAAGAAAATAATACATACCGTGTTACTCCACTTGCCACGTCTTTTGCTCTGTGGCTCCTTCCCTGCATGAGGCTCCCGAGTCAGAAGCATATAACACCTACCTATTGTGATTACTTCTAGTGCTGTTGGCACTCCCTGTAAACCTGGCGTTGCTAGTGCGGGAGGCCCTTAGCCCTGTGCACCTTAACCCTGTTGGTGATTCACCTTCGCACACCTATAAACTCGGTGCCCTATGTCCCCACAACTTACATATGCACCCCTAAAAGGTCCATACTGCCTATTTGGCGCTCACTCACTCGAATATCCTTGCCCCTACCCTTGAGGGTCCTACAGGATACCATTGCCTTGTCACTCTAAATTTCTCACCCTCTCTTCCACGCCTAGTTATTGCGACCTTCGTTCTCTCCTCCTTGACCAATTGACTCTTGTCTCTTTCCCATTTTCTTTTGGTAGTTCATTTTCTCTTGCCACAACAACAGTGTGACGTCCACTACCTAGGTGTAAATAGTGTACGCCAGATTCCCCAGCACTATATGCTTACTAGACTAAGGCAAAACCTTAATGAAGCACTCCATCTTCTTTGCCTCTGTATTTACCTCCTCTAGACATCGACAGATTTGTGAATTCCTTCTCATACTCAACAACTTATTTTGAACCCTGCTTTACGTCCAAAAACTCTCTCTTCTGCGTGCTTCTAATCAAATATGAGAAATACTTATCATTAAACTTTACTAGAAAATCCCCATAGTTCAGGTGATCCCTACCCTCCGATGTGGTGACACTCTCCCACTACTGTAATGCATCCCCAGTCATCTGAAAAGATAGGAACGAAACAACATCAAACTCGGAATGACTAAAGTACTAATCAACAAAAGGAATCATGGATAAGCAATGCGGAAGATAAAACGGACTCACAACCTACGAGACCTAAGACCATGCTCAAATACCATCTGTAATGCCCTACACATTCTGGAGAGCGAGGTGGCCAGCCGCCGCTGCCAAACTATGTCGGACGTCACTAAATAAGTTATCATTCTTATCATGTGACAGATATATGAGATATTTAAAAATTATTCCATAAGATAGTAATCAGATTGATCCAATAAATATAACCATTCATGCAACATTACAATATGTCACCATGTTAATCTCCAAAATAAATCCAACTCCAAATAAATATAAACTCAAATGAAATGATCCAAATCTAAATGTTTGATGGAAACCGTAAACAACCGTGGAACTGATTGGCCCAACAAATTTATAAATAAAAGTCTCATAATAACAGCGACGGAATGGATATAAATCCAAAACTACTAGAGCATCAAAATAAATCTCCAGTTTCACCTTCAAAAATATTTCCAATCACTCATATGCAACTACTCTAGAGCTATACCTGAAATGTCAATCAACACAATGGGTCAGAGCCCACTGCATGAATACTAGCAACTCGCCCCAATTAGGGTTCGTTAACCCAGATAGTAGCATTGTACATGATAAACACCGTAATAGAGTATTTTAATTCAAACAAGACATAAATTAACATGCGAGTAAAATAAACTACTACCATTTAACCATAGAACTAAGCCACCCCAAAGTGTAAGTTCAATTATCCCATTAGCACTGTAATTTAAAGATTAGTAACGTGGGTTAAGTTGCATTTCAAGTTATTTATATATGTTTTTTTAATTTAAAACATCCCTTGTACTTGTTCAAATTCATATTAATGGATTAAAATTAGTTTTTTATATTTTTTTTCCAAATCTAGGGTGCTTGATTTCAAGGTTTAATCAAAACTGGACAAAACTGTTACATATCATATTCAACCCCCCATCCTCTAAGATATTTAGAGGTATTTGAATAAATCTAAACCATCCCCTCATTAAATTGGTATCAAAGTAGTTTTCTCCTTTTGGTTGTAATACCCCGTATTTTTATGCTTTAAAAATTTGGGAATTTATTAAATTTGATGTGAATTATTAATTTAATATAAATTCGGAAAATTAATTATTTTTAATTACTAACGTGACGAGAGTTAGTAATTACTGTAAACTTGTTAAATATTACTAATGAGCAAAGTAATATATAAAATTGGTTCTATTAAATGTCATGAGTGAATAAAATGATAATTGTGGAAATTTAAGTTTGGACGCGCCCGTGTCGTGTCGGGACTAAATTTTGAATAATAAAAGTGAATAAATTATAAGTCACCCATATGGTCATTTCGAGTGCGCCAAAGTGTCCGGAAGGGTCGAGATAGTCAAAATAATGTACTCGGGGGTTTCGTTTGGGTCTCGGGGCGTTTTTAGGCTTAATTAACACCCCGGGAGGGCGTTTAAGGCATTTTGTATTTTTGGCCTTGGAAACCTACGAATTTTCTAGGTTATATCATATGCTTAGGGTTTTCTTCTAGGGTTAACACAACGAAAAACAAAAGACAACCTGAAGAAGGAAATGAAGAGCTTACCAAGGAGTTCTAGGCCAAGAACTCCTCCATTTGCACCGCCGTCACCGCCAAAAGTTAGATCGCGCAACAAGGATGACCACCACACTGATTTCATCCACAAATCAGAAACAAAAATTTCTAGGCAAGTATTTATCTTGCTTAATTTAGTTAATGCCTCATTCATATTAGTTTAGGGTTGATTAGGATGAGTTATTATGAAAGAAAACCCATGTTGGAGGTTAGAAATCGAATGTTGTAGAGATATAAACACCATTCTGGAAATTCCCTTCACATGTAGAGGTTGAACCACGAATTTACATTGGATTAGAAGTAGAAATTCGGGAAAAAAATGAGAAGAATTAAGTTAAAGAAGTCTTTTGGGTTCATGAGAATTATATGAATTTTGGCCCTTTTAATCCATGAAACTTGATGAAAATTCGCATGCCTTACGTAAAATATTGTTCATTTGGGTTTATAATGATTGTAGTATAAATTTCTGGGAGTTTGGGAGTTAGAAATTTGGATTTGGATGATTTTGGATGATAATCCCCGTAACTGGTATTCTGCAATTTTTGCCATACCTGATTGATTGATCGATCGCCCCATTTCTATCGATTGATCGACCCCTCTTGGGAAAGACTAGATTTTTCTTTACGTTGACCTAATACCATTAAATGCGTAATAAATCATGACTAATTTTATTAGAACATAATGAAACATAAAAAGGACCAGTAGGGTCAAGGTAAACCCCGTGTAGTGGAACTTTGATGCAATGGGAAAATGAAGGGTAAACGGGAAAGATTCATACCTAAGGAATTTAATGTGTAGACTTAGTAATCAAAATATCGAGGAGTTGGATTAGAAGGTAAGGGAGGGCCTACTGAATTTGTACTTAGATAAGGAGAATACTTCGAGCAAACAAAATAAAAAAATACTCTCTTATTAATGACACCCGAGAGGTACCCGCGAGGGTCACCAAGAAGCCCAAAAACCATTGCGAAGTATCAGCGCCACTCCAAGCGTTAGCGCCGCTTCGAGCCTCGGCGCCGCGACAAGGGTCAGCGCCACTCCAAGCGTCAACGCCGCTTCAAGCATCGGCGCCGGTTCAAGCGTCGGTGCCGCGACATAGATCGGCGTTGCCTCAAGCGTCAGCGCCGCTGCAAGCATCGGCGTCGCTTCAAGTGTCGGCGCCGCGACAAGGGTCGGCGCCGCCTCAGGTATCAGCGACCGCTTCAAGTGTCAGCGCCACTTCAAGCGTCAGTGCTACCTTAAGTATCAGCGCCACTCCAAGCGTCGGCGCCGCTTCGAGCATCGGCGCCGCCTCAAGCGTCAGCGCCGCTTCAAGCGTCGACGTCGCTTCAAGTGTCGGCACCGCGACAAGGGTCGGCGCCGCCTCAGGTATCAGCGACCACTTCAAGTGTCAGCGCCGCTTCAAGCATCAGCGCTACCTCAAGTATCAGTGCCACTTCCAGTGTCAGCGCCGCTTCGAGCGTCGACGCCGCGACAAGGGTCGGCGCCGCTTCGAGCATCGACGTCGCGACAAGGGTCGACGCCGCTTCGAGCGTCGACGCCGCGACAAGGGTCGGCACCGCCTCAAGCGTCAGCGCCGCTTCAAGTGTCGGCGCCGCAACAAGCGTCGGCGCCGTTACGAGCATCGACGCCGCTACGAGCGTTGGCGTCGCTACGAGCGTCGGTGCCGCTTCAAGCGTCGGCGCCGTGACAAGGGTCGGCGCCGCCTCAAGTATCAACTTCGTTGTAAGCGTCAGCGCCACTTCAAGTATCAACGCCGCTTCAAGCGTAAGTGCCGCTTCAAGTATCAGTGCCACTTCAAGCGCCAGCGCCGCTTCAAGTGTCGGCGCCGCCTCAAGTGTCGGCGCCGCGACAAGGGCCGGCGCCGCCTCAAGTATCAGTGCCGCTTCAAGTGTCAGCGCCACTTCAAGCGTTAGCGCCACCGCTTCAAGTGTCGGTGCCACTACAAGTGTCGGCACCGCTTCAAGTACCATAGCCGCTGTAAGTGTCCGTGCCGCCGCAAGGATTGGCGCAGTTTAAAGTGCTAACGCCGTTTTTCATGCCAACGCCACCGCGAGTGTCCGCGCCGCCGCAAGTGTCCGCGCCACTGCAAGTGTCGGCGCCACTTCAAGGGTCAGCGTCACTGCAAGGCTCAGCCCCACTGCAAGGGTCACTGCAGAAATGTTATTCGAGAAGTGCTGCTACATGGTTTTTTTATAGAAACTCATATTGAGGGAGTAGCTATCGCGAACAACTCCCCATCATGAAACATCATTCTCTAAATGAACAACAGCACTAACACTTTACTTTCTTGTACTGGTTACCTAGTCGAGCAAGCAGGGCTCGAACAGGCGCATTGGGACCTCCTGGGAGTTATGGCTTGGCGGCTGAGGGACAAGGTATGTTGAGCAAGCTCAACCACTTAGCACTATAGGATTGAGAGAATACTAGTAGGAAGACCCAGAAGTCACTCGAGACTACGCACACTGCACACTTGGTCACAAGTGAAGTGAGCAGCCAAAGAGCTGGCTATTCACAAGAAATAAACTCTTTACAAGAAAATGACTTTTCCAGAAGAGGGGGTCCTCGAGGTCCCTCTCAAGAAAAATAACACTTTTTAGAGGAGATGAGTCCTTAAGGTCTACTCTCTCAAGATTTGCAAAATTGCACCACAAGTTACCATTTTAAAATATAACTACCAAATCTCTTATTTTGTCTCCATTAGGGCACATATGTGCTTTTTGAGTTTTGGTCGGTGCCAGGTGGAGCCTGCAGAGGGGACAGGCAGGCTGCCTACAGGTAGGGACAAATGGTACACTTCAGACATTGTTCCCCACCAACTCTCTCAATTTTGGCGCCCAAAAATGCCAGCTCACCCCTAATGCCCATGTATAAATAGACCTCTGGGCAAGGTCAATAGAGGGATAATAGAAATTGCACGGTTACTCTGCCAAAATATCACCAGCCCTACCTAAGTATTCTCTCCCTGCTCATTCTCATAGTGCTGAGTGCCTTATTCCTTCACTCCCCACTGACAACCATCACTCTCAGGTGTTTCTTTTGAGAAAATTACTATTTTTGCTGTGAAAGTTCATCTTCTTGCAGGGAGTGAGTTGAAGCTTGAGTTCCATTGTTACCAGAAGGAGAAGTTTTCTTCAGAAGTTGCACCAGGAGACCTTGAAGACCTTGCAGGCAACGTCCATTGGAGTGGGTCACGCCTCACCCTTTCCAGTTATTCATAGACCCCAGTCTCACTACCCTCCTACATTTGGCGACTCTGCTGGGGAGGTATCCTCATTTCCATGGACAAAGAAGGTTTCAATGTCTCTAAACAGTTGGTTTTTGAGGACATTCCGTCTGGTAATGGAGCTCACAGTGACCAGACTACTCAGGAAGAAGTGGTGGTGATCGGAGCCAAGGAGCCAGCGCCTCAGGAAGGTCAGACCAGTTCGCCGGCAGTGGCTCCAATGGCAGGTATGAACCTTATGGCAATGTTTTTTGACTTTTTAAAGCAAAACAACGTGGATCTATCAAACTTGGGTCAACGTTGTGTGACACCTGCTGCTTCCCCTTTCGGAGGGGTAGCCACTCCTATTACGATTCCGGCAGAGACGATTCCGTCTCGGAAGGCGTCGCCGGAGCAGGTCCTGGCGCCAACAGGTTCTTCAGCTCCTAAAAGCACATGTTTGGAGGAGTCACCCTCTAAGACGGTTACTATGGAAGAAGTGAGGAAGCTCCTCTCCTCCTCTCAAAGAGAGGGTTCCCACCTATACGAGGAGTTACAAGACCCCTATCCATAGGAAGTAAGTGAGAAGCCATACCCTGAGGGGTATATTCCACCAAAATTTATCAAGTTTGGCGGTAGGGGGGAGAACCCTAGAGAGCACGTGAAGAGGTTCGTCGAGTACGTGGGAGTACACGCTGGCGACAAGAACCTGAGATTGAGGGAGTTATCTAAAACTCTCACTGGGAAGGATTATACATGGTATTCCCACTTACCGCCTAACAGCGTCCCTACTTGGGAAGAGATGCACAGGCAGTTCCTTCATAAGTTTTTTGTAGCGGAGGATGAATTTACACTGAGGCACCTAGCGCAAGAGGTCCAGAATCCAGGAGAAGAATTGATGCACTACATCAAGCGATTTCGTGAGAGGGCCTTAGATGTTCACGAGGACGTGGCGGAGGCCAGGTTACTACAGATATGTGTGGAAGGACTCCTGGAAGAGTACAAGCTGCACTTGATCAACGAAACTAGAGATGGAACTGTTAGAGAATTCACCAGGGCAGCCAGCAACATAGCTATGATAATCAAACCAAGATCCCCGGGTTGGAGGACACAAGTTCCACTGACTCCCGGGAGGTTTCAAGTTGCGAGGAGGCAAGCGGATAAATATGTGGACGGGAGTAACAATGGGAAGAAGGGAGGCTCTGGGGCCAAGACTGACAGTCCCGGCAATAAGAGAAAATTTGGGGAAGATGCCCCGCCGCCACTACCGTGCAGCGTAGTGGAGGCTATGGATTGTTATCGTACCTTAGTGCGAGAAGGCGTAGCAGGACCTTCCCACCTAAAAGGAGAAACACCCACTGTAGCTGCAAAGCCAACCCAAAGTACTGTGAATTGCACCAACGAGTGCAGCATTCTACCAAAGATTGTTACTACTTGAGAAGGATCATTGGTGAGAAGATGGCCAGCGGTACCTTACAGATACCCCCTGTGGACGTTAACGAGAACCCACTCCTGCGCATCACTTTGGCACCGCCAATATGGTAGTTTCCTACGACGAAGAAGCTGCAGGAAATCTTGTGAAGCGGGAGAGTGGCGAGCAGTTATGCGAGGAGTTAGAAAATTTATCACTGAGCAGATTTGAGCTAGAAAGGACGCAAGAGGAGTGGTTCTTCACTCCGAAACATGAAAATGGATGTGGGGAAGTTGAGGAAGTCACTCTCTCAGAAAGTGAGGTAGACGTCATCCTCGCTCTAGACGAGGTAGGGACCTCTAAAGCGGAGTATGTTTGCAGTGCCCAGACGTACGAGGTAGACTTAGATTCTGAATGTGAGGCCATAGCGAGGAGACCCAAGTTCAAGTGGTTTTTCGACCAGATAGGGGTGAAGTACGACACGAGGGTGTCCATCACGAAGAAAGTCTTGGAGGCAGTGCAGCAGCAGGGAGACCCTTCGCTAAATTAGCAGGGGACGATCGGAAGGATGATTAAGAAGTATACCTCTGAAGTGGTGTTTTCAGAAGCGGATAGGGTGGTACCCTACTTCCACAACCGCCAGTTGTACGTCACAGCCATAGTTAATGGAGTCTCATTTCCCAGGGCGTTGATGGATGGAGGAGTATCCATTAACATCATGCCCATCAGTACATTGTATGAAACAGGAATTGACCAAGAGAAGGTGGTTCCGGTACCGCTAGTAATTTCTAGATTTGACAACGGCGGAATGCAGTCTATTGGATACGTAAATGTGGGAATTAAGTTGGGAAATTTCACCTCCCACATCAAATTTCATGTTATTAATGCTGACACCAGCTACCAATTACTCTTTGGAAGGGTATGGATGCACACTCATGGCGTAGTTCCTTCCACCTACCATCAATGCGCGAAGGCAAACATTAGAGGAACAAAGATAGTGATCAAGGCCACGCAGAGACCCTTAGCCATTGAGGAGGCCCACCTGGTAGATGCTGCCTTTTACACTGAATTAGATGAGGAAAGAAAGGTCTCTACAAGAAAACTAGCAGGGATCAAGGTAGCTGAGGGAAGGGTCCCGCAGAAAAAATCCGTTCATGACCGTCTAGGGGAGAGGATAATCCCCCATATGGCAAATGGCAAGAGGAAGGTAGAGGAGGTAGCTAGACCCCCTCGAACTTGCAAGAAAGTGGTCTTGCCTAATGGAAAGGTCATCTACCGTTTATAACGGTCTGCGCGGGCGGTGTTTTGGGACGAGAGCATCGAACCGATGCCCGAGTGTTTTATTGTTGATGAATCACATATTGTTGAGCATGTTGAAGAACCAGAAGAAGCGCCAGAGTGCATGCAAGACGGACCCAGAGAGCAGCTGCAGGAATTAGAGGAAATCAAGTTGGGGTTAGAAGAGGGAGAGAGTAGACCCATTCTAATTTCCAAGTGCCTGGAACCGAAGCAGAAGGAAGAGATCATTGAGCTACTTAGGGAGTTCACTGATGTATTTGCTTGGAAGTACACGGAGATGCCAGGAATAGACGCAGAAGTGAGCTCTCATAGATTGAACATCCTTCCCAATGCCCTTCCGGTAAGGCAAGCCACACGCACATATAAAGCAGACCTTGATTTGAAAATAAAGGCTGAGGTGGAGAAGTTGTTAGTGGCAGGGTTCATCAAGCCTATTCAGCACCCCATATGGCTGTCCAGCATAGTGCCAGTGGCAAAGAAAGACAAGACCCAAATCAGAATTTGTGTAGATTTTCGCGACTTGAACAGGGCGTGTCCTAAGGATGAATTCCCACTACCCAGCATAGACAGCTTAGTGGATTCCACCGCGGGACATGATATGTATAGCTTTATGGACAGGTATGTTGGCTATAACCAGATTAAAATGGACCCCGCTGACGCAGACAAGACTGCCTTCCGCACACCGTTAGGGAACTTTCACTATACAGTCATGCCCTTCGGATTGAAGAACGCTGGAGCCACATACCAGCGGGCCATGATGGCAATTTTTCATGACTTATTTCATGATATACTAGAATTCTATGTGGATGATTTGGTGGTAAAGTCTAGGAAAGAAAACAAGCACATTCAGGATCTCAGGAGAGTAGTCGAGAGGTGTCGTCGGTATAAGATGAGAATGAACCCCTCAAAGTGTGCCTTTGGGGTTACTGCAGGGAAATTCTTAGGTTTTGTGGTAAATAGACAAGGGGTGCAAGTGGATGCAGAGAAGATGAAAGCCATTGTGATGATGCCACCGCCCAAGAGTCAGAGACAACTTAAGAGCTTCCTGGGAAAGGTATCTTACCTGCGGAGGTTTATACCTGCATTGGCAGAAGTAACTCATTCGTCACACCTCTACTAAAAGACAAAGCCAAGTGGGTTTGGGGAGAGAGGCAAGAGAGTGCGTTCGAGAAGATTAAAGAAATCCTAGCCTCTCCGTCCACGATGATTCCCCCCGAAGCCGGAGCGCCGCTGCTGCTCTACCTCATTTCTACAGAGAGGTCGATAGGGGCCCTCTTGGCGCAAGAGAAGGAAGGAATGGAAAAGCCGGTCTGCTACCTGTCAAGAGTAATATCCAAAAAAGAATCGAGATACACCATCGTTGAGAGGCACTACCTGGCGCTGGTATTTGTAGCCCAGAAGTTGAAACACTATCTTCTAGCCTTCATCGTTCTCATAGTCACCAAGTGTGATCCCATCAAGTACCTCCTCGTGCGGACTATACTCGTGGGACGAGCAGCAAGGTGGTTTTTGATCTTGTCAGAATACGATCTAAAATGCGTAGTGCCCAAAGCCATTAAGATCCAGGCAATAGAAGATCTGCTGGCCCACTTCCCGAGTGGGGTTTTCGAACCACCTAGTGAAGAGCTACCCGGAGAAAGTTTCCAAGCATGCATGGCGGAGGAGGTGAAGAAGTGGTTTATAGAGTTTGATGGTTCCAGTGCTCAAGGAACAGGTGGGGACGGCGTCATACTGTCAGATGGGAAGGAGAAGATTACCCTCTCTTTCAAGTTAGATTTTAAATGCTCAAATAATGAAGCTGAGTATGAAGCCTCATTCTAGGGATGTTGGAAGCACTCAGAAGAGGGATCAGGGTACTGTGTATACGAGGGGACTCCAATCTGGTAGTAAGGCAGGTCAATGGAGAGTTTTCCCTTAAACATGCCAACTTAGCGCCATACAGACACATCATCCAACGACTGCTGGGACAGTTCTTGGAAGTAACTGTGGAGAGGCAGGCGCGAACGATGAACAGGCACCCTGACGCGCTCGCCACCATAGCACAAAAGTTGGACATGGAGGAGTCAGAAGCAACCATCACAGTGAGGCGGAGAACGGTACCTACTACCGTAAAGTCCTTATTCCCAAGTAACGAGCCGGAAGATTGGAGGCGTCTGGTAGAGAAGCAACTTGAAACCAGGGAAGGGATAATGAAAATATTAGAGTTAGCCTACTATCATGTGCTGCAGGGAAATCTCTACTTCAAGAGTCCTAGAGGGTTTCTGGCAAGGTGCGTAGGGGAGAAAGAAGCCAATGAGAGATTAATAGAAATGAACCAGAAGCACTGTAGAGATACGGATATCCCCCTTTACAGACGACTACAGCGAAGCGGGTATTTTTAGCCCGCCATGAGCGTAGAAGCGACCCGCTTGCAACAAATTTGTTTAAAGTGCCAAGCTAATTTTGACCAGCCGATGGAGGCTAACTTCGTAGAAGCCTTCGAAGATTGGAGACAGCCGTACCTAGCATATCTAAAAGATGGGGAGCTGCCCGCCGAGAGAGCAGATGAAATTTACCTTAGAAAAAGGATAGCACGTTTCTACTTGGTCAAAGGAGAGTTATATAAGAAAGGGTATAATGAGAAGGCGCTAAGGTGCGTAGCTAAAGAGGAAGTGGAAATGGTGCTGAAAGAAGCTCATGAGCCCTCCCACATGGGAGGTGCCAAGCTGTATGATCAACTGATAACGCTGGGATACTACTGGCCGACCATGGAGGCTGACTCAATTGGATATGAAAAAAAGTGTAGAGCATGCTAGGTGCATGGAAACATGGTGCACGCTCCCTCCGTCAGTCTACAGAGCTTGGCAGCCCCCTATCCCTTCCACACATGGGCGTTCGACCTGGTGGGTAAGATCGCCCCAGCATCTCACGGCAAGGCTTTTATCATTGTCGCTACAGAATTGTACATCAAATGGGCGGAGGCCATTCCTTTAAGGAGATTCACCGCCCAAGTGGTAACCCAGTTTATAAAGGAGTATATCATATGTAGGTTCGGTATACCCAAAGTGATCCTAACGGATAATGGGAAGCAATTTGTATGCAAAGAGATGGCCCTTCTCACAGACAAGTATAAGATTGTGCATAATAGCTCAACCATATCCTACCCCAAGGGCAATGGACAAGCAGAAGCTACTAATAAGACCCTGATAAATATTTTGAAGAAAATGCTAGAAGATATGCCGGGAGCATGGGATGAGAAGTTGCCTATGGTGTTATGGGCCTATCGTACTTCGAAAAGAAAGCCAACAGGGTTCACTCCCTTCTCTCTAGTATATGGGACCGAAGCTGTCCTACCAGTGGAACTGGTAGTACCTTCAGCCAGAATTTCTCTTAGCAATGGGCTCATCCCAGACCCAAGGCATGTGCAACTGGAGGCGCTGGACGAGCACAGAGGCAAGGCAAAAGAGAATTTCAAAGTCTACACTCAGCAACTGTCCAGGGCCTACGAAAAATTGGTTAAGCCTAGGGAATTCCAGGTGGGAGATCTAGTCCTACGAGCATCAACTCACCATCTCCGTAGCATGTCGGCATCAAAATTCAAACCTAACTGGGAAGGCCCTTTTGTTGTCAGAGGAGTGGGGAAGTTGGGCTACTGCCAAATATCAAAACCAAAGAGTGATTGCCTCCAGTCCATCAACTGCAAGTGGCTGAAGAGGTACTATGCTTAGTAACAGCTAACAAGTTTTGTTTGTGTTTTGCATGTCTGTAATGGATTTCGAGGATTGCTCCTATACCAGAAAAGTTTTTTTTGTAATTTTTTTTAAAGAGAAATACTACACTGTAAACGGTACACAAAGGTAAAGAAATGAAATAGCAACACTTTTGATCATTATTGACATTTGGTTTGCTTGCTCATTTATACATACATATACACCCCCTATTAAGTTAGAAGAGAGTACAAAAAAGAGAGGATTAGGAACTTTGCTCACTACACTTGGGAGGTAAGTCCATCCTAAGAGAAAGTATACTGAGCAAAGTCCCCCAAACATAAATTAATACAGTTTTTTATAATAAAATAGGCTTTCGGAAAGGGGCAGGGGTCACCCTCCTCTCCAGCCTAGCCTCTATGACTATAAGCAGCAATATGCAGGAATACCCCCACAGACAAGAGGGGCAACCCAAGAGAGTCACATGCCAACACCTCACAGCTACAAGAGGTGCATTTGCAAAAAATATATATAATATGATAATGCATAACTTTTCATATCAATGCAAATACCCCGCAGTATATGGGGTAGCCACCAGTAGACTAAATGCTCACAGAAATTAGAGCAAGTCACATAAAAAGAACACCCACATCATAAAGGGAGAACAAAAGAAAAAAAAGTTCTAAAGAAACAAAGTGTCTCATACAGGAATGATAGGTGATGTACACATAGAATTCTGAGCACTACAAAGAAAGAAGTAGCCTATCTGCTAGAAACCACAAAAAATAAATCATCACGCGCGATGGCGCCAGCATATGACGGACCAGCCTCCCGCAGAAACTCTTCCTCCAACCTGACGAATTTAGCCTCATCCTCCTCATCGCCAGACTCGAGTCTGGCAAGCTTCACCTGCAGTAGGGCGATCTGATTACGGATCCTCGTAGCCTCAGCGTGCCGTTGCTCAACCCTGGACTGTCGGGATGTGTGAAACCTCACTATCTTTCGAAAAGGAACACTCAGAAAGGGGCAAACCCCTGCGTCAAGCCAATCCAAACGAAAGTGATAGAACTGCTGTAAGTCGCGGAGGGCATCCAAGAATAGCAAAATAGAAGAGCTAGTCAGCTTAGCAGGGGAGGTAGCCAAGAACTCATGAACATGGCTCGCAAGAGCCCTTAGGTTGAAGGCCGTAAGACTATCAACTTGAAGTATACTCTGAGAAGTGAACGTCTCGGGATGGTGCTCCAAGATGAGATCCAAGAGCTGACGCTCATGTACCCTGAATCGGCCTGGTAACTCCTCACGCCATAACCTACTAGAAATAGTCGCGGAATCCTCTGCTTCATCATCGCCATCGGAGTGACGAGACCCCGCCTCAGAAGGAAGAAAAGAAGACTCCCCACCAGAATCAGCGTTACCGGCCAAAGAAGTGAACTCAGAACTATGATCTCCCTCCACAGTTGCCCCACTACCAGTCTCCATAGTCATCGGAATACCCTTATACACCTAGAAACAATGAGACAATGGCGAAATGAAAATGCTTGCACAGTATACGCAAGAAGAAAATAGGGGAATAGTAAAAAGAGGGGGTATGCCAGTCTAATACCTCTCTCGCAGTTGCCCCACTACCAGACTCCACAGTCACCGGAGTACTCTCATGCACCTGGAAACAATGAGACAAGGGTGAAATGGGAATGATTGCACAGTATACGCAAGAAGAAACTAGGGGAATAGTAAAAAGAGGGGGTATGCCAGTCTAATACCTCTCTCGCAGTTGCCCCACTGCCAGACTCCACAGCCACCGGAGTACTCTCATGCACCTGGAAACAATGAGACAATGGTGAAATGGGAATGCTTGCATAGTATACGCAAGAAAAAAAGAGGGGGTATGCCAGTCTAATACCTCTCTCGCAGTTTACCCACAGCCATCGGAGTACTCTCATGCACCTGGAAACAATGAGACAAGTGTGAAATGAGAACGCTCGCACAGTACACACAAGAAGAAAAGAAGGGAAACAGTAAAAAGAGAGTATGCTAGTTTAATACCTCTCTCGCAGCCATCTCATTCTCTAACTCCACAAGTATTGGAGCAACTTCATCTGTCTCCTTAGTCATCAGAGTGACCTCGCTCACCTGGAGACAATGCAGCAAAGGTGAAAAGGGGAATGCTTGCACGATTTAAACAAAATAATGGAGACATAAGAGTGACACGAGAGAGGTAGATACTCTTATATACGGTACCTGAATAACGCCCTCCGTAACAGTCATAGAAGGAGGAGCAGGGGCTCCCATAGGGACAGCAACACTGATCGATGCTTCAGAAGGGGTTGTTTCAGCGACCAGTGAAGAAGCTACCTCAACCTCAGGCACTTCCAGAAGAACAATCTCAGCGACGGAGGGCGCGAGGGGTAGGCGAGGCTGCGAGTGACAAGAAAGGGCGAGAGGTAACAAATCAGTTATTCCATGAATGATGAATACTTCAACTAGAAAAAAGTGGGAGAGGGAAACTTCTAAAAAAGTACCACAGAGACACCTACCTGAAGGGGCACGATAACAGGACAAACTGGCCCATGTATAAAGGCTGCTGAAGAGACAGTGGTAGGAGCCGCACTCGAAATAGCGCCAAGGGATAACTGCGACAAAGTAAAAGAGGGCTACGATAAGTACAGGATGGATAGATAAGAAATATATAACTAAGAAAATAAGAGAGTACCTGAACCCCATCCAAGGGGGAAGCGCGAAAAAAGACGGTCGGTGCAGTAGGGGCTGTGCTGATAGCCTGCAAAGAATGAAAGTATGTTATTCATCGCATGATCGAGGAGTAAGAGATTCCATGCTTCAGCGAAAAGGCCTGACCTGAAGCGTAGGCTCGCGGGTTGAAGCCACAGTAAATATCGGGCCACGAGAGATCGCCTGAACCAAAGGTCTACCGTCCATAGATACACGGACCCTGGGGATAGAAATTCTCCCTGAAGAGGATAAACCCGGGGCGGTAACGCCAGGTAAGGGAAGAGCCCCTCCCTGAGAAGAAAGTCCAAGAGACATTAGGACTCCTATTAAAAAGAAACAAATATTCAAAAGTAAAAATGCGTACCTCAGGTGAAGAGGCCTCCAGGGGCTCAGCTGCAGAAGCGCCCATCGCCGAGACAAGAGAAGATGAGGTGACAATGCCCGAAGACACAACTCTCTACGCATGGTAAATGGGTAAATAAAAGGAAGAAGTGAAAAAGAAAATGGCACAACGAAAGTTTTGAAAATAGCGAGGCATACCTGAGGAGAAGGGGAAGCCACAGGGGTGGTCCTGGTGACAGTAAAGTGCACGGATGAAAGGTGCGGGGAAATGACAGTGTACGCAACCAAAAGGTAGTTAGAAGACGAATAAATTACAACAGATGGTAAAAGAATTAAGAAGACAACAAACCTCTCTAAACAGGCCTCGGGAAGAAATGAGCATGGAGTTCCTCTCCCGCTGAAAGGGCGTCAGTCATAGTGGGGGAAGAGGAGAACTACTTTCCTCTACGGAAATGACCTGCACAAATATGACAAAATGCTTTGATTGACAAATAAAAAATATATAATGAGGGGAAGAAAGAAAATCATATGCAAAAAATATATAGACAAGTAAAGGGAGAACGCTTACAGTAGCAGGGCGCGTAGTCTGGCTATAGGGGAGATGGGTGGGGCTAACCACCCCAGGAGAATGGGAGGCCTCATCATCACTAGAAGACTCTCTGGAGACTGATAACAAAGCATAAGTGTCAGTAGTGCTTTCGCTATGGAAACCCAGGCCGCCCATATCACCCGAAGAAGAACTATGGCCGTCATAAGAAGGGGTGCTTCCATAATCAACTAGTTCCTCTTCCAATGAAGGGGAGGGAGATAAAGAAACTCCGAGAGAACCAGTTCCACTAAGTAAAGAATGTCGTGATATAGTACGTTCCGCAATGGGAATAGATGCGACCCGCGCCTCCTGGGAAGTAAGGCTCGGTGAGGAGTAGCTTTTCCCTATCGCTACTTGGGAAGTCTTCCCCGCCCCAAGATTTCCAGTATCAGACTCTTGATCCACTGTAGAGGAAGCAGCCACGCCAGCGCCATCTCCTTTCTTTTTCTTCGCAGACCGGGTCCTCACAGGAGAAGAAGGAGGAGAAGTAGTAGTAGCAGGAAAAAAATTGGATACGTCGGCGTCAGGGTGTTTCCTTTTACTTGTAGCAGAGGCGCTCACTTTCCCTCTACTTTTTGGTTGGTTTCTAGACTTCGCAGGGGGAAGCTCAGTCGGCGGAGATGGGATTGACTCGTCAATGAGAGGTTTCACTAAAATGGGAATGGCATGATCCAAAGGTGGCGTGGAGGTGGTGCTGAGAAACCAAGGATCTTTCTGCGTCCGCCTGACCAAAAACTAAGCTCTGGTATATTTAATGGGGTTAGTCTCATGAGGAGGGCCAACTACACATTCTTGGATAAGACGAACCTGCTGCTGCCAAAGAAGGAACCAAGATGAAGTGAATGAAGGATGATAATCGGAGGGAGACACATAGAGGCCACCCAAACCACTGACCATGCGGAATAATCCCTGAAGAGTAAAGCTAGCACACGCCTCTGAGAATGCCTCAGAATGACTGTTGTAGGTAGGAAGAGGTGGAGTGTGAACGCCCTGATCATAACCAAACTGTCGTCTTGCCCTCTCGGAATGATAAGATTCAGCACGCGAACCTAACTCGGTCCAAGAAGGGAGGTGACATGGTAAGAGCATCGTCACCACATTAATATGAGGACACGTGGAAACCGACCCACCGCTGAAGGGCAATAGAAAGTCGCGCCGTCGCCGGTGAAAGAAAGCCAGCTGAAAGTGCCCCCAGGGCGCCTGGTGTAAGGCCGAAACTGAAACTCCTTGATATCATCAATCAACATTCCCAGAGACTTCTTGGGAGTTTTTTTATGCCACCAAAGAAGTCTCGCAGCGTCGCTATGACAAGCGTGAGCCCCTGAAGTAAAGTGGGGGAAATGCTCAAACAAAAAGGCCATCAAGAGAGGGGCGTTGGCATGATTAGCAACATCATACCGACCGTAGGACCTCTCTACATCTATGTGTGCTCGTTCCATCCAGGTGTAAAGAGAACCTAAGGTCAGGGCAGCTATGGGTACCGACCTACCGCGAGACAATCGTACAGCCAATCTAAAAAGAAGTTCGCGAGGACAGTCTTCAGGCTTACCTGGTAGAAGGAACTGAGTCAGAAACGTAACGAGGAAAGCGGCTAAATGTGTGGAAGAGTGGATCTTAGGACCATCCTGGGATCTGGGGGCTGCACGAGAAGTCTCCCCCTTCTGCAACTGCTCAAAGTCTCTGAACCAGTATCTTTGCCATTTGGCAAAGGCATGTTTGGAATGACCAGTTATATTTATGGCCACATACCTCGAACACTCTCCGAGAGCTGACCGTAACTCCCCCACCATCTCCTGCTCTAGGGAATCCTCGCAGTCATCAGAAAAGACCTGCTGCCCAAAGAAAGGAAGGGCGTACAACTCACATATATCTTCTAGGGTAACGATAAATTCCCCCCAGCCCGTGACAAAGGTGTGAGACTCCATACTCCACCGAGACAATAAGAGATTGAGTGAAGAACCATGCTTAAATATGGTGCAGGACTTCAGGCTGCTGACGGCGGTGAAGAGTCCCACCTCCCTAAGAATAGCCACATAATCAGGAACGCTCAGAACATAATCGACCCAGCTGGCCCACTCCTCTATGGGTCCACCCGGGGTTTTAACTTCAACGTTGGAATAAGGAAAGTCACCACGGTCAACTCGGACTCGGAGAATGGAATCCGGAGAAATAGTAGGAAGATCAGCAGACTCAGTTAACCCCACATGAGAACGTTCGAGAACAGCACCCGAAATTTTTTCCCCAAAATCAGAAAGTGAAATCATGAAACTGTCAGTAGGACCAAAAAAAGGAGCACGACGATAAATACCAAAGTCTTTCCCTTGGCGAATGTGCATATAGTCCTTCCATGCCTGACAAGAGCTTGGCGTAGCTGATGAACCACCTAGAGCCATTGGCTCAAGAAAAGAACTCACCCTAGTAGGGACTCCGAGCGAGGGACCCTCGGGGTCCCCTGTCGCAAAAAAAGAAGTGGAGGCAGAAACCCCAGCAAAATCATGTGAAGAGCCCCTGGTTAGTGGCATTCTCTCCGTAACACCAATAGTCGGCGAGACACCCTGGGTCACGAAACCCCCGAGGTGACAAAATGTCGAGACACCCCCTTGCACGAACGAGAGACCTGTGGACGCGAGGCCAAGTCTCGAGGCCCCCGATTGCTGACGAGAGGTCACCATGCTGCCATAAGCTGAAATACCCATTTCAAAAACAGTCGAAGGCATCGAGACACCCGAGGTCGAGATACTTGCGTCAGCACTAATACCTGTCGAGATACCCCCGGGCACGGACGAGAGACCCGTAGGAACTAAACCAGGCGTCGAGACCCCCCTCTCGCTGCAAGGTTTCCCTCGCAAAAAAAAAGGGTCGAGACCCCATCTTCTTCAGAAAAGTTCACGGGTGTCGAGACCCCCTTCCTCCAAACTCATCTTCAATAGACAAAGAACTCCCCGCGCCTAGCTCAACGCGTGAGGAACCACTGTCGACGCCAGAAAATTCCGAGATACCCTTATCCAAACCAACTGGATAAACTTCAGAAAAGATCGTGGGCATCGAGACACCCAAGGTCGAGACGCCCCTAGACGCCAACGACGGATTGAGCGAGGGACCCTCGGCTACGGGACACAAGGAAGTATTCCCCATATTAGCGCCAGTGTCGAGGAACTGCTGCCAGCACTATGACGCGTCAAGACACCTGTAGAGGAGACATCATCACGCGAAGAAACTCTAAAAAAACTCGTCATGGAGGAGAGGCCCTCGTATGCAGAGATATCAGGCGAGGAGGTCTGAGGCGCTGGCCCTGAACACGCAAGGTCTTGAATGGAGGGAGACGTGTCTCGCCGAAAAATATCAACATCGCGAGGTCTTGAACGGGGCGAGAGACCCTCGGATGGGGGACCTACTGGTGAGGAACCCTTGCTGACAACCGTCTCAACCAAGAAATTCAAACCCACGCCCAGATCGGGCGAGACACCGTGTTCCTCGCGCATACTGCAAACAATCGAGATATCCCCCGCCGTCAGCAAAGCCTCGGTTAAGACACCGTGTTCCTCGCGCATACTGCAAACAGTCGAGATACCCCCCGCCGTCAGCAAAGCCTCGGTTGAGACACCCCTCATCGTGGAGGAACCCAAACAGAAGGTCGTGTACGCCGACGGCGAGGGCGAGGAACCCGCGAGGGTTCTCGACGCAAAATTTGAGGAGGCGGGTATAGCGGATGAAGCACCGACACCGCTAGTCGGACGGGACGAGGGATCGCCGACGACAGCAGTTTCGGCCATAGAAGCGTTTGAAACGAATGATGAAGAAGGCATAGAGCTTAGAATCTTGGGGGATTTAGAGTTGTTTACATTTGGAGAGGCATTATTTGGTTTAGAATCCATGGATGAGAGGCTATGATAGTTGGAAAAGTTAGAATGAGGAGATGGGTGGCTATGGTGTTTTAAAAATCCCTTTCTCACTTTATCTCACTACAAACCCAAAAGTATCTTATGTTTTTTGAAGAAGATGAAAGAGACTAAGAAGAGGGGCTTATGTTTTTTTGCACCAAAATGGGAAAACGTGCAGGAAGGCGAAAAGGCGATGACCTTCTTTTCCCAAATGATGAGATGATAGTTCCCACACTGACGCGTGGGTTCTCAATTTTTTTTTTTAAAATCTCGAATAAAGGGACACAGCAGTTAATGATCCTAGGATCCCTCAGAATATATATATATATATATATATATATATATATATATATATATATATATATACATATAATTGTTGAAGCCAGATTTATAGCGTACAAAGTTTTTTTAGTCTACCCAACCAAAAAATCTTTGCACGAGGGGCTAATGTAGAAGGGTGCTATCAATAGAAAAAAAAGCAAACAAAATAAAAAAATACTCTCTTATTAATGACACCCGAGAGGTACCCGCGAGGGTCACCAAGAAGCCCAAAAGCCATTGCGAAGTATCAGCGCCCCTCCAATCGTCAGCGCCGCTTCAAGGGTCGGCGTCGCTTCGAGCGTCGGCGTCGCGACAAGGGTCAGCGCCACTCCAAGCGTCAGTGCCGCTTCAAGCATCGACGCCGCTTCGAGCGTCGGCGCCGCCTCCAGCGTCAGCGCCGCTTCAAGCGTCAGCGCCGCTGCAAGCATCGGCGTCGCTTCAAGTGTCGGCGCCTCGACAAGGGTCGGCGTCGCCTCAGGTATCAGCGACCGCTTCAAGTGTCAGCGCCACTTCAAGCGTCAGCGCTACCTCAAGTATCAGCGCCACTCCAAGCGTCGGCGCCGCTTCGAGCGTCGTTGTCGCTTCGAGTGTCGGCGCCGCGACAAGGGTCGGTGCTGCCTCAAGCATCAACGTCGTTGCAGGCGTCAGCGCCACTTCAAGTATCAGCGCCGCTTCAAGTATCAGTGCCACTTCAAGCGCCAGCGCCGCTTCAAGTGTCGGCGCCGTGACAAGGGCCGGCGCTGCCTCAAGTATCAGCGCCGCTTCAAGTGTCAGCGCCACTTGAAGCGTCAGCGCCACCGCTTCAAGTGTCGGCGCCACTGTAAGTGTCGGCGCCGCTTCAAGTACCATAGCCGCTGTAAGTGTCCACGCTGCCGTAAGGATCGGCGCCGTTTCAAGTTCCAGCGCCATTTTTCATGCCAACGCCGCCGCGAGTGTCAGCGCCGCCGCAAGTGTCCGCGCCACTGCAAGTGTCGGCGCCACTTCAAGGGTCAGCGTCACTGCAAGGCTCAGCGCCACTGCAAGGGTCACTGCAGAAATGTTATTCGAGAAGTGCTGCTACAGGGGTTTTTGACAGAAACTCATATTGAGGGAGTAGCTATCGCGAACAACTCCCCATCATGAAACATCAGTCTCTAAATGAACAACAGCACTAACACTTTACTTTCTTGTACAGGTTGCCTAGTCGAGCAAGCAGGGCTCGAACAGGCGCGTTGGGACCTCCTGGGAGTTATGGCTTGGCGGCAGAGGGACAAGGTATGTTGAGCAAGCTCAACCACTTAGCACTATAGGATTGAGAGAATACTAGTAGGAAGACCCAGAAGTCACTCGAGACTACGCACACTACACACTTGGTCACAAGTGAAGTGAGCAGCCAAAGAGCTGGCTACTCACAAGAAATAAACTCTTTACAAGAAAATGACTTTTCCAGAAGAGGGGGTCCTCGAGGTCCCTCTCAAGAAAAATAACACTTTTTAGAGGAGATGAGTCCTTAAGGTCTCCTCTCTCAAGATTTGCAAAATTTCACCACAAGTTACCGTTTCAAAAGATAACTACCAAATCTGATATTTTGTCTCCATTAGGGGACATATGTGCTTTTTGAGTTTTGGTCGGCTCCAGGTGGTGCCTGCAGAGGGGACAGGCAGGATGCCTACAGGTAGGGACAAATGGTACACTTCAGACATTGTTCCCCACCAACTCTCTCAATTTTGGCGCCCAAAAATGCCAGCTCACCCCTAATGCCCATGTATAAATAGACCTCTGGGCAAGGTCAAGAGAGGGACAATAGAAATTGCACGGTTACTCTACCAAAATATCACCAGCCCTACCTAAGTATTCTCTCCCTTCTCATTCTCATAGTGCTGAGTGCCTTGTTCCTTCACTCCCCACTGACAGCCATCACTCTCAGGTGTTTCCCTTGAGAAAATTACTATTTTTGCTGTGAAAGTTCATCTTCTTGTAGGGAGTGAGTTGAAGCTTGAGTTCCATTGTTACCAGAAGGAGAAGTTTTCTTCAGAAGTTACACCAGGAGACCTTGCAGGCAACGTCCATTGGAGTGGGTCACGCCTCACCCTTTCCAGTTATTCATAGACCCCAGTCTCACTACCCTCCTACAAGGAGAATACTTCGAGAGATGAGAAGTGAGTTGAAATAAATTAAATTTCAAAAATACAAATGAATAAGTTCGTTATAAGAAATAATCGAATAAAAATGTACTAAGAATGGAATAATATAATGTTGGACAGTGGGCGTATCTAACTTATGAATGTGAATAGTTATATATCTATATGACTCTATGATTGATCATATATTTTATATGTGTGTAAAAATCATGTCCGCGCTACTTGCTATCCCTGAGGTTACCGCGCTGGGACAATCTTATCTCGATGGGACCTTTAAGGGGGATATTGACTCATACCCTAGAAGATAGGAATCCTTGGTATAACCTATCGAATCGATAGTCAGACGGTCCTAAGAGACGTGAGGGTATATGCTATCCTCTTAGTGACTTGAAAACTATGCTTCGCCTCATTTTGTATGTGTTTTGTATTAATACAATTCGAGAGTGATTCCGAACTAGTATTTCCCTTAGTACGGGTGATACGGGGACTGGATAGCAGAGTATGCACGCACCATAGATTTTATGTGGGGTACTGTTAGAATATATATTATATGAGTATATAATATATATATTTAAATCTGGAATTTGGGAACTACCTGCTGTGATTATGGTATGTAAGAAGAGAATAATTATTTCATCTTGGGATTAAGTGTTTGAAAAGTATGATATATTACTGAGGAACTTTATTATCATATAAGGCTTATGTAAGAATTGTACTGTTAAATAAGATTAACCTCCTTAACATTGGAAATCGTCAACATGAAATCTTACGAGTAACTTAAGATAAAAGAAGTTAAACTGTTGGGGAGATTAGGGCGATAGTTTTGCACACTAGAAGAGAGGTGAGACGTTCTCAAGAGAGTGTCGATACTAATATGTTGTTGCATTAGCCAGTAAACATTTTAAATACTTGCTAAACTAAAATTTTAAACTGTTTTACCATCGGGCTCTGACTCGTTTACTGTTATATCTCCTCTCTTGTATATATGTATATATATTACAGGTGCCCAGCCACAAGGGCGTCTTGCATAGAATCCTTTGGAAGGAACGTGCTGCAGCTTAGGTGGGAGTTGCAGGCCTCTTGCTTAGACGATCTCATTTCTTGATTCCACTTCTAGCATTATTTTATCCAGTTGGGCATGTGTCTCCCTTTTCCATTATTCAGTTGTTTTATTGGATATTGTGATTCGTTTATTTACAGTATTTACACTTTGGGATTTATTATTGTCAGGATGTTTTTCCTTTAAGTTCAAAATGTTGGAATCAATCAGTTGAATGTTTAATTGTTTGGATTATATGTTCCAGAATAGTTGTTGTGTGACTCTTTAACTATGAAATATGTTAAAGTTTTAAATGTTGTTCTTTTTAAAATAAAATTTGGAAAGTAATGTCTAAAAATGGTTTTGACACTTAGCTTAATTATTTAGGGTATTTAATTGGAAAAGTTATTTTTACGACAGTGATGCTAAGAATGAACCAACCGTTCACCTTGATTATAATTTAATAAAGGACTTATCACCCGGTGTTTAATTAGGCGGGGTGTCACAGGTGGTATCAGAGCATCAGGTTTTAGTGTCTTTAGGATCTGTACAGCTTATTTCGCTTTCAGCTTAGCATTTTTGCTATAGAGCCCTATTTTAGGATTGTTGTATTTTTGCTTTTACGTTTACGTCTTCAGCTATTAAATATTTGATAATAACTGTAGACTAATAAATCTCTTCATATTTCAGATGCCTCCGAGATGTGCACCAAAGGATAGGCATGCACAAGCCGCGCAGCCAGTAGCTTCGGGTCAGGGAATGATGAACGCAAATGAGGTAGCTGCCATCGTTACTCAGGCTGTGAATGCCGCGCTAGCGGTTATACAGCAGGCTCCACCCTAAGTTCAGGCAGTGGCGCCAGTACCGGCATAAGTTCCATATGCATGGGAGCGAGCTAGGGATGCCTTTCAGAAGGCGCATCCCCCTGAGTTCTCGGGTAGTTCAGATATCATCATTGTCAGCCAGTGGAAGAAAGATATACAGAGGCATCTGCGTATGTATAAATGCACAGACGTACAGAAACAGTTGTTGGCTTCCTTTAAGCTAGTGGGGGCCTCTTTGCAGTGGTGGGAGTCCACCAGCACCTTGGAGGAGAGGAATGCTATCCCGATTCAATCATTCTGGTAGCGATTTGATCGCAAATACTTTCCATCCGCTGTGCAAACTGAGATGAGGCAAAAGTTACTGAACTTGAAGCAGGAGAATTCTATTGTTGCTGAGTATGAAGAGGAGTTCACAAGACTTTTCACTATAGTGCCAGATGAGGCACCCACTGAGAGTAAGAATATACTATTGTTTGTGGACGGGTTAGCTTGGAGGATCCGTTAGCACCTTATAGGAAATCTGTCCCTGAGTACCTACACAGACGTACTCAATGCTACCTTACTACACTATCAGGATCACCGCTTCCACCTGCAAGGAAGCAAGCGAGCAGGAGAGTCCAGCCAGCCGGGTAGGACAGGGGGTACAGGTGCTAGTGGAGCACCGACATCTCAGGGGTAGACTTGCCAGCATGAGCAGAGTTCCCATCAGGGGGACCCCGCCAAGTGGTTCCGATCAGGTGATTCCAGGTAGGGATTTTGGGGATTTAGGCAGGGTCAGTAGGGCCAGCCTAATCAACAGGGCCATTAGGGCCAACATCGTCAGCCACAGGGGCAGCATCAGGGCCAACAGTGATTTTAGCAGGGCCAGCAAAGCCAATGGCGGGGTGCTAATGGCCAGCAGGGACGTAATCAGCAGGGACAGAGGGGAGGAAATTTTAAGGGCCGATGCTTCGGGTGTGGTAAAAATGGCCACAAGCGCCAGGATTGTCCAGAGGGTGATAGGGCCCCACAGCAGTAGGGTGCCCGTAATGAACCACAGAGGCCACTTTTTCCAGACGCCCTTCCAGCACCAGCTCAGGTACCAGCCATTCCAGCTTCTCCAGTGCAGCAGGGGCAGTTACAGTACTAACGTGTCTATAATGTCCACCAGGCAGCAGCTCCACAGGCACCACCTGTGATTAAGGGTATGTTTCCTATCCATGGTACTATGGGTCGGGTTTTATTTGATACTGGAGCAACACATTATTTTATAGCTACCCATTTTGCGAAGGCTTTAGGGTTATTAGCCACAACAGAGAGCACTGTAACGTGTGTAGACTCACCACTGGGAAATGGATCATTAATTTTCTTTATATGCCGGGGTGTAGGAGTAGAGATTGGTAGCTTGGTATTACCAGTATACATGTTAGTCTTAGATATGCATGAGCACGACGTTATTATTTTTATGGATTGTCTTGCGGCTTACAGAGCCATGATAGATTATTTCGGTGGCAGTATTGTCTTTGCCATTCCGGGGCAAGAGATGTTTGTAGTGGCGATGCCTCACCCAGAGGGAGGTTCGACCTCTCATTTATATTACATAGAGGTGGATACCTCTAAGGAGGTCGTGATTCCCTTAGACTCGATCCCAGTTGTTCGTGAGTATTTTGATGTATTTCAGGAGATACCAGGCCTACCCCCCATTCGAGAGATAAATTTTGTCATAGATTTATTATCGAATGCTCGACCGATAGCACGTGCCCCATACCGTATGGTTGCGGCGGAGATGCGAGAGTTACGAAATAAGATAGAGCAGCTGTTAGGCCAGGGTTTCATTCGTAAGAGTACCTCACCTTGGGGCGCTCCGGTGTTGTTTGTGAAAAAGAGAGATGGTTCACTGAGGCTATGTGTGGACTACCGGAAACTAAACAAGGTCACGATACGGAACAAGTATCCGTTACCTCAAATCGATGATCTGTTCGACCAGCTGAGGGGCGCAACTTTCTTTTTGAAGATAGATCTGAGGTTAGGGTACCATCAACTACGTATTAGGGAGCAGGATGTTTTAAAGACTGCTTTCTTGACGAGATATGGGTCCTATGAATTCAGAGTGATGCCATTTGGGCTAAAAAATGCTCCAGTCGTATTCATGGACTTGATTAACCGAGTGTTCAGAGAGTTCTTGGATCAGTTTGTCATCGTCTTCATAGATGACATCTTGATATATTCACACACCGAGGAAGAGCATGTCGAGAACTTGAGGGAGGTTCTTCATACTCTACGAGAGCCTCAGTTGAATGCTAAGTACGAGAAGTGCGGGTTCTAGTTATGGGAAGTGCAGTTCTTGGGTCATGTTGTTTCTAAACAGGGGATAGCAGTTGACCCGAGTAAAGTGTCAGCGGTGAAGGAGTGGGGACAACCCACGACACCGACGGGAGTACGTAGTTTCTTGGGATTAGCTGGATACTACAGGAGATTCATTCTGGGGTTTTCCAAAATAGCGGGTCTAGTGACGAACCTGACTCGCAAAGGGGTACCATATGTTTGGGATGATGCTTGTCAATTGGCTTTCGACGTGCTGAAAGACAAGCTTACTTCAATAATGGTCCTTGCTTTACCTAAGCCAGGGGTGGAGTATCTAGTTTACACCGATGCCTCTTTACGGGGACTCGGGGGAGTACTGCGGCAGGAGGAGAAGACTATAGCTTTTGCCTCCCGCAAGCTTAAGCCACACGAGAAGAATTACCCCACACACGACCTAGAGTTAGCAGCGGTCATTTTTGCATTGAAGATATGGAGACACTATTTATTGGGTTAAAAATTTTTCTTGTTCACAGACCACAAGTCACTGCAGTACCTGTTCACTCAGCGAGAGCTGAATATGCATCAACGAAGGTGGTTAGAGTTTGTGAAGGACTATCAGTTCGACATACAATACCATTCGGGGAAGGCTAACGTAGTTGCCGATGCATTGAGCCGTAGACCGGTGGATGATGTAGCGAACGTCTGGAAAGCAAAGTGGAAGGAGTTGGGTCACCAGGACGCAGTAGCCCGTTCCTTCATATCTGTCATGACAGTGACACCCGAGATTGTTATGAGGGTAATATAGGCACAGACCGCAGACCCATTTTGCCAGGAGCAGATTGTACGACTTTTAGCTGAGGGTGCTGAGTCCTATTCTGTTAGTTCTGATGGAGGCTTGAGGTTTAATGGGAGATTGGTGGTCCCAGAAGGAGCAGACTTACATCATGCAGTGATGACCCAGTCTCACGGGTCCCGATTTGTGGTGCATCCTGGGGGAGATAAGATGTATCAGGATATAAAGCGGCAATACTGGTGGAGTGGGATAAAGAAGGACATTGCTGAGTTCGTGTCCAAGTGTTCTACCTGCCAGCTGGTAAAGGTGGACCACCAGAAACCATCGGGGTTGCTTCAGCTATTGGAAATACCTGCGTGGAAGTGGGAGAGTATTTCTATGGATTTTATTACTGGGTTGCCTACATCACAGCGGGGCCACGATTCCATCTGGGTGATTGTGGACCGTTTGACCAAGGTGGCTCATTTTCTTTCGGTACGGACAGACTATACCACAGGTCAGTATGCTCAGTTGTTCATTGCTGAGATTGTCAGATTACATGGGGTGCCCCTAAATATTGTGTCAGATATAGATAAGATCTTCATGTCACGTTTCTGGGAGAGCTTTCAGGAGGCCATGGGTACAGAGTTGAGGTTGAGTTCAGCTTATCACCCACAGACAAATGGACAAACAAAGCGTACTAATAAGATGTTGGAGGATCTGCTACGCATGTGTGTCCTTGATTTTGGGGGAGGTTGGGAGCCACATCTTCCACTGGTAGAGTTCGCTTATAATAACTCTTATCAGTTCACAATTGGCATGGCTCCATTCGAGGCGTGGTATGGCAGGCCTTGTCGTTCCCCAACGTATTGGCTAGAGGTGGGGGATAACAAGTTGCTCGAACCAGAGGTGATTCAGGAAGCCTCCACTAGGATTGAGATTATCAGGAGTTGCATTCGGGTAGCCCAGGACAGGCAGAAAAGCTACGCCGATGCAAAACGATTCTTCCGAGAGTTTAACATGGGGGACCAAGTATTACTACGTGTATCTCCTATGAAAGGAGTTATGAGATTCGGGAAGAAAGGGAAATTGGACCCGAGGTACGTGGGACCATTACCCATCATCGATAGAATTGGGCCGGTAGCATACAGATTGGGTCTTCCATAGCATTTACATCGCATTCATGATGTATTCCACATCTCGTCGTTGAGACGATACCTTCGGGATGACATGGCCCATACCCGCATCGCGATTAAGGAGATTGACTTATAGCCCGACAGCACTTACGAGGAAACACCAGTGGCTATCCTAGACCATAGCGAAAGGAGATTGAGGTCGAAGGTAGTTCCACTTGTACGGGTCCAGTGGGAGCATCTTAATGTGGAGGAATCCACCTGGGAATGCGAGGCAGATATGCGCGAGAAATACCCAGATTTATTCTTACCAGGTATGCCTTATTTTCCGAATTTCGGGACGAAATTCCATTATTAGGGGGGAAGTATGTAATACCCTATATTTTTATGCTTTAAAAATTTGGGGATTTATTAAATTTGATGTGAATTATTAATTTAATATAAATTCGGAAAATTAATTATTTTTAATTACTAACGTGACGAGAGTTAGTAATTATAAGAAACTTGTTAAATATTACTAATGAGCAAAGTAATATATAAAATTGGTTCTATTAAATGTCACGAGTGAATAAAATGACAATTGTGGAAATTTAAGTCGGGACGTGCCCGTGTTGTGTCGGGACTAAATTTTGATTAATAAAAATGAATAAATTATAAGTCACTCGTATGGTCATTTCGAGTGCGCCAAAGTGTTCGGAAGGGTCGAGATAGCCAAAATAATGTATCCGGGGGTTTATTTTGGGTCTCGGGGCATTTTTAGGCTTAATTAACACCCCGGGAGGGCGTTTTAGGCATTTTGTATTTTTGGCCTTGGAAACCTACGAATTTTCTAGGTTATATCAGATGCTTAGGGTTGCCTTCTAGGGTTAACACAACCAAAAACAAAATACGGCCATTGGAGAAGCAAAGGAAGAGCTTACCAAGGAGTTCTAGGCCAACAACCCTTCCGTTTGCACCGCCGTCACCGCCAAAAGTTAGATCGCGCAACAAGGATCAACACCACACTATTTTCATCCAAAACTCATAAGAAAAAATTCCCAGGCAAGTATTTATCTTGCTTAATTGAGTTAATGCCTCATTCATATTAGTTTAGGGTTGATTAGGATGAGTTATTATGAAAGAAAACCCATGTTGGAGGTTAGAAATCGCATGTTGTAGAGATATAAACACCATTCTGGAAATTCCCTTCACATGTAGAGGTTAAACCATGAATTTACAAATTTACATTGGATTAGAAGTAGAAATTCGGGGAAAAAAATGAGAAGAATTAACTTAAAGAAGTTTTTAGGGTTCATGAGAATTATATGAATTTTGGCCCTTTTAATCCATGAAACTTGATGAAAAATCGCATGCCTTACGTAAAATATTATTCATTTGGGTTTATAATGATTGTAGTATAAATTTCTGGGAGTTTGGGAGTTAGAAATTTGGATTTGGAAGATTTTGGATGATAATCCCTGTAACTGGTATTCTGCAATTTTCGCCATACCTGATTGATCGATCGATCGAGCCAAGAGCTTCGATCGATCGATCGACCCCTTTCTATCGATCGATCGACCCCTCCTGGGAAAGACTAGATTTTTCCTTACGTTGACCTAATCCCATTAAATGCGTAATAAATCATGACTAATGTTATTAGCACATAATGAAACATAAAAAGGACCAATAGGGTCAAGGTAAACCCCGTGTAGTGGAACTTTGATGCAATGGGAAAATGAAGGGTAAACGAGAAAGATTCATACCTAAGGAATTTAATGTGTGTAGACTTAGTAATCGAAATGTCGAGGAGTTGGATTAGAAGGTAAGGGAGGGCCTACTGAATTTGTACTTAGCTAAGGAGAATACTTCGAGAGATGAGAAATGAGTTGGAATAAATTAAATTTCAAAAATACAAATGAATAAGTTCGTTATAAGAAATAATCGAATAAAAATGTACTAAGAAGGGAATACTATAATGTTGGATAGTGGGCGTATCTAACTTATGAATGTGAATAGTTATATATCTATATGAATCTATGATTGATCATATATTTTATATGTGTGTAAAAATCATGCCCGCGCTACTTGCTATCCCTGAGGTTACCGCGTTGGGACAGTCTTATCTTGATGGTACCTTTATGGGGAATATTAACTCGTACCCTAAAAGATAGGAATCCTTGGTATAGGATATCCGATCGATAGTCAGACGGTCCTAAGAGACGTGAGGGTATGTGCTATCCTCTTCGCCTCATTTTGTATGTGTTTTGTATTAATACAGTTCAAGAGTGATTCCGAACTAGTATTTCCTTTAGTACGAGTGATACGGGGACTGGATAGTAGAGTATGCACGCACCATAGATTTTATGTGGGGAGCTGTTAGAATATATATTATATGAGTATTTAATATATATATTTAAATATGGAATTTGGGAACTACATGATGTGATTATGGTATGTAAGAAGAGAATAATTATTTCATCTTGGGAATAAGTGTTTGAAAAGTATGATATATTACTGAGAAACTTTATTATCATATAAGGCTTATGTAAGAATTGTACTGTTAAATAAGATTAACCTCCTTAACATTGGAAATCGTCAACATGAAATTTTACGAGTAACTTAAGATAAAAGAGTTTCAACTGTTGGGGAGATTAGGGCGATAGTTGTGCACACTAGAAGAGAGGTGAGACGTTCTCAAGAGAGTGTCGATACTAATATGTTGTTGCATTAGCCAGTAAACATTTTAAATACTTGCTAAACTAAATTTTTAAATCGTTTTACCATTGGGCTCTGACTCGTTTACTGTTATATCTCCTCTCTTGTATATATATGTATATATTACAGGTGTCCAGCCACAGGGACATCTTACATAGGATCCTTTGGAAGGAACGCGCTGCCGCTTAAGTGGGAGTTGCAGGCCTCTTGCTTAGACGATCTCATTTCTTGATTCCACTTCTAGCATTATTTTATCCAGTTGGGCATGTGTCGCCCTTTTCCATTATTCAGTTGTTTTATTGGATATTGTGATTCATTTACTTACAGTATTTACACTTTGGGATTTATTATTGTCAGGATGTTTTTCCTTTAAGTTTTAAATGTTGGAATCAATCAGTTGAATGTTTAATTGTTTGGATTATATGTTCCAGAATAGTTGTTGTGTGACTCTTTAACTATGAAATATGTTAAAGTTTTAAATGTTGTTCTTTTTAAAATAAAATTTGGAAAGTAATGTCTAAAAATGGTTTTGACACTTAGCTTAATTATTTAGGGTATTTAATTGGAAAAGTTATTTTTACGACAGTGATGCTAAGAATGAACCAACCGTTCACCTTGATTATAATTTAATAAAGGACTGATCACCCGGTATTTAATTAGGCGGGGTGTCACATTGGTATTCACATGGTAGAGGAGATCATGTTACCTTAATTTTGTTGTATTTGGTTTTTAATTTGTTTTTTTGTCTTTATCTTTTTGTTGTTATGTTGTTTAGATGAGTCACGTGGATGCTATGGGATATGGATATTCAATGAAATGTGTGCCTCACTTTGATGGTTCTAATACTGGACATTAGAAAGTAAAGATAAGAGATCATTTGAGATCAAAACATGATCGTATGAGTGTAGACTATGGATGGAATTAGCCCATGTTGGATGTGGAAGCAGTTGGGTTAGGAAAATAAAAGTGAATTGGACTGATGGCATTGATATAAAACTAAATTTAATTGAATGATTTGGGTTCGTTCTTTATTAGTCAAGTGTACAATAGGATTTTTAATGTAACGCCTCTGCCCGAATTTGTGGGTTACACGTAGTCAACCCGGTCCGACCTGAGCGTTATGTGTGAAGTGTAATAAAATAACATGTATAATGTTATTAGTCTAGTTTTATTTTAATTAAAGTTTCACTGATTTAGCATGCGATTCCAGTTTCAAAATAAACAACGTGAGGGACCCATGGGGAGCACCCCAATGTTCAAGCATATAGGGCTACTAACGTAATATAAAGAAAGCACTTTCCTATCTAACGCTCTTAAAATACGGACCCGCACCCAACCTGTATAACAAAGATGAGGGTGTGCGACGAATGACTAGTAAAAAAATATACAAATACAGTATAGAAACGAATGGCAGAAAGAAGACTCTAACACGTTATACCTACGTGCACATGTAATTACCTTGTATATATGTATATATAAAGAGACATATACATATACTTAATGCATGAGAAACCGAATAGGTTCGGTGTGTGATAATTGATTTAAATTAAATTAAATTCGCAAGATTCCAAGTAACCCTTATTTAATTCGAGTCTATTTAGAAACAGCCCATAAACAAACAACTATGTGTGTGTGTGTCAAACCATAAATAAAGCATGCGACACAAAGTTAAGGAAAAATCCCCGCAGGGAAAAACCTTTTATTTAACTATAATAAGTAAATCGCAACTTACATAGATTACAATGAAATATAGTGACACACGAATACCCGCAGGTGTCGGTCGGTGTCGGCGGCAATGAATCCACACGCAGCGAACCCACATGAACCTCAGTCCAATCAACAAAGGAAGAACCGCAGCACTCCTCAATGACACGCAGCCATAAAACTTTGTAGAGACTCCCTCAGCAATGACACGCAACCCTCAGTTGCAAAGATCTCTCCACAAAGGTTTGAACAAAAACAAGGTTGTGTTATTGGGTTACCAAAAAGATTCACAAAGATTTGGCAATTTGTGTGAATAAAAAAACCTAGAGTCTTGGGCTCAATAGGTGAAGTCTTAGAGTATTTAGGACTCTGAAAATAGTCTTGAAAAGTCTTGGAAAACCACTTCCCTTAGTGGGTTTTAAATAAGAAAACTTTGAGCCTAAAAAATCTCTAACAGATCTGGCCGAATTTATCCCAGGCGGACCGGTCCGGCTTGGGGGCGGATCGGTCCGGTTGACCAGATCGGTTTTTTTATTCCAGGCTTCATCGGTTCTCTTGCGGTCCGGGCTATACTGGCCTTCAGCAAACGGATCGGTCCGGTTAGCCGGATCGGTTCTTTTATTGCAGGCGGACCGGTCCGGTCTGTCAGACTTTGATTCCTCCTCTTCTTTTGATATTCGAATCCGTTGATAAATGTATGAATCTTGAATTTCTTCAACGGTGTAACGACGTACGACATAATAAATTGTTAATAGACAAAAATGTCCTTACAATGCATGAAACAGTTTTACTTTCGAAAAGCTTATTTATCCAAATTAATTCACCTTAATTTTGTAAAAAGGCTTCCTTATACTCATTTTGACATTTATCCCTTTATTTAACACATATGGTTAAATATTGAAACAACTCCACTTGAATTATTCGAAAAACCACTTCTTTACCGAAATTACCATTTTTATTTTAACCAATAGACATTAGTAATTTCGTTGAAAAGCACCCTTTCAATACACACATTCACCTTGTTAGAAAATACTTATTTATCCTTTGAAAACCTTTTATAACACATTCTTGTGTTAATTATGGGTTTGACTACATAGTTTACTTAACCACCCATTTACCCACTTACTTTACTTTTTTCCTTACCCCATGGACACTAATCAATTTACACATTTACTTGTCCATTTAACCTTTACCGAAACATTTATTAATTCATTCAAGTTAGGTTTTATTAACACATTTCACCACACAATCCATTTCTTGACATGTTACTTATTCCTTTATCTTTTTTTGGAATCTTTCAATAATCGCATACTACAACGGGCTCCACAGAGTCGACTATGAGCACCATATGCTTTGGTCGATTTTTTTGGGTCTTTCACCCCAGGTACCAAAGCCCTCCTTAAATTTTTTGTCGTCATCCGAGTTCCTTTTAATGTGTTTTAATATTTTACAATTGTTCACATTATTTCACTTTTTCATTTACCTAGCCGAAGCCAAAACCCGAGGTTTCACCCTAACTTGTGTTACACTTTGAAATTTACCATTTCATATCCTTTACCCTTTACCCTTGATTATATTCTAAAAATCATATTCATTTAGGAACAACTTGTGTAACACCTTTTCCAACATTTTTATTTCATATAAATGTTTCACTTTAAGTAAAATTATAATTTTACCCATTTGTTTCCAAACTCGTCTTTTACTCCATTTCTACAAGTGTTAATTTTGTCAAAAACACTATTAGGTTAACCATACTAACTTCTTAAGTGTTTTAACTCCTAAACACATTATTAACCTTGGAGTGATATTCTCTTTAATTGGAAACATCTTTATTTCATTATTACCTTTCCAATTTTGTAAGTGTTAATCCTTTACAATATTATTAAATTACACGCACCAACTTTCCAATGCTTATCCATTAACACTTTTCTAACACCTTTACTAGCTATTTTTCCAAACTAGAAAGTTCTTTACTTTATTTATTCCACAAGTACAATTAAACCTAAAGACTAATTTTTAGAAAATACCATTTCCTTTATATCAATTCAAGTAGTCTTATAACTTTATAACTGTCACACTTTTAACCCCTTTTTCATACACTTTGAAGACAAGAATTTCTACTCTTCTTATTCCATGTTTAAGCCCAACAAAACCTTTTTTAAACTTGTTTAGACATTTAATGCATAAATACTACAAGTTTATATGCATTAGAGGATGGATTTAAAATCCTATTAATGTGTTAAACGTACTTTTTCTTTTAGAAATTCATCATACTTGCAAAAATATACTTTCAAGGCATAAAAGACATTTTATTTCTACAACTCAACAAATGTCCATTTTCATAAACTTTTCATTTAGAGTTCTTCTACCTAAATGAAATAAATTTAGGGGTACTATCCCCTCCCCCCGCCCCCACCACACACGCACACACATAAAAAACACATTTTTGCAAGAAAATTGAAAACAATATTTCACAAATGTTTAACAACATGAATCATTATCTTCAAACATTTTATTACATAAAATGTTTAACATCAATCTTTCTAGAAAATATACCATTTTCATAAAATACCAACTTTTAATATTTCAAGACTTTGAAATATTTATTCACTCTTTATTTGCAATAAAATAATATTTTTCCAACACTTTTATTCCATAAAAATATTTATCATTTACTACACGTGAAATCATCATCTAATCAAATGCATCCTACTCATATAATCTAACTACAAGTCTGAAAATAATGCAAAATAGAGTTTTAATACTAAGAGTAAGATTTTTCCTCCTCTAAATGCTCCAATGGCGATATAAATGTTAGTGTAGGAGGAGAAACCCCCACCTCCAAAGGTGGCCTCAAGGGATTACCAAATGCATCCTCCAAAAATGCTCCAAGTGTGTTACATCCAAGCTTCCAAATAAAATCCACTTCAAACTCCATGAAAGTTCCATCTTCATTTTCTCAAAAAACTCCCAACAACACTTTCCAAATTTGTAGCTCTTCTTAAATAATGGTGGAAATGGGTGCATATGGTTTAAATATAGTGGAATATAATAAGAAAATAGTATTTTATGGTGGTAGAATAGTGGTTTATTGCGGGGAGAGGTGGAAGAGCCCCCCCCCCCCCCCCCCCCCCCCAAATAGTGGAAGATCACCATTTCCCCGTCTCTCTCTTCTTGCATTTTTCTCCTAACAAATGCACCAAACAAGCCTTATAAAACCTATCAAAGACCAAAAATCCCATTTTGCCCAATCTAGGTTAATTTGGGGTTGACAACACACCAAATCAAGGGCCAGAAGTATGACAGCGCTCCAGGGTAATCTGATAAAACATTTTCTACATACATCGTTCGAATGACATGCCAACCTCGTTCGAAGTTTGCCTTTGCGCAACCTTTGTACGATATGGTACTGTAATGCAGTGGGATATCATTTGAAGGTTTGCTTCTCATGACCTTTGCGAGACATCCCAATCTCACTTCTAACAACAGGCCAGTGTTATTAGAACAACCCTTTTTTATATTCTTTTATTTTTCTTCTTCAATTTTTGACCCATAACTCCCAATAAATTTGCATCAGACCTTACTCCATTACAACTTATACAAAATTTAGTTGAATTACTGGGATAGGGTATTACAAACTTCCCTCCTCGGGGAATTTAGTCCCCAAAATTCTCAATCCGTTTATCCTTAAGCTCTTGGGGTTCACCAACTTCTATTCTAAGCCATAGAATTCTCATTGGATAATGTTAATCTTCTATTTTTAGACTCCGTGACGTGGGTATACATGTGTATAATATAAACTGTAGGGAGAATGAAATCGTCCAACTTGCGTCATTAAAGGGATAAAGTGAATTATTGATAAAAATATGATGCAAGTGTTTGCCGAATCACAAATCACTATGAAAGAACGAATGTGCACATCGGGCAAGACACAAGTATATAAGAGCATAAGGCTCATAAAACACGTATGATAAGATATGAAAGAAGCATATAAACATGAAAAAGGGAAAGAAGGACTCGAATCTCGAGATTGGTCCAAGACGTCTACGTAATCCAAGGGGCATCAAAGTTCACGTAGTTCGACAATAGCATATGGGCGGGATTCAACCCAAAAATCCAAATATGAGATTTCTCTTATGTGTGTGTCGAGAAAATCTGTTTTAAGAGTGAGAATGTGAAATGAAAATCCCTCTTTTGGAATTCATAGTTGAACCCTCATTTTATTCTTTTTGGGATTTTTATGAAAATAGATTATGTGCAATACTACAAACAAAAAGCAGAGATTAATGATGTGATGTAATTGAATAAAAGTATAAAAGTAGAAATAAGATAAATAACACTAAAAAGGAAAAACTATAGAAATGAATGGAGAAGTAGACCTCCTTATGAATACTTATTGTTGATCTTGAGATGCTAATATGTTGATCATGAAATGGTATTGAGGTGGTATGAAGAGGTGGGGTGGATTATCAAGTGAGGTAATAAAGTGATGGAAGAAAATGTGGGGAAATGGACTTTTTGGGAAAGGGAAAGGGTTTGAATTTGAGGGGGATGTTCTCTGATGTTCCTAAAGGGTATATAATGTCTCCTTCAAGGTGAGGTCATGGCCCCCATTTATAGGGTTAAGGGGAGTGACGATCGACATAGGGCTTGACCTTGCTATTCAATAGCGTGGTTGCCTTTCCAAGAAGAAAAAGGACACCTTGCCGATAGGCAGGGTTCCATAGATACTTATAGGTGGTTCAAAACATTTTTTTTTTAGAAAAACGAGCTTAAAATGAAAATCGCAAGTTCGAACACACGGGGAAAACCATTGGAAAGGGAATTCAATTCCCTTTAAGGATCCATTGAGACACTCCCGAGTTAGAGAGTTGATCGAAGACAAACGAGGCTCGAAAGCGCTCGATGGTCTCTAGACGGGAGGTTTTTTAGAGAAAAATAGATCTCTCTTCTGAACCATAAGGCCGATTGGCACACCGGGTAGATCGTTGGAATGGGAATTCAGTGCCCTTATATATTTCATTAAGCTTCGCTCAGTTCAGAGAGTTGGCTAAGGTCAAACGAATCTTGGAAGCGGCCAATGGCCCTTCGGAGTAAAACATATCGTTTGTCCGAACTATATGGTTGTTTCGCGCATGGGAGGGACCGTCAGAAAGGCTGTTCAGAGATTTCTAAGATTCATTGAGCTTAGCTCAATATAGAAAGTTGATCGGAGTCAAACGGGGGCGGCAGTGTATGGTGGCCTCTGGATTGGTGTTTAGAGTAAAATGGATCGTTCGTGATGATCGTAAGGCTGATTCGCGCATAGGACAGACCGTTGGAAAGGCAATTCCTAGGCCTTAGAAGATTCATTAAGCTTTGCTCAATATGGAGAGTTAACTGAAGTCAAACAGGACCAAGAGCACTCGATAGCCTATAAATGGGTACTTGGAGTATGGCCAATGGTCTATGGTGAACAGGTGAGTGCTAGGGACCTAAGGAGGGACTTGGGGGGGGAGGGGGTCTTAAGATGGGGTGTTTACACTAAGAGTGGCATTGTATACAACTTTGTATTTTCCCTATCTCTTACGACTCATAATACACTGTGGGCTTTGTAACCCTTAACCTCTCAACTATAGTTACTCTCCAAACCATTTTTCTTAGGGTAATCTCCTCTCACTTTTCTTTAATCACTTTCAAAAACATTCTTACCCGATTTAAAGTTTTTGTCTTTCTCAAAACTTTTATTTTCTTTGGATGAATTTTGATTTCTTAGTTTAAGAAACTTTTTAAATTTTTTCACAAATAAGGCATGATCATGAGGATTAAAATCAAATTCGAAGTTAGAAGCCTCATCTTTTTTCTTTGATTGGGATTTTAAAACGATCAATTTTTCTTTCTTCTTTTGAGTTTTAGTGAACATGCTTTTTTATTAAGTTTGAAGGTCTCCTATGAGTTCTTTTAACCTAAGAGTATCTAAAATTCCCAAAGAGTCAAGGACGGTGACTTTCATGCTAAAACGGGACGGAAGAGATCTCAAAATATTTTTAACTAACCTCGTCTAATGTATTCTCTCACCCAAATTAAAATTAGAGTTAAAAATATGAGATACTCGTACATATAATCCATCAAATGTTTCAGACTCTAGCATGTTAATGGTCTCAAATTGTGTGGTGATATTTTAAAGCTTAGAAGTTTTGACAATGTTGGTACCCTCGTGAGTGAGTTAGAGGTTATTACATGCGTCCTTAGACATGATACATGTCATAATACGATGAAACTCATTTGGTGTTATTGCACCAAAAATATCACTTAGACTCGGGAGTTAAAATTGCTACATTTAAAATCATCTTCAGTCCAATCAGTGAACGGTTTGAGATTTATGCATCATCATTAGTCATAGTGGGTGGTGTCTACCTTCTTTTACAAATAAGCCAAACTCGCCCATCAAACAATTTTGGACCGACCTCATTTAAGATTTCCAATATTCATAATTATTTACATAAAAAATAGGTGCCATATTGTACGAGTTATCCATATAACTACCCGGTTTCATCTACGCAATTTGTATAACTAAGATTTGATACCAAGTTGAAAATGCGAGTAGGACCAGGTTATATGAATACTTCGTGAAGTAGGTCACACACACATAAAATTTCTTTTAAACATATTTTATCTTGATTAAGTTACGTAAGCATGCAAAATAATTTTAATCTAATTTAATTCCAAAAGACATCCAAAACCAAAATAGAAATGGAAAGAAGATAAGGAAAAATCCCTTTTAGAGAAAACCTATAATTTAGCATTGTGTTTGAACAAGACAGGAAAATACGGACTTACAAATATATTTAGAGATCCACTAAGTTTATGCAGTAAAGTATTCAAGTCTTCCTTAACAAACAACGCAGCACTGTCCCACAGTAAGCAGCTCTTGCCTCAGTATCCACCGACCAACCTCAAGAATCGATATTCCTTTCTTCTTCATCCGTAAGGAATTAACTCCATAAAGTCAACTATAGATAAACACTCTACACGGATTTTAAAATAAATTGTTTTCTTTTAGGGTTTGACTAAACTCAACAAATCATTTAGGGGACTTGATTTGGAAAAAAAAGTAATTTTCATAAAATAGGATTGTGAGACTTTTGGGACATATATAGAAATTAAATTCTCGCCAAAAGTTTTGATAAATAATGATACCAAGACCCCATTTTATAGTCTACATGAATTTGGAAGTGGTGCAACTCGTTGAAACAAAAACTATAGGTTCGTTCGAACAAAAATGTTATTTTGTTGAAACGAGCTCTAGTCTCATTCGAACGAACAAGTGTTCTCGTTCGAACGTACTTCTAACGGGTAGACTTCTATCAAAACTAGAAGCCCCGTTGGATGTCCATTTGAAGTTCATTCTAATGAGCTCAGTTTCTCGTTCAAACAAAAACCTATTCTCTTTCAAATGAACAAAAAAAAAATATTTTGAAAAACATTTTAAAAACTTTCTTTGAACGATTTATTAAAACATCCTTGAATAAAATGTTTAAGTATAAATAAAAATCGTATACCATATACCTCCTCGATTAATGTAGCGGTAATTGCAACGCATTCGATCTTTGATTATTGCTCGATCACTAACTTGCCGTCACTTTGAAGTTCTTAGGAAGTACATGATGATTCGGATAAGTATTAACCCTTGGCACGCTAGTTAATTTTATTTTAATCCGGATTAATTAACAATTAATTTTTCACATTTTAATTTAATTAATCCAATAACAATAATTAATCCCATAATTATTTAAAATCATCAACAATACGGGGTGTTACAGAAATTAAGGTTTCTTGGGGAATAGGAATAATTGGGTTAAAATTTTTGTATTGGGGTTCTTCGCCGGAATAGAGGATTCATGAGTTGGTAAGGGGTAGATGGGTTGGGCAGTAACATCGGCACGGGTTCAAAAAGTCGGGCGGCCGCCACTAGGGTGGTCGGCCCGCTTGGGAGTCGTCCGGTAAAAAAAAGGAGATTCGACTTATTTCCGACAGGTTTCCAGTTTCGGGTGGCTTCAGTTGATTGTGTCTCGAGTGGTGTTGTGTCGGTCTTGGGCAGTGGTGATGTTGTAAGGGAAATTGAAAATTTAAGGCTTATTGGTTCTTGTGATTCTATTCTTGGAGGACTATTAAAAAGGAGCATCAATTATGCAAAAGATATTTATGAGGCGTATCATCCCATTAATAGTCATATGGGGGCAACATGAATTACATTGATTAGTTGGTCTTTTCCTTTGGTAGGTGGTATTAAAGTGAACCCGGATGGAAGCTCAATTGGCAACCCAAGAATTAGATGTTTTGGAGGGCTTGCTAGAAGAGACGATGACAGATGAATTGAGGGATTCTTTGGAAAACTAAGTTGTCAGAATACTTGTCTTCGTGCCGCGCTTGAAGACTAGACATGAAGGTAACGGAGCTGCGGATAGAAATTAGAATGGCTAGAATCGGACTACACCAAGATGAAAAAGTTTAGCCTGGTGCAAAACCCTCCTGCAAATTAAGCGAGGAACTAGAGGCTGACCTTCTTGGGGTTGTATACCCCAGGGGCTATAAGTAGCAGCTGTCTTCTTTTTTTTCTGTTTTTGTTCCTCCTCTTTTTCATTTCCTGCTGATAAAAATAAAAAAATAAAAAACTCCCTTGTCTTCACCTCACTTGTCGGACTACTGTTCAAGTTCACCTCTCTCTCTCTCTCTCTCTCTCTCTCTCTCTCTCCATTCTGGGTGGGGTGGGGTGGGGAAATAGATAGATGCTTACATAATCGATTGTAAGTGCTGTGAGCATGTATAAGTTGAGAATAAAATCATATTCTTGCAAGGGCATACATAACCCCGGTATATACGAGGAAAAATGATCCTTGTCCACCAAGGAATGAAGCCTAGAATGACAAAGAAAAGAACTAAAATAGTTTAAGGGATAGACAACTTAGAACTAGCAATATTAATAAAAGAGGTGGGGGGACAGGAAGCAATATAAGATAATTACAAATACCCCAATCTTCTCGTTTACATCACCTTCTATTCAAAATAGCAAATATAAAAGAAAAAGAAAAACAGAACTAGAACTAGAACACCAGAGTTTCCTCTATAAATACAATACAAGAGTGACTATTTTTACTCTCGTACAATGGTAACAAAATCCTTTTTTCTGAACCAATCTGAGTTTAGTACTAATACACTATGGATTCAAATTTCCTTTTGATATGTTTTTACGAGTCACCCTGTTATTGTGAAGTAACACGGTGAACAAGTCCCAGACTTGGAGACGCCATGTTCGAAGGAGCTGGGGAAGGCTGTGGCATGTTTGGATCAGCAGCATTTTCCTCCTCCTGTGATGCATGCATGTTGATCTTTATCCTGCACCAACAAATACTCGAGTCATTTTTTTACCTTTCATTTTTCTCTCCTTTACCCTCTTCTATTTTTTTCTTGAGAGATGAGTTTCCATCACACCTTAAGTGACAAATCAGAAAATCAAGAATAAACATTGTTCATGTTCATTAAGAAGTGCTTGAGGAGATTTTCTGGCTACGCTTGAACTTAATCTTACCTATTGTGAATGTTTACATACTCGTCAGTTTCGTCCAGTATTTCCTCCTGACAAACAAACATTCGAAAAATGAGATCAGTAAGTACCTTCATAAATAAACAAAATTGGAGGCTTATTTAGTTGGTCCTTTTAAACAATACAACGGGTGCAAAACATCAAGGGTCATTTGCAATTCATATGGTAAAAAAAGAAGAATTTTGTTATTAAGAAAAAAATATTTGAAGCTGGTAACTAGCTGAAGAAGCGCACCAAAGAGGAGCAGTAACAATAAATATGATGTAAACGGGAGGCAATTGCCAAAAAAAAAGGGAAAATGTTTGGGTTGGAATATTCATTAATGTTTGCTGAAACGATCAGACAAAAACCATTTGGGTTCACTTGTGCATTAGTTAATGTTATTGTTCCCACAATTTTCATCCCTTCAATTCTACGATTGGTGTCAGAAAAAATCATCTATAACATGAACAATGAACGATAGCGGTTTTGACAAAGACGAGCAGTGGCGGTTGTGATGGACCCAGGCAATGACTTTGCCAAATCTCACTGTGTGTGCATGAGCGCGCGTGAGAGAGAGCGAGCGAAAGGGGGGCTTGGTGGAGTAGATGAATATGGTCATACATGATAGTGATGGAGTCGTAGGTAAGGGTTAAGGTGTAAGGGTATATTTGCCATAATAATAAAAATCAACAGGATTCCTTTGTTAATTAAAAAGCGACAAGTAGCACTGGCAATTAGGTGGGTTTGGGCGGGTCAAATATGCGTTGGGTTAGATTTGGGCGGGCCAAATATCAGGCGGGTCAGGTATGGGCTGGGTGAACCCGTTTTTATATTCCATTTTTTCACAACCAGAATGAAATTTTGTTTATGTTATCAACCTCATTTTAACAAATTCTCAGAAGGGGGGGGGGGGGGGGGGGGAGCTTCGGTTTCATGTGAAAAATCTCAGTCGGCACAAATATCTAGTAACCCAGCAGCAAACTCAAATTGTAAAAGTAGACTGTTGAACAAAGATAAAGAGAGAGACTACCTATACAGAGAGAGAAGCCCATTTGAAACCCCGTAAAAATGTGGCTGTAGTTTTTGCGTGTGTGTCTGTCTGAGTTTTAGAGAGAGAGAGAGAACGTAGAGGAGTGAGGGAGCTGCTGATTTCAGGGTTCATTCGGAGAAAGTTTAGGCATATAAATAGGTACCCAATTTGACCCGCCAATTTTTTTCTTTGAACCCGAATTTGGACCACGAACTGAATAATATGGGCCCCATGAGTTAAAAGTAGTGGGCTTGAATGGGCGGTGTAGATTATTGTGGGCGAATTTTGCCGGTGCTAGCGACAAGGTACGAGTTAAACCGAGCATATACGGATGGGTAGACCCACATTTTTGTAAACAAGTATCATGCTGAAGTAATCGAAACATCACATTATGATTTCAAAGATAAAAATTATGATGCACCACCAGTGATTTGGTCTAGTGATAGTTTGGGATTGTAGTGGAGCGAATGCTGTAGTAATCGCATAATTACTTGATCAAAACAAATTTAAGGAAGACACAATACAAGAAATATTTATACATCCTTTATTGGCTAATATCAGGGAAAAAGGTGGATTGAAAGGAAAAATAGAAGCAGTTGCAACCAGGCAAAGCAACGGGCAGCTTCCTAAAGGACGGCAATACCAAATATTAAATCTTTTTCAAAAATGAATTACATATAACTCCAATATGAATCAAGAGAGGTTCTTCTACAAAGAATTATTGTCAGCATTTTTTACATTTAATAAATTTTGGCAGCACCATCCTTAATAAAACTTGTGAATGCAGGGGTCACATGTTACATTCAAATTGAGTGAATTTGAATAAATGACTCTATTCTGCCCGTCCCATGAAAATGCGGATTATCATAAATTGTGATCATCCTCGTCATCATCGTCTTTTACATGGTATTAACTGACGTAAATCACCCGTCAAAAGGCTCCTAAAATTATCTAAACACCACTTTAAAGCATGGTTCGAAGTCTCGGTATCGGACACCCGATGTTCAACTCGATCGTGGTATCGGACGCGGTATCGGGCGATACACATAAATACACTATTTAAAGAGCGCAAAAAATTCCGGCAAAAATATAGAAAATTTAAAAAAAAATAAGATCGACAATGTGACCAATGAGATACATTCAAACCCATCATTCAATATGCATTGCATTGTAGAATTAGTTATACTGAAGTGCGGCAAAGTTATCAGATTCAATATTGCATAGTAAACCAATAATAATATTGAAAAACAATCTAATGTCACATAAAACTTGATAAAAAATTTACATGGAAGATAAATAGAAATTATTACAATGTTTCATCATTTTCATCTCCCTATCTAGTTGCGGTATCGATCATACGGATTTGGATATGGGTAATTTCTTTCAATTGGGTAAGGAAAGAAATATGAACCATATTGTTGCTCAGATGGTTGGGATGACTGGCTAGATGATCCATAATTTGAAAATTGTGGTGAACGATCTCCCGGTTGACTACCGTTATGATAATATTCAAAACCTTTATACCCAAAACTATCAGTTGAAGACCCACCATATTGCATCCACATGTACTAGTACTAGTAGATCTTGGAAGTTGTGCCGGACCATAACTATCTGTGCCACTTCCACTCTCAGAGATACTATGTCTTCCATTGCAGTATGTATGATCTGTCATTAAACCCATTTTCCGTAGTTGATCATCAAGACGTTGTGGATCATATCCGCATGAATACTCGTCACTGCTAGGGAATCTCGTCAAATTATCTAAATGCCTCCATTGTTCACTGATTCCTGGGCGATAACCATGATATGTGTCTTGTGTGGCATAATAGTTTTCATCTCCTTGTGCCCATGTCATACCACCAGCGTGCTGTGTACCAGTATTGTAAGAACCACCCCTTTGTTGGCTACCATAAACTTCACTCCTTTGTCGGCTACCACTCGCAATTCCCCTATTAACATCTCCCTTGCCACCACCTTAGTCATCGTCATCCTCATCGTCACCATCGTCGTCATCATCGTCATCATCATCGTCATGATTACCATAAGTACCCAGGAATATCTTGCCAACCATCATCCCCACCATGATGATCATCATCAGAACTGGAAAGAACACTGGCTGGTGCCGGTTGATTGTGACCCTCCCGTCCTCCTTCCCCTTCGCTTTGTTGAATACCTTCATCCAACCAGTCTAAGTCATCGGCTAGTAAAACCCCTTCATCATTCTCTCGGGTCCACTCATCCAAGATGTCATCCTCCTCAAATATTAAATTCAAGTCTATCGGATTGTAGAAATCTTCGGTATCTCGCATGTACATCAAATTCCTAACTTTAAGTCGCGAATTGTAATGCACATACACCAATTTATGCAATTTTTTATTGCCAATCAGTTGCGAAGTTTTGTATGGATGAGAGACCATGTGTTCCAATTTCTCTCACAGCCCGAAGATGAGCATGTTTAACTCAGAACTTTGGTAGCAATGCGTCTAAGATTGGGAGCATCATCACCGTAATTTTTCCACCACTCAGCTCGAAGAGAAGATTTGATTGCTTGTTTGGTAAGATCTGAACCAAACTCCCCTCTCTTATCCGTAAAAAGTTTAACCTAAAAAGCAAACAAATCAATTTAGAAACAACACATATATGAGATAAATATAACTCCATGGAAACAAATGTGATACCTCATTTATTGCCAAGGCCTGTTTTTGTACGTTTGGCTCTACCCTTTTGATGACCTCTTTAAGTCCGGCGCTTATCTCGGGATGGTTTGAAAAATTAGATGAATACTGAAACACCGGATTTAAGAAATATCCCGCGGCATGCAAGTCTCGGTGCAATTCTCTCTCCCATCTTCCATCGATCACCTGCCAATACTTCTTCCAGTTTCTAACAGTTGCCTGGATTGCTAGTTTTGCTTTATCCACCCCTACGTAAATGATAGAAAGTGTAGGCTTTTTATCCTGGTCTACGATGTTCAAAAGCAATACTAAGGGCTCCATAATATTAGCAACTTCAGCAGCCCGTTGCCAAAATCGATTTGCTAGAATTAAATTCGACACTTTAGTAGCTGCACTACTTTGGGTCCTCTCACGGTTGTATTCACGTCATTCATTCGTGGTACACATTCGCTTCAACTCGGGCTGATAGCAAATGAGGCTCTCAAGGGCAATAAACTCGGTAGCGAATCTCGTAATACCTGGCCTTAGCAACTCCCTATCTCTGGTATACTCCTTCATTAAATTCACAATTTTTTTACTGTTATATATGAACGAGGTAATTGATTTCGCATCATTCAATACCAACTTGATTGACTTCATATTTCCAATTTCCTCTAGCATCAAATCAAAACAATCTGCTGCACAAGGTGACCAAAACAAGTGTCTCCTATTCGCCATCAATAATGCACCAGCCGCCTTAAAATTTGGCTCATTATCAGTGACAACATGTACGACGTGAGCCTCGCCAATTTCCTCCACAACTTTATCCATGAAGGAAAAAATATAATCCGCCGACTTGATTTTATTAGTCGTGTCAACAAAGTGTGAAATATCATATTACGATCACAGTATAATATACCATGAAGTTTATGATAAGCTTCTTCGTCCTTGAACTCCAATCTGATAACCACTTGGACCTTTAATCTCCGGATCCTCCGTAGCAATCGTATTAATCATATGTTGATAGGCAGGGCCACTATCAACAGCATGAAACGGGATGACATTAAAATGAAAGAACTTGCTAATAGCCTTCCCAACCTTCTTAACTCCATCTTTAGAGAACATGGATTTCACAGTTTTCTGAGTAGACTTCCTCGACCTAAACATGGAAGGGTCAATTCCCCGAGCAGGCAATTCAACCCCATGTTTCAATGACCACGATCCATGTTTCAATGACCACGATCGTGACACGTGCAGTCGCTTAAGCCCAGATGTGGATGGCTTTGCACAGAAACTAAATGTCTATATTGTTCTCCTGCCATTCTTCAACTTTCTTTTATAGCAGCTTTCAACTGTGCTAATTCTAAACGAGTGATATCATCTTCATTAACGTCGTCACTATCTTCACTGGCATCATCTTCATCATAGTATTGGGTTTGCTCTCGCAAATTCTCTAGTTGTTTCTCATTCTTCCTCTTCTCAAGGGCCCGTTGCTTCATACCATCTGTAAGAATTTTTTTAATATTAGTTGCTATCTCTCTAGGAACATGGCAACACGGTTCGACATTGCCTTGCACTCCCGCCAAGTGTTCTTTTAGTCTGGTGACACCACCACTAACGACCTTATTACAGTAATTACAAGCAATATTCTTCTTATTTCCACCAACAGCAGTTCCATGCTCCCACTCAATATCTAGTTTAGGAGCCATTCGACAAAATAAAAAAGATACCAATGTTATTTTTTTATTATGTTATTTTGTTCAAAGTTATTAAAAAATAACTCTACTAAAAAAATAAGTAGTTACAAGAGTTAATGTTGTAAAAAATAACATAATAAAAAAATACAAGCGTCTACTTTTATTTTTTTATTATGTTATTTTTTTCAAAGTTTTTAAAAAATAACTCAACTAAAAAAATAACTATACTAAAAAATAACATATGCATCCTTTTTTTTTAAATAACTCTATTGTTTACAAATGTTAACTATAATAAAAAAAATATAGTTAAGATTTTTTTTTACTAAAAATAACTCTATTGTTTACAAATGTTAACTATATACAAATACATTCTTTTTACAAAAAATATACACTCTTTTAAACATTCTTTTAAACATAAAAAAAAAACATTTAAACACTCTTATAAAAGATTGTATAAAAAACCATTTAAACATTCTTTCAAACCTAAAAAAAACGTTTAAACACTAACTAAATATAACCCCAAAAAATACCAGCCTCCTAAACCTAAAAAAAGAACGCACGAAACAGGAAAGAGAGAGAGAAGTTTTGGCCTGCGGTACCTGAGCTCAAAGTCTTCTTCTCCGGCGGTTCGTTTGCAACTTGTTTGGTCGGCGGGTTAAAGGGGTTTGTAGCTGGTTTGTTTGCTTCTCTACTTGTTTTATAGCTCAAATTTTTGACAACTTCTCAACATCCGTGACTTGCTTTTGTCCTCATCAGCTGTAAAAAGTATGTGTTTTCTACTTTCCCTCTTATTTTCAAGATTCGTTGTTTTTTCCAAGATTCTACACTTTTTCCACTGTTTTCTTCCAAGATTGAACAACTTCTCAATATTACACTGTTTTTTCTAGATATCGCCCGAGATTCTTCCACTCGGCCGATATATCGGACCATCATCTCGAACCGACCGATATATCTGCGAATCAAGCAGATATGGTACGATTCTGTTATTTTTTCGAATTGTGATCCGGTATCGTCTCGTCCACTGCCGATTCCGAGTCAACTCGACCGATTCCGACTTGACTCAACCGAGACTTTGAACCATGCTTTAAAGAGAGAAACACTCTTTTCAATTTCAAAATTCAAGTCTACCTCAAATGAGACTTACAAGTGAGTATTTAAAGGGGAGGAATAGCTGAGGCACTAATTACAAAAATGCCATTACTACTCCTTAGCTCTAAATAATAAAGCAAAAGAGAGAAAAATACACGCAATAAAATAAAAGAAAATAAAAATGACAAATAATCCCTAAAATGACCTATTTCCATCTCTCTCCCCAGCTTCGAAAAGCTCGTCCTCAAGCGTAGGAGATGGACGGTAAGAAAGCAAGGCACCCATCAAAGAGCTCCTCACGTGGAAGAAAAGCCGTCCTCGTAAAAGCCCCTTGTACCGGCTTGAAAGAAGTCCATGGAGAATAGGAACACAACCCAAATATGGCCGACCAACAAAATCGCGACCCGAGATTCCCGTGATGAGCCCCCTCAATACTATGCCGCGGAGAATTTCCTCCGAGGAATATCATATGTCACCAAAAATGGATCCACAAACCCACCACCAAACACATCACCTCCAATCACCACGCCAACCCTCAAAATAACCATCAATCCAACCTCATCAAAATCATCCCCACTCTCAACGATTGGAAAGAAATCTCCCCATTCAAATTTTTTCAGCTCGCGAAAATGTATGCGAGTCACCCAAATATCCTCGACAAAAATGTCAAAAAATCCCCAATACACAATCCAATTTCGTCTTTTCTATCATTCTTGAAATCAACCGACTTGGGAGGGGAGTTTTATCATTGATTTGACCCTATTGGGTGCATGAGTGAGGGGGAATGATTGGGTTGAGCAACCAATCTTGGACTAGCCGCCGACAATCTTGAATTGAGACTCGGGAGTTAATCGGGGTGAAAACGTTTTTTTTTTATGAGTGGAGTTTGAAAAATGGGTGGTAGGTTGGAGGGTTCGGGATTGAGAGGGGTTAGGTTTTAATTCGGGCTGGGGGGGTTGTTGTGGGGTCGGGGATCTTGGGCCGGTGTAACAGCGTTGGTCGGCAGGCAGAGGGGCTGGTCGACCCCTTGTGGAGGAAGGACGAGATTTTTTTTAGGGATGGGGAATGGTCGGAACATGGGTGAGGTAAAGGGTTTTGGTCGGCGAGGGTGGTGAAGGGTAGGGGAGGCTGAGGGGGGGAAAATTGTCGGCCTGCCCCTGTTCTGCGGGGGGCTGCCTTGGCAGGGTTTCCGGTATTAGGTGGGGTGGGAAAGGGGTTGGGGGGGTCGGCCGATGGAAAAAAGGGTCGGAGGGGATTCGGCGGGGCAGGGTAAGATTGTGGGTTGGGATTTCTAGGATTAGGGATAGGGTTTGGGGTTGAAAGAGGGTAAGGTTTTGAAAATGGGTATAAATTTGTTGTGATTGTACCCACTCTCGCATTCATTTTTGAATCTCCTCGTAAAGTTGTTCGGATCTCGTTGGAGCCATTGAATGTAGTGTATGATTTTTTATACAAATACACCAAACACCAATGTGGAGTGACACCCGCTCTCAGATACCAATTTGACGTAAACCACCCGTCAAAAGGCTCCTAAAATTATCTAAACACCACTTTAGAGAGAGAAACACTCTTTTCTATTTCAAAATTCAAATCTACCTTAAATGAGGCTTACAAGTGGGTATTTAAAGGGGAGGAGTAGCTTAGGATCCAAACTAAGGTATTAATTACAAAAATGCCATTACTATTTACCTCTAAATAATAAAGAAAAAGAAAGAAAAATACAAACAATAAATAATTGAAAATACAAAAGAAAATAAAAATGACAAATAATCCCTAAAAATGACCTATTTCCATCATTTACATTGAAAAGGTGTATCCCAAAAATAATGTTATGGAACAGTCAAAGATAGGGTTCTGAAGCCATGCATGCAAGTTGTAACCCATGAGTGCTTAGTGACAATTCTGCCTATTCGTTTGGTATATGCTGATTGACCCCAACTTCTAGGGTCTATTTTGAGTTACTCCCAAAAACAAAAATTAAATATTGGAGTTACAACCCCACTGACGGTTTTATGTGACGATCTTGTGCGACACTTTGTAAGCTTTTCAGACACTTTTTGGCAGTGTGCCTCAATATTATTTTATTTTGGGGGTAACTCGAAACTGTTCCTAAAGGTGGGGGTCAAAGTCAAAATTTCCATACTTTTTTTCATGATTTAAAATAAGAATAAAACTTATCAATATACCTGAAGAAGCTCCTCAATGACGTCCTCCATGGTAATTACACCAACTACTTCTTCATTAGATGGGTTATCTGGAATGGGAGAATTCTCCAAATCCAAAATACAAAATGAGCAACCTCTATGTCTCTTCTTAAAGGCAGGAGTAGTTGGGAGACTTTTCTTTAGCAGTTTCTCTCCATCAGTCTTGATTGAAACTTTATCAGCATCATTTGAGTTGAATTTAATTAACTGATTTTGAGTATCTGTTGGTAGGACCCACTCATCATGTCCTGATAAGCACCAAGCAAGCGTGTATATATATATGTTATGTTCACAAGAAATCAACTCAGGCACAGAAGCAACGTAGGACAAACCCAGCCACAAGAATCAATCATTCTAAGACATTATTAATAAATATGGTAAATTGCATAAAAATATCCCTGAATTATGGAGATTTTGCAATAAAGTCCCTGAACTATTTTAATACAAGGACCCCCTTGAACTGTGTATTTTGTTCCAACAACCTCGTATGTGTCACTAAGAATCTTTGCAACAAAATATAGTTCAGGGGATTATTTGAACATACAGGGGGCTATTTGAAAAACGTGAATGTTCAGGTATTTTTACACTTACCATAATATTATTATTATTATAAAAGCCGCAGTAGTCGAGACAATTATTTTGATGGGAATGAGAGTTTATTTTAGTATTTTCTTGTTTTTATTATAATTTTCCTTTATTTTAGAGCTTTATTAGTTTCCAAGTATGTTTGGGACTAATATGTCTATTTAGCTATTAGTTGTCTTCCTTAGTCTTTTTGGGTAATAGCTTGTTTAGTAAGCTAACTCTTCCTATAAATAGGCCACTTGGCCCTCATTTGTACTCAACTTTTAATATGAAGAATAGAGAATAGAGAGAGAGAAACCCATTTCATTTCTTAGTAGTTGTTGTTGTTGTGTAGTATAGATGTTGTGTAGATTAGTAGTTGTGTAGAATAACTTCTTCTTTATACGCTTCCGCACCCTAATTCACATCAAATTGGTATCAGAGCCACGTTTGTTCTTGGCGCGAGGATGATTATCAAATACAATTCAGATTCAGGTTGGGATCATTCCGATTTCATCCTACGTACAACAAGTCCCACCGTTGAAACCCTAATTCTCCAAGATCCACCCATTCTACATCTTTGCCCCAAAAAAACCCTAGTTTCACAAACCCCTCTTCCTTCACCCAATTCCGCCAAATAAAAGGTGCCGACGCAACCCAAAGTAGTGACCCACTCCCGCCAGGCCATGCCGGCATCCAACCAGCCTGCAGCAGCCCACCGAAGTCAACCAAAACACCACCAGAAGAGAGTGGACAGCTTTCGCCCAGCAGCAGGGCAGCGGCAACCTCATCAGCAGGTCCGGCACGTCAATTCTGTCTAGGTATATCTCGGAACAGCCCAGATTCTCCTATGGAACAGTCCGGATTGTTACAAAACCATTTCAACGCAAGAACTCAACCAAGAAACAAGAAACAATTCCAAGACCTGCCGAAAATTTCAGAATACCCTCAAAACAACCAAGATTCAAGATCTAACAATCCCAATCAAACCACGATTCATCGAGATTTGTCCAAAACTCATCCTACTGCAAAATTTCAACAAAAAAAAAACTTCAAACCTTATTTATCCCATTTTAAAGAAACCCCAAAACCCACTCCCTTTCAAAACCCTAACCCTAATAAACATTCTTATTCAACCCCGGCAACCTCCCACCACATCACAAACCCTAATCCAATTTTCCCACCACCCGGACCTCTTCAACACACTAATCCCCAACAAATTTCTGAAAATTACAATTCAGCCCCTGCATTTTCCAATAATTACAAATCTGCCTCAAATCTATCAAGGTCTTACGATTTAATCCCTCCCTCACCCGAAGAATACCTTTCTTACAAATTCTCGTGGAATAGTACCCAATACGATCTCCATATGAATGCATGTGCCCATTTTGACACGGTTAGTTGTGCCATCATCAAGGACCTCCAAAGTCTTCAAGCTTCTTGGGTCGAGACGGATTCATATCTCTCTCAAAAGCTTCACACATTAGCATATAGTGCTTATTTTATCGGAGTGTATGAGATGTACCATCAACACCTACAGAGAGGCCAGGCCGAGTATTATGAGATGGAGATGGCACTTGACCAATGATACGTGCACGTGCGAGGTATTTGGTCCCATATTTGGAGTACTTGTCCACCGGTGTACCTCCTCCTACATCCGATGTCACTCTGGTGCATACCGATGATACTACCTCTTCAAATATGCTTCACGAGGATGTCTCCGAGGTTGTTGAGACCCCGACGATGCTTGTTAATGACTCCGAGTTCCTTCCTTGTGATTTTTTTCCCATATTCGAGGAGGATGGATGGATCACTCGTACTCGATATAGGGATTTGGAGGCCCTTGCGATTATGGACTTCATTCCTATCTTTGGGGTAGAAGATGAGGGGTACTTCCAATGTGATTTTTTCGATTTATTTGTTGAAGATGGTTGGGAGATTCGCACTCATTATCGTGAGGTGGCAATATTTGATTTGATGGATTTTTTTCCCATTTTTGGCCATGATGATGAGCTTTGTGATGATGGTTTGGTGGTTGTTTCCTATGAGTATATGTTGCGTAGAGTGATCACGCTTGGTGTGGAATTTGTGGACCCCTTTTGAGTTCCTTATGAGGAGCGCTCCACTACTCATTTACACATTTCGATGCTACGGCGACTCATTACGGGGAATTTGGATGGAATTTGGCATCAATGGCCTTCTCCGCATCAATTTTGTATTAGCTCTTCTTTTGGATGGATAAGAGGTCGTCTTCCTATTCATCGGCCACGGCGTAAATTTGTGGTTTTTCTTCGTTTTGCGAGTCGTTACGCGGGACGCTTCAAAGGACGACTTCCTTTTCAAGTAGGGGATCCCGCGGATGTTGCCCTCACCCACCCTTTTGTCGCTCGGGATGAGCTCCCTCAAGTAGGAGAGAATGATGGGAATGAGAGTTTATTTTAGTATTTTCTTGTTTTTATTATAATTTTCCTTTATTTTAGAGCTTTATTAGTTTCCAAGTATGTTTGGGACTAATATGTCATTTTTAGCTATTAGTTGTCTTCCTTAGTCTTTTTGGGTAATAGCTTGTTTAACAAGCTAACTCTTCCTATAAATAGGCCACTTGGCCCTCATTTGTACTCAACTTTTAATATGAAGAATAGAGAATAGAGAGAGAAAGAAACCCATTTCATTTCTTAGTTGTTGTTGTTGTTGTGTAGTATAGATGTTGTGTAGATTAGTTGTTGTGTAGAATAACTTCTTCTTTTTACGCTTCCACACCCTAATTCACATCAGTTTATTTTAGTATTTTCTTGCATTTTATTGTAATTTCCTTTATTTTTAGAGCTTTATTAGTTTCCAAGTATGTTTGGGACTAATATGTCATTTTTAGATGTTAGTTACCTTTTTTAATTTTTTGGGGTAATAGCTTGATTAGCAAGCTAACTCTTCCTATAAATAGGCCACTTGGCCCTCATTTGTACTCAACATTGAATATTAAGAATAGAGAAGAGAGAGAGAGAAAGAAACTCATTTCATTTCTTTTAGTTATTGTTGTTGTTGTTGTTGTTGTTTAGTGTAGATGTTGTGTAGCTAGTTGTTGTGTAGAAAACTTCTTCTTTTTACGTTTTCGCACCCAAATTCACATCAAATTGGTATCAGAGCCGCGTTTGTTCTTGGCACGAGGATGATTATCAAATACGAGTCAGATTCCGAATGGGATCACTCCGACTTCATTCTACGTACAACAAGTCCCACCATCGAAACCTTAATTCTCCAAACCTTAATTCTCCAAGATCCACCCATTCTACACCTTTGCCCCCCAAAAAACCCTAGTTTCACAAACCCTAACCCTACCCACAACCAAGAAAACACCACCACCAAAGAAACTGTCCCACCACCAAACCCACCTGCCGGAACATAAAAAAAAATTCAAGAACCATCTATGTGGAACCGAAACTGCACCTTCTGCCTCAAGAAACCACCGGCAAACCCTCCGGCACCCATAACCCAACCTGGGCTGCCCCGGGACTGCCCAAACACACCAGGAACCTTCCCCTCACATCCACCTATGCCTTCCGAAGCAGGACAGCTCAGACGCAAGCCCAAGTGACCTCAATTGCGCCGCCAGCAGCATCAGCCGAAACCTCCAATCAGATCTGCACGTTTCAAAGACCTGATGGTTCCAAACACTTACCTCATCGATTCCCCCTGAGGGTTGGCCTACAATTTTTTCTCCAAATGGTGCCCACAGGACGCACCCCCCGAGTGTAACATATTCCCCAACTCTCGCTGAAATGCTCCATAATCAAGGAGTGATGTTTCCTAAGCCCAACCAGTCCAAGATTCATTCCCCCACAAACCCTAACCACTTTCAACAAAAAAAAAATAATTCAAAACCCTATTTACCCCATTTCCAAGAATCCCAAAAACCCACTCCATCTATAAACCCCAACCCTAATAAACATTCATATTCAACCCCGGCAATCTCCCACCATATCACAAATCCTAATTACACTTTCCCACAACCCGGACCTCTTCACCACACTAATCCCCTACCAATTTTCGAAAATTACAATTCAGCCCCTGCATTTTCTAATAATTACAAATCTGCCCCAAATTTATCAAGGTCCTACGATTTAATCCCTCCCTCACCCGAAGAATACCTTTCTTACAAATTCTCGTGGGATGGTACCCAATACGGCCTCGATATGAATGCATGTGCCGATTTTGACAAGGTTATTTGCGTCATCATCAAGGAACTCCAAAGTCTTCAACATTCTTGGGCCGAGACGGATTCATATCTCTCTCAAAAGCTTCACACATTGGCATATAGTGCTTATTCTATCGGACAGTATGAGATATACCATCAACACCTACATAGATGTCGAGCCGAGTATTATGAGATGAAGATGGCACGTGAACAATGGGTACGTGCACGAGCGAGATATTTGATCCCATATTTGGAGTACTTGACCAACGGTGTACCTCCTCCTACATCCGATATCATTCCGGTGCACACCGATGATACTATCTCTTCGGATATGCTTCATGACGATGTCTCCGAGGTTGTTGAGACCCCGACGATGCTTGTTAGTGATTCCTCCTTGTAACTTTTTTCCCATATTCAAGGAGGACGGATGGCTCACTCGTACTCGATATAGAAATTTGGAGATATTTAAGATTGTGGACTTCATTCCTATCTTTGGGGTAGAAGATGAGGGGTACTTCCAATGTGATTTTTTCGATTTATTTGTTGAAGATGGTTGGGAGACTCGCACTACAAATATTTGATTTGATGGATTTTTTTCCAATTTTTGGTCATGATGATGGTTTGGTGGTTGTTTCCTATGAGGAGTATATGTTGCGTAGGGTGATCACCATTAGTTTGGGATTTGTGGACCCCTTTTGGGTTACTTATGAGGAGAGCTCCATAACTCATTTACATGATTTGATGTTACGGAGGCTCATCACGGGCAATTCGGATGAAATTTGGCATCAATGGCCCTCTCCACGTTGATCTTGTGTTTGCTCTTTCGTTGGACGGATTAGAGGCCGACTTCCTATTCATCGGTCGTGGCATAAATTTGTGGTCTCTCTTCAAGGCTATTTTGCGAGTCGTTATGCGGGACGTTTTAAAGGACGACTTCCTTTCAACTAGGGGAGCCCTCGGATGTTGCCCTCACACACATTTTTATTGCTCGGGACGAGCTCTCTCAAGTAGGGGAGAATGATGGGAATGAGAGTTTATTTTAGTATTTTCTTGCATTTTATTGTAATTTCCTTTATTTTTAGAGCTTTATTAGTTTCCAAGTATGTTTGGGACTAATATGTCATTTTTAGATATTAGTTACCTTTTTTAGTCTTTTTGGGTAATAGCTTGATTAGAAAGCTAACTCTTCCTATAAATATAGGTCACTGGGCCCTCATTTGTACTCAACCTTGAATATTAAGAATAGAGAAGAGAGAGAGAAAGAAATCCATTTCATTTCTTTTAGTTGTTGATGTTGTCGTCGTCAAGTGTAGATGTTGTGTAGCTAGTTGTGGTGTAAATAACTTTTTCTTTTTACGCTTCCGCACCCAAATTCATATCATATTGTAAACGAAATTATGCTTATCTCTATAGATGTATAACAGGAAAACATATGCTGAAAGCGATCAAACTTGGGTTTACATTAGAAATCAAAAGAGGTAAGAGTAAACACAAACCGACGACAACAGTGCCAAGTTCAAATTTCAAATTTTGAAATTTTCAGGAAAGGGGGGAATGTCAAGGTCTTCACCTTCAATAATTTTCTTCAGTGAATCTTTTGTGTTGTTCAGATTTTTATATACAACAGCAATGTGGCTGTGACCTTTTTGAAATTCATTCAGAATATCATAAAGTGGCATATCTTCTGAAACCCTGAAAAATGTATAGGAAGACAAGAGAATATAATATTAAATAAGCCTGTTCACAACGACATGGGATGAGAAAAAATAAGTACACATGCTCAATGGACGTGATACTGAGACATTGTTCAACACCCCCCTCCCCCCAAACAGGGGAAAAAAAAACTCTTACAATGCAAGTTTGATGTAAGCCTGAACTAATAATATCATGCAAGTTTGATGTGTTTACAATTACACATAAATCATGGAATATATTTTAAGTGCATGGAATAATTATTGTGATAGTCTATTTTATCCACAACAATTTTTTGTTCAAAACGATATCAACAAACAGATGGAACTGGCACCAGAGGCTATTACAGCACAAGAGGAAATCCCCTGATTAGTTATGTAGCCAAAATATGTAATAAAACTAGAAATATGATGGATGTGGAACATAATTTAGGTTTAATACATAAACATGCAACTCAATTCAACTTAGCAAAGCTTATTTTGACTAGCTTGTCGAACCATTATTTGAATTTTTTCTCTATAACGGGCCATATATCCTATAAAATAATAATGAACCAGGTATGAGAAAAATGATAAATGACGTCATCCTTACCGAGGAATCTTTCTTATAATCATTTTTCTCAAAGGAACTGCATCATCTGGGTCAACTGATAAGAGATTTTTAACCTGTACGTATTACAGATGGACAAACTAAGTAAAACCAGAAACCATTAAGAAATGAACATATAGTCATATAACATTAACACTATTGGACTGCGTGAATGAAATATGAAGGATTGGTTAAAAAAGTTCATAAAAGAAATAAGGAAGTGCAAGTATATTCAAATTCCATTCTCCCACTTTAAGAGGTTAATTATTAAAAGTTATTGCACTTCAACTAATTTCTGCTTCGATTTTCACAATAGTTGAACAATTTGAATCATGCCCATCCAACAATTTAATGTGCATGTGAGGGTGAGGTATTGTTCACATTAACTTTCTTTCTATATCTATTATTTTTTATGATAGTATTTAATATTGAAAATTACGTACAGCTGCATAAGAGAAAATAAGAACAGGAGTATAATGGCAACGCACATACTATGTATCAAGTAAATACATGTATGCATATATATAAGTAATAGAGAAAAAGAAACAGACTTTGATGAAAAAATTGCAACTAGCCTAAAACCAATGAATGGCAAATCATATGGTCAAAATTTGGCTATAAAAAGTGAGAGAGATTACCAGGATAAGTCCGATGATATTTGTTGGATTTCCAGAGTAAACAGGAACTCTACTATGACCAATTGCCATTATCACATTCAAGGTCTCCCTGTTTTTGAGAGAGAGACAAAGAAGAGAAAGTTACGCATAAAATAAAATGTTGAAGCATCATCTACAGAATGAACACCAAGCATAAACCCACAAAGTAAGAGTTCCATCCAGATCAAGTGAAAATGCCTTCGATATAGGGGTCATGGCATCTTTAGCAGTTTTTTCAGTCAACTCGAGTGCCCCAGCAATTATAGTTGTCTCATCATGTGTCAAGGTCCCCCCTTTCCCAGCCTACAACATAATACATATATAGACTGTAATCTGGGTAGTATGTGTGTGAGAGCTGGATAGATACATAGATAGGCTATATATATATACACGTATATATAGCTTATCGAGAGAGAGAGGGAGAGAAAGAAGACATAATTCTAATATTCCCCCGTTATAAATAGCTCTAACAGAATTTCAGACAAGGGATAGGTTTAACATATGATATGGCAAAAGTTAAACAAACAAACAAATACAGAGAATGGGTTTCTTGAACTCATAAATTAACGAAAGGGCTTAGCCCTGTGGTCACCAAGCACCTCTCAAGTTCAAGTTGTTCAAGTTTGAGAGCTTATGAGGCCGAAAGCCCTAGGGGCAAATTTAAATGGAGAGTACTACCCCAACTCTGTACTCAATCTTCTTACCTTTCTTTCTTTTTTATATATAAAAATATATCTCATAATCAGAGTTTATGAAGAAAATCTCAAGTTGAATAAAGTACCTCATTCCCATGAAAATCCACAAATGTTTTTAGCTCCGCTCTACGTAAAAGGACAGCATGTCCCTTACCCAACATCCAATCCAGAACCTAGACAATTATTTTTCTCAGAGAACCTAGAACATAATATGCAATGCAAAAGCCAAAACTAGACCAGGATAAACAAATATAACTTGTATCATAACAAGAAGTATCTTATACAACTTAAAATCATAAACAATGTCATATATATAATAAACACATTAATTATACCTTACTAATTGGATAAGCAACGGGGAAGAACAGCCAGAGAAGAAGCTGGACAAACGGCGCCACTGTTGCTCCAACAGTCAGGCCATAGCGGGTACAAATTGCTTGAGGCAATATCTGTTATTTTGCATAACAATATAGATTAAATGTGAACAGGCTTCATTTAAAACATGCCCTATCATTTAGTTGGATGATAAACAACCTCCCCAAACATGAGAATGAGTGTCACTGATATCAGAACTGCTGCCCATGGAGGCACAAGCCTGTCCAAGAATATGGGAAGAGACTACAAAGGGAAAAATAGATCAATAACCAACATAGTAAAATTAACATAAAAATGGAGGATGATTTACGTTACACCCCCACTTTTGAGTTACTCCCCAACTTTTCAAAATATTTAAGTTTGACCCCTATAGCTTCGCAAAATCCTCAAATGTGTCACCAAAAACTGTTGAAAAAGTTATGAATGGTGCGTCCAAATCAATTTTTTTGGACAAGTTGTGATTAACTCAAAAGTGAGAATAAAAATGGGCGATTAATTCAAATAACCCAAAAAATAATTATCAGTTGATCATATGAAATTCACAAACCTCCATTGCTAAAGAGTTGCCGATCAAGAGTGTGCAAAGCAAGAGGTGCTGGTTCTTTACCACAGGAAATATTTTAGCTGCCAAAAAAAGATCACCTCAAAATACTGATACAAACAAAACACTGTAAATTTTCTTACAACGATATCTATAGTCCACAATAAATCAGACGGCTCGGATGATGACATCAAGTATAGAATCCACAAATTTTGGACACCAATAAGCGATCACATGTAAAGGAATTTGTAACACAGACAAGAAGATTCAAAGTAGACTTGGCACAACACGTGCTAGAATTTTAACTTTTGAGAAAAGTGAAATACTATTAATCAAAAGCTTGTCAAACTTAATGGCTTACATGTTTTTAAATGGGCTACCCTATTCCCTATCAACAATACTAGAAAGACTAATTCTTAATGGACTACAACTCAAAAATATCAACTAAAAAACATATTCTATGCTATAGTAAGTCTATAAATCCAAACCAACTCAAACATTCTTACTGAAAAAAAAAACAAATCAAATACTAAATAGTAAATACTAAGTTGAACTGGAATTAAGAACTGGAATAAAAACTCAAATCTGCACCCTCTTCGGCTACAACCCAGACGGAAAGAAGCTTCCCGCAAGTCATACCGTGAAACTTGAACCCTTCCATGCCAAGAAAACAAATTAATAGAAGATTTTTTCTGCTTCCAATTTCCTTCCACTTGATACTCTTTAAGCTTCAACACCCAAAACACTCGTGTGCATTGCACAGTGTGTGAATTGGCTCAGATATGCAACAGCAGCAGACTCGCTGCAGTGAAGGAGTAGTTTCGCAGAGCGCGGTTTCTTCCCAGTTTCTTGGCGTAGACCATTTTGGAAAGGGGTGACCAGCGAAGGAGGTTCGCTGCAGCGACCGGCATCTCTGCAGGGAAGCGGACCAGAATTGCGAAAATGCTTGGTTTAGTTGGGGGCATTTGGGGGTTTTCAACACAAATCCCATATTGGATCTTGGGCGTGCATGAACCACTCTATTGAGTGAGTATCTGCACAACACAGTTCAGCAACTAAGGACACCACAAATTTATCAACCCCAAGAAAATCAAATTCTACCCACCCAAAGGTTTTGGCACCACTTCTTGGATTGCTTTAACAAATTGATCGTCACACTGTTGTTTGTGCTAACCAAATACCATACCAGCATCAAATTTGGACAACCCAGTTTCTTCCCTAATTAAGAAGACCTTCCCACCTTCTGCATCGGAAGTAGTGTATATACTCTAATCCATCTTTCAATAAGGTATATGTATTCGCTCTCCAATCATGAATACTATTATACTATAACTATCATATTGTCGAGTCCTCCCCAAGAGAATATGGCAAGGATCAACAGGTACCATGCCACACTGAACCTCATCAAGTTACGATTTCTTTCCCCAATTGAAAAGAAAATAAGGCATTCAGTAACCATTACCTTATTGCCCTTTTGTAGCCAAACAAACTTGCAAGAACTCGGGTGCCTTCCTGTTTTGAGAGTATTTTGTCCAATGCTTCTTGAGCCATCATGCTCTCGCAAGTATCAATATTGATGATCATGTTGCGAATGCGACCTTCAATGTTTTAAATAGTATACAAGATGTTATGTACCAATTGTCATTTATCATTGTGTTAAGGACTCAATAGCATTTCTCAAGTCAATCGTGCCAACCTTTTCTCCTCCTCTAATCCATCCTCAATCTACTCACTAAAATGATCGTCATATTTTGGCTGGCAATCTTTCATTATGAAACGGTCACCACCATCAATGAATGACGTGAGTCGACAACAATAGGGCCCTAACAAAAACACACTCACAAGAGATGACACTCAAGACACCTATTAATGAATATCATTACACCAATGGGGTTACAACATTTATAAAGGCAAGAAGGGGCGCGCGCGCACGCGAGGGGGGGGGGGGAGATATTCTAATTTTAGCAAACTAGGAATGTTCTAGACATCTTATGAGTGTGGTTTAACCCATGAGTTATTTGTTTGAATCTGCAAGTTTTATGTTAGATTCATTGAATGATTTTGAATCATGCAGTCCAAACCGAAACCAAGTTCCATCAAAATTGTCGGTCCTCCACTATTGGTTTGGCCTTGGTAATTTTTTTTAGGAAACCAACTAGGCCGGTTTATGTAGAGAAAACCGCCTCAAAACTGAACCAACATAATATGCACACCCCTCCTCGCCATTGGGGATTTTCACACAAATACAGATTAATTTCTCAATTTGCTAAGTTAGCAACTTAACCTGTTGCTACAATTGCAATATGTAATCTTGTTTGGGTTAAACCCGTTGTCCAAGTCATCAACCTCTAGGTCCGACACGAAAAGACATGATTGTAGGATATACTAACCCTGCTTTGATATCAGTTGATTGGAATCATACTTACAACAGAGGTTATGGTCTTCATGATATCATAAGACTGATGATAAGTGATGTAAATTGTAGAATAGTCATTAAAATTAGGACATCAGTAAGTAACTTCACGTAAGAAACTTGAAACACACCAGAGGAGGCAAAGTAGACCAAGCACAATGGGGCTAAAATTCAGACTTCAGAGGAAAATAAATTATTCTTGATTAAAAGTTTGAAAATTTTAATGGCTTCACACATCTTTAGATCTAACTATACTACAAGTACTAGAACCAGGGGCAGAGCCAGGGAGTGGGGGGCACCAGCCCACCCTAAAAAAAATAGAGTTAATTTTTTTAAAATTTCAATTCAGCCACCCCTAAATTTAAATTCAGCCCATCCCTAATAGGACTTTTGGTGATTTTCCAAATTATTTTCTCTCTTACATTACTTTTTGAGTATTAACTATTTTTTTTATTGATTGTTAGGTATTTAAAAGGTTATAATATTAACTGTTAGGTATTTTTATAATCGTTAATTAAAATAATATTTAATTATTTTAAAGTAATTATTTGGTGAATACTAAAAAATAACTTTAAAAACCTTGGCTCGGGGGCTCCCACCCCAGAACCCGCGAAAATCACTGTTAAGCTAGCCCCCGTCCAGATGTGAAATCCAAGCTCCGCCACTGGCCCCAACGGACTATAACTCAAAAATACTAATAAAATTACATAGTTTAACGAAAAAGTAGACCTAGTAATCCAAACCAACAAACATACTAAATACTAAGTTAAATCCGGAATAAGAACTTGAAGAAAACTCAGAATCCAAATCCTATTTCACTTCAAACCATTTTGCATCACATCCCTTTTTCTTTAGAGAAAAATAACTCTAAGATGGGAATAATTCCCAATTAGAGTTACAGTCCTATAAATGAAAGAAAATGAGGTACACAAGAGTTAATCAACCGGATAGGGTGTGTGTGAACTATCCTTAACCAAATTTGAATCCTGCACTCATTTTCCAATTGACTTGCGTTTAAGTTGACTGAGATGCAAAACCATCCTGACTGATAGACCCCATACTTAACACTATTCATTAATTTAGTAAACGTTTACAAGAGGGCCTGCAGGACGGGGCAACCTCTTAGCATGGCATGGTCTAATAATTAACGTTCCAAATTCTTACAAATTATCTGACCACACCCACGTGGGTTAATCACTTAATTTAAAGACCCAATTGAAAAAAAAATCATATATTTGTGTGGAGAGGAGAGAGAGAGAGTACAAGCGTGGATTCGATCTTGGGGACGGCCAGACTTGATGAGGACTTCGAGGTCGACGAGGCCAAGAGACATGAGTCCGAGAGTGAGACCAGCCATAAGACCAGCGAAAGCTACCAATCCTATGATTATCAATATAAACATCCAGAACGTACCCCCACAGCAACCCAAGTCCGAAGCCATCTCTCTCTCTCCAAACTTTGCGACTGGGTTTTTTCTTTTTTTTTTTGGGCTGTGCTCTGTCTGCTTTTAGAGTTTAATAATTCCCAAGGATTTCATCAGAAGAATGAAAAGATGCAAGTCGACCACTAGCGAGTGCCAATATGTTTAATGGACACGACACTCCTCTTCTATTTTATATGTATCAAGATTCTCCACCCTCCAAAATCAGATCATTGGAAACTCATTGGATTGTCGCACCAAAACTCACCAAACACTTCATTATTATTGTAACCAAAAATTAGGTACACAATTTATTGACATAATCATGAATTATTAATGTTTTATAAAATATATTATTGTGCCATTAAAATCATGAATTCTATTTTATTTTATTTTTTTGTTATTTTAATATATGTCAACAATGGGTAGATAATGCAACAATTTTGTTATATCTAAGAAATTATATTAGTGTTTGTACTTTCATTACATTTATTCAATTTCACTTTTGAATAAATATAACATATGTATTAATTTGATTATGAATTGAATAAAAAATCATCATTTTTTATACAAAACTATTAATCAATATAAACTATATAAAACTTACTTGAGGTATATATATATATATATATATATATATATATATATATATATATATATATATATATATATATATATATATATATATATATATATATACAGTGTTGTTCTTGTACGGATTGCCCCGCATTTTAACCGTGCGGAGTTGACATATGTCACCTGTCCTCAGAAATTATCGACTAAATTTGGGTTCACCGTTACATGGCACATGTCAAGTCCGCACTGTTAAAATGCTAATTGATCCGCACAAGAGCAGTATTGTGTGTGAATGTGTGTGTGTGTGTGTGTCTACATATATACACACACTAATTATTAATAATAACGCATTTATGTTTTATTGGTTGTTTAGATTTAATGATTATTGACCTTTTGGCATTATTTAATGTGTTATATTATTTTTACGTGAATTTATTAGATTTTTATATTATTATTCTATGTTTTTTTTGTGAGGCTTACGTCTCGCGCTTTTTTAAACCTTGCACAAATCCATAGTCGCCTATTTATTTATACAAAAAAAAAGTCATCATTTGGAGGATG